>OZ026515.1:13796203-13848360 GCA_964019695.1 Loripinus fragilis | reverse complement strand
ATTTAAACAATATTTGTTTAGACCCTACGATGCGATACCACCATCTCCAAAAAGACCAAAGAGCTTGCACTATTAATTTAAGGCATGGACACTCCAAGTCATTTGTGAAGAAAATCAATTTTTTCAAACTGTGAATTTTGGGAAACATACTTAAAGTTTTAACTGTCGTCACCTGCTCCCCCGAAGGGTCATATTGTTTTCATGTGCGGATCAAGAGGGGGGACAGGGGGCCGGACCCCCCCCCCCCCCTGGAAATCACAAAAAATAAGTTTTTTTGTAGCAATACTGGTCCGGATCCTCTGTAAAACCACATAGCTTACAAGCCAGCATTCAGTGTTGGGCCACCATCGGCCCGCCAGCAAAACACCATTTAAATGGCGTTTCGCTGGCGGGCCGGTGGTGGCCCACTGATAGTGGTATTTGGATCCTCTCTCCCAAATCAACTAAAAACGTAAAAAAAGAGTTGGACCTCCTCTATAAAAGCTTTCTGGATCCGCGCATGTTTTTTTGCGCCAGTGGATCCTGTCGGCGTCAATGTTGTTGTAAGTGCTTTTTTCTCTGAATTTGTGAACCGTCAGATGAATTTGATCAAGCTTGCACAGAAACTGATTTAGGGCAGCCGAAATGAATGATCTGGACATCATATTTAAGGTCACCAGGGTCATAAAACTGAAACTAGAGCGCGCAGTCGATGGGGCGCCATCGCAAATCCCCACGCTAAAGTTTTGACCCCCCCCCCCCCCCCCGCAAATCCCTACCCGGGGCATGACTCTGGCAACAAAATGAAATTCTGTTCAATATGTTTTCTATCTTTTATTTGTGAGAACACACTCAAAGAGCTTGGTATAAAAATCTTTGAAATTGACATGTTAATGATATTTGACCTTTTGCTTACGCCCCCAAGGTCACCAGTTTGACCCTAAGATGAAAATGCTACTTGCATTCTGTTCTGCTTGTCATCCCGTCCATTTGATATGCCACATGACCATGTTTGAAAAAAAAAAATTTGACCCCCTGGGCACCCCCAGTGCCCCAAAGTCCTACCCCTGGGGCATGACCCAGGCGACAGAATAAAAATCCCGTCTGATATGTTTTGTATCTTTCATTTGTGAGAACACACACAAAGTTTGGAATAAAAATCTTAACAATTGACTTTGTATTTGAAATTAAATGATATTTGACCTTTTGACCCTCCCCAGGGGGCAGGGCAATAAAAAAAAAAGACGGTACGCGCCCCATTCATGTGAGTAACTCACACACCGAATTTGGTTTAATTTCGTCCAATGGTTTAGGAGGAGATAGCATAACGGACAGACAGCAGGACGGAATTTGATTTTGGCCCCTAAGTACCCCCAAGTCCCACCCTAGGGCATGACCCAGGCGACAGAATAAAAACCCGTCTGATATGTTTTGTATCTTTCATTTGTAAGAACACACACAAAGTTTGGATTAAAAATCTTTGAAATTGACTTTGAAATTTAAATTAAATGATATTTGACCTTTTGACCCCTCCCCAGGGCCCCAGGGGGCGGGGCAAAAAAAAATACGTTGCGCGCCCTATTCATGTGAGTAACTCACACACCAAATTTGGTTTAATTTCGTCCAATGGTTTAGGAAGAGATAGCATAGCGGACGGACGGACGGAGGCGATAACAATATCCCCTTCGCTTTTTTAAAAAAGCGTGGGGATAACTAGCAATTGTGTTTAAGAAACACTATGCCCCATTTGTTTGTTCATAAGGACGGTGCTCTTTTATAAGACAAGGGTCATCTACTAGTTATACTACTCATCATCTCCTATCAGCTGCCCGTTTACAAGTTTTAAATTTCCAAATTTGCAAAGGGCAATAACAGGTAAAACAACTCATCTTCTATCAGCTGACCAAAGTTTGAAGCTACAAGCTATACTAGTTTTCGAGGTATCTTGATTCCTAATTCTGCAAAGGGCAATAACTCGAAGAAAAAAAACTTGGGTGGGGGCGGTCACCAGGTAATTTACTCATTATCCTCTATCAGCTGACCAAGTTTGAAGCTCATAATTGTAAGTTTTGAGAGATCTTGATTACAAGATTTTATTCTGCCCCTTAAAAGGGACATAACAACACAATGAGACATAATTCAGACTAAAAATCGGAATCCATTTATAAAATTTCAAAACCCTTAATATGTTTTTGAACGGACGCACGATCAAGCCCAAAGCAATATGCCCCCTCAGCTTTTTTCAAAGTTGTGGGCATAAAACCTTGTCTGCACTCTATCTTCTGAACAAATGGCCAGAAGCACAGATAAATTATTGGTTCAGAAGATTAATAAATGATTAGATATTGCTGACCTTGTTCTTATTTCCAAAGTCACTAGGCTTATTTAACTATAAAGTCTTGTTTGCACTATGGTCTGAGCCCATGGCCATATTCTGACCAAACTCACACAGATACATCATTGGGAGGACGTGATTAAATGATTATATTTTAGTTACCTTGATCTAATTTTCAAGGTCACCAGACTCATAATAACTTTATAAAAAACCTTCATCTGAACCAACGTCCAGATTTGACCAAACTAGCACAAAAACTTCAGGTCATTAATATATGATAATACATGTTTTTGTTGACCCTAATCTAAATTTTAAGGTCACCAGGGTCATATACCTCTATGAAGTGGATGGGGGACATGTTTTCTTCTGAAAACTCCTATCTAGTTAAAATGCAAATGAAGTGTTCTTTTATGAGACAGAAGTATTTCTTCCAGTACTCAAGAAGGCTGTACAATTATTGTATACAAAAAAACATACTTAGAGATTAGGGATGTTGAAAATTGATCTTATATCTTTAAAAAAAACACACAAAAAACGCATACAATCCTTTTAGAACTGTTTATGCCAAATGTATTAAAATGGTGCTTCTAAGGCAACCTACAAACTCTAATATAAGCTGGCATATCCTTGCCCTCTAATTGCTTTCACTGTTCACACACAAGAAATATGGAATACTGTTCTGTTTGTTCCAGACATCAGAACAGAATGGATAGTATGTCTCTTGCAGCTGGCTTCCAGAAAAAAATGTAGTAAATAAATCTTTGCCTACAAATGTTGTCTGCTGATAACATGTGCAAACAGTTTGGACCCAGATCAGGCCAAACAAAATGTGTGATACTCAACTCTGATGGTATTCCTGAAAGAATTTTTCATAAACAGCATGCAAAACTACCCAGTTGGCAGTTAAAAATTAATTTACTTTCTTATCAACCAAACATATACTGTGGGTATATAAAAGAACCATCTCAAGATATATGTTTAGACTGACTGAGAAGGAAGGTGAGAAAATCATCACAATTTAATGCTCACAACTCTTTTCCTGACCTATGTCTCACATCAAATACGCTTGTCTGACAATTTGTATACAACTGGTTTGATAAAACAAGCCTGGAATAGTTCATTGTACATTTGAAGGTTCACAGACCAGAATTTCCAAATCCAGATGTTTTTTCAGTCCCTGGAGAATGGTTTTATGTAGTTTTTTTACCAAAGAGTACACCTCCCGAAAAAACGGTCTTCCGGGTTTCTGACAAAGCAAGTTTCAAACCAGTCTCCTCAGTTACAGAGACTAGCTAGAAAAATGAAAATTTACCTGTAGCAAGTTTACATATGATGCTTTCCAAAAAGCGAACAACACAGGCGCTGATAAGACTGCCCGGATGTGCAGGCTGGTCTGCCCTTGTGTTGTTCGTAACCCCCAAAGACAGGTTTTCTCGCGATGAGGCCCAAATGATGTGTTATGTGGCATTTCATATGGGTCTTCACTGTTGTACCGGTTTAGGGGTTCCAGTATACAAACAGTCAATCCAATTTTTTTTCTTTGTAGAATGTGAACTTCCTCGAAGCAGAGGCACCTGTAAAGGAAAATACACACGTTTTTATTATGACAAAACCAGCGGCCAGTGCAAGGGTTTCAGGTATTCCGGATGTGGTGGAAATCTGAACAACTTCGAGTCTCTATCCGACTGTAACCACAGATGTATCTGTTCAAGACAGCTGGCTATGGGTACATGTTCACAAGGACAGCCAAGATACTTTTATAACAAGGCCACAGGTCTTTGTCAGGTTTTCGCATATAGTGGGTGTGGAGGCAATGTGAACAATTTCCTTATGGAGGACCACTGTAAGAGTGTTTGCATAGATCCAGAAATAAGGCGCCGCTGTTTAAGAAGGCCCGAAGTTGGGTCTTGTACCAATAATATGACCCGGTTCTACTATGATGTTAATTGTGATTGCTGTCGGCAGTTTAGCTATAGTGGATGTGATGGAAATAGAAATAGCTTTGAGACTGAAAACTCATGTCTGCAGAAATGTCACAGTATAGAGGGGATGCGTGGTGCTACTACAAACATCATTCCAGTGCCAACAATATCGGCTGAATCAAGCACAGCTTCACCTACCACAGCCACTCCTAGCAAAAAAGATGCTGGTTCCAATATGATTATCATACAAACTAACCCGGGCCCACCACCAGGACAAAGAATTAATAATATTTTTCAACAACTGCTCAATAATATGATGCTGTCAGGTTAACTCTTTAAGTTCTATAACGAAAATGTGCAGCAGTAGACATTTTATGTGCTAATGGATTCCTCCTTCTGGTTTGGAATAGGCAACTTTAAATATCAAGGGGTCATAGGCTATTATTTCCAAATAAAATTTTTTATCATATGACGTCGCGTCTGAGAGTGAAATAACACCATGCAATAAAATCGATAAACCACAAGTGGTTAATAGATTTACGGGAAACATTATGACGTCCATAACAACGTTGCGTATATAATGACAAAAGTATAACTTTTACGTCAGAAATAATGAGATTCCAAAGTAATCCTAATGTCATATGATAAATAGAATCTAACATTCGTGCTCTTGTATTAATGAATTTATTAAACTCGTTGCAAAAATGAGATAAAATGCTCGACAAGCCTCACATTTTATCTCTTTTCCCCAACTCGTTTAATAAATTCAATAAAACATGAGCACTCATGTAAGATCCTCTATGTATATCTATTTCTGAAGAACATTTTTAGCAAGTAGTGTAGACCCTGATTTCATGTTATGGGTCTTCGCTGTTTGCCAATCACACATTTAGGGAGTTACCAGTATACAAGTGGGTCTGGATGGGGGGGTCTGGTATTCACTATTCATTAAAAATTTAGCCCATTATTCATCTCATTAAAATTTTGGGTTATTCATTAAAATAAGACCAATTATTCATTTAAAGTAAGAAAGGTGGCAAAGAAATCTGACTATTCACTATTCATTAATTTTTTTCTTCAATTCATTAAAAAAATATGATTATTCATTAATTTTTAGGCCCTTATTATTCACTATTCATTAATTTTTGGCTCATTATTCACTGTTCATTATAAAAAAAGGGCCATTATTCACTAATCATTATACCCCATCCAGACCCTCATACAAAGGATTAAAGAAAAAGACATTACATGCCAATTCTATGATCCAACTAAAATTTTAAAGTTATACTGGTAGCCTATATATAAGCATTTAGTCAAACACTGTTGACCCAGATATGCCATAAAATAAAGCTCTTCAATGTTTGCCAAGACAAAAAAAATCCTCGTACTAAATATATCCTGTAATTTGGATATTCTAACATGAGACCCTTCAAAATGTAAAAAGAAGTCTGAATATTATTGTACCAAATCACCAAACTGGATTTAAAGATTCCATCAGTATAGAAAAGGTTAATCTTTCACACAAATAAAGTATGTGTATTTCACACAGTAAAATCTGTCTTATGTGGCCACTCAAAAATAGACAAAACAAAGGTATTAAGACAAATGGTAGCTTAATGAGGGTCAAAGTATTGCAGCATTCCCTCTAGGAGCATTCTGCAATACTTTTGACCTGCATTCAAGCAATAATTGGTTTTAAAACCAATTTTTTTTTTCGAGTGGTCGCTTAAGTCAGGTTTTACTGTATGTGTATTAAATTGTTGTCTGACTGTCCTAATTTGTTAATTATTTACATTTATGATAAATAACTAAAATCATTCTTGTTGTCATTGCATTGGAGCAAGAAAACCCATCCGATATTAGAATTACAAATCTGGTTTACATATTTGCAAAGGTGAGAGTTCAAATTTCTAAAATCATGAGCTAAAAGAAATTCAAATCTTAAATTTTGCATTAAGCCTAATAGCTAATAACATGGGGGGGGGGGAGGGGGGGAGGGGGGGAGGGGGGAGGGGGGGGGGCTGGGAAGGTTCAACTGTGTATGAAATTTCAACTGCACTCAAGAACTAAAAGGCTGATGTTTATATATTTATAAATGCTCATGATCAAATTTTAAAGTTTTATCTGTTTGTTTTAGACATCAAATTGTTTTACAGAGTTGGTCCAATCCTAGTCTCAAAAACCTCCTCACTTGGCTAAAGTACAGTATGTTTGTGCAAACATTATGATTGGAGTAAAGCAAGTTTCCAAAGTTTTTCTTCTGCAGTCCTATTCATTTTTGCAATCATTATAGCCCTTCTTTGGAAAGGGGGTGCTAAACTGGATTTTTCTGGTCCTGTCATCATTTAGTGAGTTCCTTGTGAAAACAATTTCTACAGTTCTATACTAATCAGTCTGAAACTTTGCGAATGTTTTCAGTTTGTTCTGCAGATGTACTCGCAGGTTTCATTTAATACTTTGATTACACCCTCTTTTTCAGCTTTGTGAACTTAGGACTTGCATTCTTGAATGTGTTCTGACAGTGAGTAGTTTGTAAATGAAAGCTCTCCAACATGCTTCCACCAATCAGTTTGAAACTTTGTGGATCTATTATATCCATGTTCTGTAGATTTGCATGTGGTTTTGGTAAAATCTTTTGATTATTTTTCTGGCATTGTTAGACAGACTTCTTTTTGGCAAAACCAGTCCCAGAGGTTATAAACTTTTTTCAAGCTCAACTGAACTGACATGACCATGAAATTTATCATGATCATAAATGTAAAAATGTCAACAATGGTTGGCGTTTTAACATTTATTAGCATGATATACGCCATCTGAGAGTTTGAAAGCATGATATACACCATCTGTGAGTTTGAAAGCAAGAAAATGTCTATTTTACAACATTTGAAATTTCACTGTCACACTCAGTTAAGTTGAGCATGAAAAAAAGTTTTTAACCTTGAGGCCAGGTATTAGTGTTTATAGGCAGTGGGGAGCTTGTAATTACCGTTTTCCACCAAACATTTAGATCAATCTATGTCTCTTGCTCATACATGTATCATATTACTCTTCTCTCAAATTAAAATTTATATATGCTCCCCAGGCCCCCAGATTAGAGTGTGTACCTGAAACTATTTTTTCTTATTTCTCAATCAAAACATATGTTGTGGGTACTCAGAAAACCGTATTATGGATATAATAGAAATAGGAAAATCAAATTTTTGTTACACGATCTTAACTGAAGTCCTGGAGACAGCACTGTATTGAGTATGTAAGCAGTGAAGACTCTGACAAGACTAAGCCGATTAACAGTCTCATCTTTTAGTCTTCACTAGTTAAACATGGGAAAGGTATCAGAAACTTTATTTGTTTATAACATTTACAACCAAAGATGGGCATTCTGCACTTAATTTTGTCAAAGTTCTATAACCGGTTTAAGAAAATATCGTCTGCTGCATATATTTGCTAGCATTATTAACCAATTAAAGCATAGAAGCAAACAACTTTGATCTGGGTTTACAATGCTTGTAGAAGGTGTTTCTAGAACATTTTAGCAGACAAGAAAGAGAGTATTTAAGCTGCAACATGAGATTTCCAACAATGTGGTATGTGCTACCAGCAAAGGTTCAGATCAGCCTGCGCATGCATGCAGTCTGATCAGAGCCTTTGCTAGTCGCTTAGATATCCTATGAGTATTAATCTACTGACTGAACATCGTTTGGAGTTTCTAAGCTTAAAAGCTAGCTGCAAAGGCTCATCTGAGTCTACACTTGTCAAAATGCCACATGGTTGGAAATCACATGTCACAGCTCATTTGTTGTAATTGGGGTTTTAAGGTAAATAATGAAGTTGCACCTCTGGATTGTCTGAATAGTAATTCATTTTGTAAACATCCCATAAAAATGTGCATTATAGTATCCAAATATGAGTGCACAGGTTTTGATAAACAAACATTTTCAGCATAATAATGAAAATATTTTCTTACTCATTATATTTAGCATATATTTCAGGTGCTCAAAAGAACTGTCTCATTGAGACAGTTCTTTTGAGTACCCACAACATGCTTTGGTTGAGAGATAAGAAAGTTATTTTTCTGTTACGCATTCTTAACTAAAGTCCTGTGAGTGTGAGAGTAAAAAGCAGGTCACTGGATGACATGTACAATAACTAAAGAAGTCTTCCCTTTATATTGAAAATGAATATATTGAACAAAGAAAGCATTTTAATGTTTTATTAACATCTCAATCTGATCTTCTTATTTCTGCTAAACTTAAAACACTTAAATCATCAACACTTGGTCTAAAACAACTTCTTTAAGCAGTAGATATAATTAAAACATATAATGGAGTACTGCTTTAACATGTGCTAGGGTATTGTTACATTTTCCTTTACATGTCAAGCCCATAAAATTGCAAAAAGAAAAACTCAAATGTTGGGAAGAAATAAAAGTTTCCATATTGCAACAACACCTGCTTAAGAGTTTAACCTTTTGCATACTAATTGATTCTTCCTTCAGGTTTGATACAATAAACATGGACCAGTCCATTATATATATCTAGGGGTATCATGTTATAATTTTCAAACAAGAAATGTCACAAAGGAATTGGTCTAGCATAAGACACATTTGAGGAAAGTTAGATGTAATATAGGAGATAATATGCTCCAGACACTAAAATTCAATGCAATTTCTACAAACTAGACCAGAGGTCGATTTCAAGGTCACAGTGACCCAATTATGGTATGCGACACTTCGTCATCTCAAGATGCATCCACACACCAAATTTACGATTCCTACCTCAAAAAATATAAGAGATATGCTCCGGACAAGATTATTCTAAAAACTAGGTCAGAGGTCAAGGTCACAGTGACCCTAATATGGTATGTGACACTCCGTCATCCAAAGATGCATCCACACACCAAATTTGGAATAGACCCCTTTCCCATTATCGGATTTTACCTGTATCACGTGATATCGGCTGACCAGTTCAACAATTGGACTACTTCCGGTATATGAAGCTGTAATAACTTACTACTAATTTTGCATGCATTTCACTTATATTCATAACCAAACAAAAGGAAAATAGTGTAGGTCGCTGTGTAATTCCGTGTGCATTTTTTGGTAAAAGTGTCAAACATGCATTTTCTTGTAGAAAAATGTATCCTGTTTAAGAAAAAAGATGTTTACAATTTTTCTTTGGCGTTTTAACGTCATAGTGACGTCACAAAGTGACGTACCCATTTTTAGCTCATTTTAGCCTTGAAAGTGGAGTGTTATGAATTCCAGCAGGCATAAACATGAAATGTTTCGATCAGTTGAGGTAATTTTACTGGCGACATGTTGAATTCGGAGCATAGACCCTGACTCTGGATTTTAAAGAGGTTACATTAACTTCAAAATGATGTCTGTACATGGAAAAGTGACGTCAGTACCGAAATGAAAATTCTGCGATAGTGAAAGCTCAAATAGCTAGACCCTCTTCTCCACACAGCAGGGATAATATTGTTCTCTATAATTTTCTGAATCAATATTATATAAGACGCAAAATGGCATACGCTAGCTCTCTGACCTATATTTTGGCAGACATGTTAACTACGTTACCCTATTATAGTTTCAAATCCTATTTTTCAAATACCAAGTTATACGGAACTATTATTTATCAACATGCTGTTTGCCTTAAAACATGTTTAAATGGAGGGAACAGCCGGTATGCATTTAAACAATACACCACTATGGTGTTACAGTTATATATGTTACTTTAAATGTATAACTATGTAATGCATTACTGTCACTAGACATTGGACTACCAAAATACCTTCTTAAGGAGTTTTGTACACGATAACTTTCTAAAACCACATTCTACAAGCCACAAATTAATGTATATAAACTCTTTTATCAGCTGGGGCGATACCACGTTATAGCAAAATTTTCTACGTTATTGTAAAATAATTGGAAATCTTATCTAATTACTCCATATTCTTACATGACAATATAACCTTTTAATTGCAAATAGATGACTAGCAATATGATGTTATCAAAGTAGAAGGATCTGTTATTAATGTGACTTTTACGTTACTTTCTTTAAAATACATTGTTAAATTACAAAGTACACTATTTAATTTTACACTTCTAGTAGGACATGCATTGTCATTAAACTGCCATTAATTGTCATTAAAGGAAAATACCAACAATGCATGGATGAATAAAATAATAAAATTTAAACTTTATTCACATACAACGATATTTTAATGTCTGTGCGATTTATTAAATATGTAAACAGCATTTTATTTTCTCAATTTTTTATTAAATGATATATTTTATCTCACTGACACTGATATATCTGCCTCTTTTATACGTGAAATGATATATAAAAGACACATATAAAGTCATTAAACCTATCAGAAGAAATGATAGATGCTCCTCAGGAAAATTATTGTTGTTGTTTTACTACATTCATATGTTAACTTATTGTGTAGTTTATAAACATTTTTGTTATATTGTATCGTATTTTAGGTACCAAAAAGATATTAAGCGTGGAATAGCTTAGAAAGATTTATCACATATTGTTTAAGCCAGCTATTAATTACAACCACTATGCTGATACCATTAAGGAATAAAAACCTTTTCAGAATTTGTGATTGTAGGTCAATTTAAGCAAATATCAAAAAGAGGAATTGAGAATTTTAAACGATCCTTTATCCGTGAATTTTGAAAAAAATAAACTGAAATGATTGAAAAAAAACTTAACAATATTTGCCCAAAGTTATAATCTCTATGGTTAAAACTGCTTTATATCAGAATGATATCCAGTTTGGCGACAAAAGAATACCATTGAAGATTGTAAATTGCATAACAAGATAATTTTAAGGACATATTGCACTTATCATCTGTTCTGTCTGGTTCTAAACTATTGTGAGTATTCAAACAGAACAATATATGTTCTAATGGTTCATTTTAGTCATGCGTTTGAAAGATATATGTTTATCACTTAGAAAAGCCTCCAGGTATTGTTAGTATTAATATTGTAGCCATTGCTTGAATAGCTGACTCACAACAAATTATTGCTTTTGATAAACTATTTGTTTTGCATTATTCTATCAATTTGACCCATTAGTCTTACAGTGGAATTGTGTTGCATGTCAAATGTGAACACTATCGTTGATACAAAATTAAATTGCAGTCTAATAATAATCTTTGCATAGTTCAAATCAAACAAAATAGATGTACTAGTAACGAAAGAACAGATCAAAGGAATAAGCCCATTTGATTTTGGTACTAGTCTCAGTGCTGAGCAATGAAGGCTCAGGTGAGCCTGTGCATATGTGTAGTTAGACTTGCCAGAGCCTTTGCTGCTGATATACACAAAGTAGTATGGTGGTTGATGACCAAATTTTAGAACGCTATCCCCTCTGCATCATCAAGAGTGATTAAACAATGCATTTGCTAGTCCAAATAGTTATTTATGAATTACAGTAAAAGTGTCTAAAAATATTTTTCATCTAAAAGCAACATGATTTATACTCGTGCAACTGTCAAAGAACATATGTGGAATATAGCATTCAACATTTCGTAAACTATACCATACACACATATTACACAATTGATAACAAGAGACTGCTAAATCAATCTCTGAGCTTTATATGATATCCTGTACATTTAAATGAAATGATTTCGTTTAGAGATAACTAAATAAACGTATACATGGCAAATTAGGTATGCTTAAGTTCATGCACATTTTTTTAAACTTTGCATGTGCGACTATCATTGGTGACGATGTTGATACTGAGAAGATTGTCATCTTATTGCTGAACAGTTAGCATTGTGTATGCTCCTTTTGAATCTATGTCCTTGCAAGTTAACAACTCATTCTAATCTTAAGTACACATATACATGTAAAACTGTTATTAATGATTACATTTATCATGTTTGCGATGTTCCTGTACTGTTTTGCCACTGTTCTGTTTAGTGGAAATTATCATCAGATATATAAACATTTATTGCTAAAGCTAAATCAGATCTTACATTTGTTTTAATATTTCACATTTCTATCCAGCATTCTAAAACCATTGTAAAATCTACAATAACTTGAATGTCACCTGTTAAAATTTGGCTTGACACAATTTTAGCTGAAAAGTCTTTATTGAATTGGTATCGTTGTAACAGCTGACCTATTTCCTTGCATATGACCATATGGCCTTAAAGTAAAACTCACCACTATAACCAACTTTCTCTATTTCCAGGGAAATGCATGTTTCTCACCAATAAAACAGTTCTTTAGATATTATTGGTTGAGCAAAGTGATCCAAGGTACTAACTTAATGTGATGGACAGTTTTTTTGATTGCACAACAAAAGCTATACTGTATATAAACTAAAATCAATTTCAATGCTTCTGTAATGCGTTACCATATGTATACACAGCTTAAAGTCAGGATACAAATTGATTTTGAGACAGTCACTTTAATAATAACGTATTACAGAGACTTTAAATAATTGGATAGTAGTAGCTAAATTAAACTAGAAGTCTTCAGAAAAATATTACAAAACTCTTAACTTAACATAATATATTAGCTTTTCTGGCTTAATTATATATCATCTTTGTTAACATTTTGGATAAACATATGGCAATATAATATATTTTGAACAGTAATATTATGTTATTTTAACAATTTGACAAAAAATTGAAACATATCCTTCTAAGTGCTGTTACTTGAGGGCTATTATTTCCTTTGTTTATGAATTTTACAATCTATAATTTTGGGTAAATCATTTCTTGTAGATGTAAAAAGTTCAAATACATACTACTTTGCAAATGTAAATGTGCATGGATAATTAGTAGGAACTTAAATGCAAACTGATAAATCCTTTATTTTCAGACAGACTGGTATCTTGATATCTATTTAACAAGCAAAGTCAGTTTTGAGATGAAATAAAGTATCCTATGACGTATAATATATGGAATAAAGCAATGAATATGCAGTCTTGAAAGTTGTAATATACGTTACATGATGCCGTACAAACAAAAACAAAACTAAAATTTTACACTGGAAACGAAGTTAAGCATGTTTTTTCACTCTTGCTTATCAACATAATGTTCACATTTGGTGTTTAAAGATTTTCCAATTGAAAATCATGCTGAATTAACGAAAGAACTTTTTGTTCAGGGTCATCATATTAACAGTTTATAACTCTCAAAGTATTTGTGATACAAACAAACTGTTTGCAGTTATAAAATGGTCCATTACTTGTCTTTAGAAAGGTGTATTTAAAACCAGAAAGTTAACTGTGAAGCTTATTAAAAAAATTATTTTACAGAACAGAATTACAGTGATTTTAAATGGAGTAGCTTAAAATGTAACATAAATAACATTATAATGGGCCCATATAACTTTTATAAACATGAATATATGTAAGGAATAAAATGTTCTTGAATGATATGTGAATGTTTGTCCAATTTAAATAATTCAAGTATTACCTTAACAACCTTGATTACATTTATTTTGTTTAAAAAAATGTAGGGTAACGTAGTTAACACGCTGTAGCAGCTGAACGCCTCAACCATCAGAGAGCTTACTTGTTTCAAAAAGCTAAGATAGGAACATACAGTTATGCTAAGATCTGATTTTAGTCGCAAGGCACACGCGAATTTCCAGAATTATTTTTCTTTGTGTGCAATGCGTTTTCCAGCACACTGACGTCAAATCGACGTCAATTTCATGTAAAATTAAAGTCCATGTTGAATCAAATTTTAACTTTTGTATTTCTATAGACGTTTTTAACCATTTCAATGCAACAAACATAAAAATAAGATTATTTTAGGCATGTAAATAACCCAACCACATATAAGATCTTTGATGCAAGTGAAAAGACGGTACCCTATTTTGTGACGTCACTGTGACGTTAATTCTGCAAGAAAAAATTGTAAACATCTTTTTTCTTACACTTCATATATTTCTCTAGTTGAAAATCGATAAGAATCACTTTTACCAAAAAATGCACACGGGAGCCCAAATTTCGACACAGGGGCCTACACTAAAATGGCAATTATATGTACCACAATTACATATGATGACAAAAAGAGTTAATTTTATTTCATTTTTTTCTAATTTACGCTGAACGAATCCTTGCAGACTTTTATTCAAGTGGTACGTTAACCGGCATATATTTCCACAATTAATTCCACTGCTGCTGGCGAAGGCCCTCATGAGACGATGTGTTTCCCTGCGGGTCTGCACTATTTATTAACTTTCCCACCAAGAATGTCTAAAATATAACAGAAAACGATGTTTTTCCTTTTATCGCCATATATGCAAACTTTTCCAAAAGGATGAAAAAATGGATAGTGTAGACCCGCGGGGAAACACATCTCTCCAAGGCCTTCATCAGCAACGAAAATAATAGGGAACTATCTACCTGTTCCACAAACGTCTCATTTTAGCCAAAAATCATCTGAGTAAAAGCAATAATTTGGACAAGTTCGCGCTAGAAGCCAATACACTGTTCTTACTTTTCAGAAGTTGCAGCAATAGAGTAAACCTCGACAGCTCGAACCCTGGTTCATCGAAGCATTTCTAGTGTTTCTACTATATCTGTTTTCATAGCTTCGCGTTGTAAGTCATTTGGAAACGTTTACAGATCTTGAAATTTTTGGGTAGAATTTCAATAGATGTCTAATTTCATCTAAATGTTTCAAAGAAACCGCAATATTTATTCATTTTACTATTTTTGGGCCACTGAATGTACGCATCAAAATTCCAATCCACTGTAGTCTACATTTATATAGCTATTGAGAATTTAAGAACGGAATCGCTACTTTTCTTTTTCTCGAAAAAAGATAAATTTATATTTTCATATACATTTTTTATGTATTCCGTATCTTTTTTTTTTTTTACTTTACATGTAATAAGTGTAAAATATACTTTGATTTCGTTTGAAAAATTATAAAAATCGGCGAGGATCAAAGCAGACTCTAGAGAGCGCACGGACTTGCGAGAGTCTTCGCTGCTCGCACACACCAGGATCTTTCTAGTTGAACTACCACACACACACACACGCACACACACACTATAGATGTAGACGAAGACTTAGCCTCAAGCCCCGCTGGATAAGTTTGTGTGGGCGTTTTAGAGGCTTTTACATATATGTTATAAGTAGACGTCTAGCTGGGTTTCTTATCAACTTCAAAGAAAGCGACTGGTCACGCGTGCCGAAGTTCTAAAGACACACATGCAAGATTTTATTGTTTTCAAAGGGCCCCCCGGGCACTGATTGAAGAACCGGATGCAATTTGGGCCAGCACAAAATAAAATGTATCTTATCACTCAGTGGACAGTGTACAGGTCGGTACAGATGTAACCATAAATGACCATAATGATACGCAGTCTTGTCAGACTCTTCAATTAACAATTGCCGTTCTCTATTTCTTTAAATAAAATTTTAACCGATATATAGAAGTTCTATAAAGTGAGATCAACAGACAGTATGTGTTGCTTTATACCGGAAGTAGTCCAATTGCTGTACTGGCCAGCCGATGTCACGTGATATAGGTAAAATCCGATAATGGGAAACTCCTCTATTCCTACCTCAAAGAATGTAAGAGATAGGCTATGGACACAATAATTCTTAAAACTAGGTCAGATGTCAAGGTCACAGTGACCCAAAAATGGTATGTGACACACAGCCATCACAAGAAGCATACACACACCCAATTTGGAATACCTACCTCAAACAATATAACAGATATGCCCTGGACACAATAATTCATAAAACAAGGTCTGAGGTCGAGGTCACAGTGACACAAAAACGGTATGTGACACTCAGGCATCCCAAGATGCATTTACACACCAAATTTGGAATTCCTATCTCAAAGAATATAGGAGATATGCTCCAGATTCAATGCAATTTCTAGAAACTAGACCAGAGGATTGATTTCAAGATCACAGTGACCCAATTATGGTATGCAACACTCCGTCATCCCAAGATGCATCCACACACCAAATTTACGATTCCTACCTCAAATAATATAAGAGATATGCTCCGGACAAGATTATTCTAAAAACTAGGTCAGAGGTCAAGATCAAGGTCACAGTGACCAAAATATGGTATATAACACTCCGTCATCCCAAGATGCATCCACACAACAAATTTGGAATTCCTACCTCAAAGAATATAAGAGATAGGCTCTGGACACAATAATTCTTAAAACTAGGTCAAGGTCACAGTGACCCAAAAATGATATGTGGCACTCCGTCATCCCAAGATGCATATACACACCAAATTTGGAATTTCTATCTCAAAGAATATAGGAGATATGAACCAGACTCAATGCAGTTTCTAGAAACCAGGTCAGAGGTCAAGTTTATGGTCAAAGTGACCCAATTATGATATGCGACACTTTGTCATCCCAAGATGCATCCACACACCAAATTTGAGATTCCTACCTCAAATTATATAAGAGATATGCTTCGAACATGATTATTCTAAAAACTAGGTCAGAGGTCAAGGCCAAGGTCACAGTGACCAAAAAATGGTACGTGACACTCTGCCATCCCAAGATGTATCCACATACAAAATTTGGAATTCCTACCTCAAAGAATATAGGAGATATGTACCGGACAGAAGCCGGACGGACGGACAGACAGTGCGATTTCTATATGAGGCATAAAAATATTTTTTGTTTGCCTGAAATCTTTTTTATCTTAAGTTAACAAACAGTGTAGACTCTGATGAAATGCCGTATTATGCAGCATTTCAGCTGAATCTTCACTGTTTGTTAAAGTACCCATTTAGGGTTTTCTATTATACAAAGGGTTAAGACCTGGTCTTGAAATTATAAACCTTTTTTATCATATGACGTTGCGTCTGGGAGTAAAATAGTGCCATGCAATAAAATCGATAAACCACTAGTGGTTTACAGATTTTCTTGAAACGTTATGACGTCCATAACAACATTGCGTACATAATGACAAACGTTTTTTAAGGCAGAAATGAGATTTCAAAGTAATCTTAATTCCATATGATAAATAGAATCTAACATTCATGCTCTTGTATTATTGAATTTATTAAACTCGTTGCGAAAAATAGATAAAATGCTCGGCAAGCCTCACATTTTATCTCTTTTCCCCAACTCATTTAGTAATTCAATCAAACATGCTTATCTCACAAGTGATATTGTCTGCTGTTCTGAGCAATAAAATTGTAATATTTGTGTTTTGATAATTATGAAGAAGCCAGCTGATCAGGCTCAACACTGTTTTCCATTCTGTCTGAATCTGGCATGTTAAAATATTCAGCAAAACAGATATGAAGAATATCTTTCCATTCTGACTGCATCTAAATTTTCATTGAAAATGAGTCCCAAAAGAGTTGCCAGCAGCATTTTCCATCTGTCACAGTTCTCAGGTATGGATGAGAGTGAAGTGTGTGTAACTTGGAGGGAATATACTCGGCAAGGGCAATCCTGTTGTGCTCACAGTGAGATGTGTGCAATCAACAAAGATATCTACATTGGTAGAACATTGATCTTTAGTCTATCCTGCCTCTCCAGCTACTCTTGCTTGGTAGGGCTGGTCCAAACTGTGTTCCTCATAGCATTTTTTTCTGTCTCTGTCATGACAGGTGTCAGGACTTCAATCAAGATTCAGCTACCCTAAACTGAAGCAACATCAAGCAGTCCTGTAAGAGAACAAACAAGCCAGTACATCAGATTTTGGTACTTAACAGACTGCATTGGTTTAGGTTAGGTTAAAACAAAAAATTCAGCGTAAAATTGTCAATATTTTCTTATCCATAAATTTTAACATATGTTTTGGGTGCTCAAAAGAACCGTCTCATTGAGACGGTTCTATTGAGTACCCACAACATGTTTTGGTTGAGAAATAAGAAAATTAAATTTTTGCTACGCTCTCTTAAATAAAGACCCGGTACTGTCTAGCAACAAAGGCTCAGGCAAACCTGCTCAAGTGCACAGACTTGTCAGAGCTTTTGCTGCATGAATACACAAGCATGTGTGTAGAAAAAGACTCAGACCAAAATTTAGACCTCTAGCCCTGCTGGGTATGTCAGCATGATTGTTTTGGAGGGCCTTTTGTGCATATGCAATAAGTTCAGTAAAACCTGTGTAAAAAGACCACTCAAAATTAGAAAAAAGATAAGATTTTTATGACAAATGGTAGCTTCATAAAGGTGGAAAGTATCGCAGAATGCTCCTGGAGCATTCTGCAATACTTTTGACTTGCATGAAGTGATAATTGGTATTGAAAAACAATATTTCATATTTTTACACAGATTTTACTACCAATATAATATGTGTTAGCCCAAATACTTAATGTGACTTTTTATTATAAAAAATTAGTATTAGCGCATTCATTATCCTGTCCATGTAAGGAAAAGGGCAAAAATCAGAAATCCATACAATCAAGCACTACACCTGACCCAGGGTACCAATGGGAAAGTACCAATGTCACCATTAGACATTACAAACGAGAGCCAAGAGGTCAGCCCTTTCCAGCAGGCGATCACAAGGCATCAACAAACAGACGTGAATGAAAGCATAACAAAACAAGACAGAAATAACATAAATGATCCACAAAAGAAGCAACGCCTTGGAATGGTCATATTCTATGAAGCTTGACCCATGTCATACGGTCCCTATCCTCTACAGTATAAATGAAAAAAGTCAATAAGCAATGCTCATTAGATACCCCCCGCACAGTAAGGGTCAGTGAAAAAGATGAATATAACACAAAATTATTCACACCTGAAAGCTCTATATATCAGAGCTTATATCGGAAAAATAGTCTAAGTTCTCATATATGTCATTTTATAAAAAAAATATTTTTTTCCTAACCAAACTCCTTCATGCATATGTTCAATGTGTCTACATTGTATTGGCAAAGTATCAAATTGCTCCATCAAAAGCTGTGGTAGGAGTTGATCGGCCCATGAAGGCACCATCTATGCATATACAAAAGCCTTATTAGAGAAAAATTGTCTAAGTTCTCACAGCTGTCATTTTGTCAAAAATTATTTTTTCTGAACCAAACTCCTTCATGCATATGTTCAATGTGTCTACATTGTATAAACAAAGTATCAAAATGTTCCTTCAAAAGCTGTGGTAGAAGTTGATCGGCCCATGAAGGCACCATCAATACATAAACACAGCCCAATTAGGGAAAATTGTCTAAGTTCTAACAGCTGTCATTTTGTCAAAATTTATTTTTTTGAACCAAACTCCTTCATGCATATGTCCAATGTGTCTACATTGTATAGGGAAAGTATCATATTGTTCCATCAAAAGCTGTGGTAGGAGTTGATCGGCCCATGAAGGCACCATCAATGCATAAACAAAAGCCTTACTAGGGAAAAATTGTTTAAGTTCTCACAGCTGTCATTTTGTCAAAAATTATTTTTTCTGAATCAAACTCCTTCATGCATATGTCCAATGTGTCTACATTGTATAGGAAAAGTATCAAATTGTTCCATCAAAAGCTGTGGTAGGAGTTGATCGGCCCATGAAGGCACCATCAATGCATATACAAAAGCCCTATTAGGGAAAAATTGTCTAAGTTCTCACAGCTGTCATTTTGTCAAAAATTATTTTTTCTGAATCAAACTCCTTCATGCATATGTCCGATGTGTCTATTATGTATAAGAAAAGTATCAAATTGTTCCATCAAAAGCTGTGGTAGGAGTTGATCGGCCCGTGTATGGACTATAATAGCATAAGCATAAAACCCTATATAAAAAGCCATTTAGAACTACAAAGGAAAATAACTCTAATAGAATTGGCCCCTAGCCCTTACTATTTGTCTAGCATATATGAACATGTTTGCAAGGTTTGATGAAAATCCAGCAATGACTCTTCAAGATATTAAGGAAACAAAACGTTACGGACGGACGGACGCACTGACGGACGCACGGACAACGTGAAAACAGTATACCCCACCGCAAACAAAGTTTGCGGGGGGTATAATAATAAAAATTTGAAGTGAATATGACATTTATTTCATCAAGTTTTGTTTTCCTTTGTTTTGATTCTTTACGTCCCAGTAGCATTTTTTTCAGTCATGTCGGGAGGGTTCTTCCTGGGTTAAACATATACTAAGCAGAGGATAAAGTGCCTTGCTCAAGGACACAACACAGTGCCTCCGGTGAGGTTCGAACCCACAACCCCTTAATCCCTAGTCAAGCATAACCACTGAGCCACCAGGCTCCTCATATTTCATCAAGTGAAGTAAAAAGCATTTATTATTTTATACCAGGAGTGGAGAAACAGTAGAAAAAATATATATTTTTGATAGATTCAGATAAGGACATTTTATTTGCGTAAAATTTTAATTATTTTCTTACCCATTTATTGAAACATATGTTTTGGGTTCTCAAAAGAACCGTCTCATTGAGATGGTTCTTTTGAGTACCCACAACATATGTTTTGGATGAGAAATAAAGAAAATAATTTTCCAATACGCACTCTTATCTGGAGGCCTGCATTTTTACACTTCATAAGAAAATTACATGTCTCATTAATTATTTCCTTGTTAGAGGCTACTTTTGCCATCTGCTGAAAACTTCTGCAAAGAATTTGGACACAGATCAGGACCAACAGACTGTCGGTCCTGATCTTGATTCAAACCATTCGACACTCTGATAGTGTAACTGAAAGATTTCCTTTTAAAACTTGAAGTTAATTTTGAAACAAGTCGGCAGACAAAAAAAAAACAAAAAAAACAAACATGAAAACTTGCCCAGCATGCAAAGAGCATGAACTAGTTCAATTATTGCAATGATTTACTATTAAAATAACATAACTTTTCAATATATGACTAGGGACCCCTCAATTTAGAAGAAAAATAGCTGTGCAAGCTTGCAACCCTACCTCGTCAAACAATAATCATTACCCACAACTGCTCCTGGAACATACATAAAGAAACCAATTTTGCTTTTCATGATTAAGGCATGTGCTTGCTTTTCAGAATAGGCTTACTGATTCAAGAAATATGGATCAGACATCATTTCTGTATATGTGACCTCCTGCGATGACCTTGACCTCAAAGCAAGGCAACTGAAATCTTCATTCTGCTGATCGTCTAATTCATGTGTAATTGTATTTGAAATGTTTTCAGAATCAAACCCTAACGGTTTCAAGGGATATGAAGGATAGTAATTCTGTATATGTACGGGTGAGAGTTCATAATTTTCAAAATCCTGAACTTAAAAAGTTAAAATCTTTAAACTTCAAGTTCATGTATGACTACAAAATACTAACAATTTCAAGTTTAAATGATCAATCCTCTTAAAATCAGAGAAGCTGTTTCAATCTGCCTAATTCAGCATTTTGAGGCTGACTTTCTATGGAAAGTCAGCCTCAAAATCCTGCATTCAGGAAAAGATCCTGAAAACTTTCACATGTGTACATGTGAGCTCCTTCTATGAACTTGAATACTAATGTACAGTTTAAGAATGCCATAATGTTCTGTGGGTATGTACAAAAAAGGACAACCTGAAAACAGTACACAACACCCCAAGCAAAGTTTGCAGGAAGTACAGTCAACCCTCTTTATAACGACACTGTTTGCTCCAAGCTATGTTTGACATTAATAGTGATTTTGCTGTTATGAAGAAATTCTGACCATAACCAGATTTCCACATCATAATCATTTGATAAAAGAAAATATTATACAAATGAATTAAATGCTATTATTCCAAATGTATTCATCAGTTCAACTTCATATTGCATCGAAATGCACAACGCTTTCCTCTTATGAAGTGAGACAGAAATCTGTTCATACAAAAGACCTTGTCCTGATCACAAAGTTTTCTGACACATGGTAAAAATTCTGTTATAATGAATTTATTTTCATAGAAATTGTACATCTGTTCCCAGAAGTTACTGTCGGTGTTGTTTAGTGAATATTCTCTTATAAAGAGGGAATTTCAAAGGAAACAGATCGGTTCCCAGCAAATTTATGTCAGATATTGAATATTCTGTTATAACGAGTGACATTACGGTAAATGTTCTAAAATTTCGAACACTCTAAAAATACGAACACCTAAAATTATCTCAGAACATCCTAAAAAATTGAACACTGCCCTTTTCCAGAAAAGTGAATTTCTAAAATTACGAACATGCGTGATTTTCGGTGGAAAATCGATGTCCGTTTATCTGTTTGTCCCATCTGTGTTCGGTATACTTCTACCGTACAGCACATGAGCGAGCGGTAGCGACATTTTGAAGGTTCCAATCTACTTAGATGGGTAATCTGGCATGTGACGTTCTATTTAGCATGCCAGCGCGCGACGTTATATGTTATACATTATTCAAGGTCACCAGCATTGACAAACTTGATGCACGGACAAGTTCCTGCAACAATTCCGTAACTGCTTTGACTAACCCTATTGACCCAAAATGGCTGAGATCATTATTTATTGTACTGACCAAACATTGACCTTCATAATTGTACGTGAATTATGCACGTTGACACACGCTGAAGCAATTCTCAATATAGTAGAGGAGCCAGGGCTCAAAAATGTCAAAAATAAGCATTTAGGTATGTCCCCTTTTTAGCAGAATTTTCACTTATTTTATCCTTTAGTTCATAGTATAGGCAGTATGAAACCAGATATTGCACTCAATTTAAGTCTTGCAAACATACCTGTAACAGTGTGTTTAATACGTTACCCCTCATTTTATTAAAACAAAAATATGTAATTAAGTCTATCTAAGTAGAAGTTGAAATGTTTAAATGAACAAAACATTTATGCAATCTGTAAGGACATGCTATTCTCTACACATATGGATGTTTTTAAAAGTTGTTTGGGTCCATTATAATGTCATTTACGTTACATTTTCAACCATACCCTTAAAATTATTGATATTTTGTTAAAAAGTTTCATTTGACAAAATCTTAAATATGTGTTTAACTTCAAAATAACATGTATTTAAAAGAGCGTTGACTGACCATTTCAAAACTGCAAACTGATATTTTCTAACATAAATACTTTGTCATTTATAAGTTGTTTAATTAGATGACCATAGATAAAACGTTATATAAGTTTAGAACCTTTTAAGTTTAAAATAACCATGCAATTTTTTCTGTTAGCTCTTAAACACTTTATGATAATTGTTTTGATATCACCAACTTTAGAGTAATACTTAACAACAATTCTGAGGTAAAATATCATTTTGTTGTTCGATTTTCAATATGTAACGTATAAAACAAGGTTGACAACAAACAAATATTTGTTAATAGCATAAATTATACATCACTGGAAAGTTTATTTCATTAAAAAGGGGGGCTGTGTTTGATAGGCATAAAAGAGCATTTGTTCCAAAAGAAGAAGTTATCAGTACTAATTAGCAGACTTTGTATATGGTTGTTTTTTTTTCTTTTAAGAAATGGTATACTTCTTGACTTGATCCTATATCTAACAATTGAACAAAACACACTGTTTGCTTATTTTCGATGTTATGTTATGCAATTTATAAACTTATAAAATGATAAGTCTGATACAACATCTCAACTAGGATACATTCCCTTAAGCTTGTTCAGTCAAATTTGCTTAAGTAACATATATAACTATAAAGAAACGAATTACATATCATGATTATATATTTGTCTCAACCGTTTTCCATTTTCAACTGAGCCTGAAAACCTAAAACAAAATTAGATATTTGCACATATTTTTCTTTTAATTGAACAAAACAATCTAATAAGCAATTCAGAAGCAGCCAAAGCTTTATGTTGAACCTGTTTACACTCATCACAATATATAAAATAGAATATAACATATCGGTTCTATTAAATCAGATTCATTTATGATAAAATATCTAAGAATTTCTGAAATGATGTGTTGATGTTGGAAACTTTGTTTGTTGTTGTTCCTATTGGTTGGGGGATTTTTGTATTGGGCCTTTGTTTTCTAATTTGTTTCTAGTTCAGCAATCGTCTTGACAAGGAAGAAAGCTGGTTGCTTCACTTTAATTATATTGTAGATATCTGTGTTCCGTGTCCCTTCCTAAAGGATCACTAGGTCAGTCAGGAGTCTGTGATTGTGGCCTTTCGTAGTCATGGTCACTTATAGAAAGAAGACGCTTGCTGGCAATCTAGACAGCATCACTCCTTAATGTATATACAAAATAAAATGTTGTTTACATTACATTAAATTTAAGGAAACATAAGTGTTTGTTATCATTTATTCTTTAAGAGAGTGGCTCTGTTATGCAAATTGTTTAAGCCACATCTATTTATGCATATATCAAAAACTCAAATGGTGACTTTTAAATTCATTATAGTTATGAGCTTTAATTTCAGTTCATTTTTAACATGGCTTTCATTGTTTGGTTAATGAAACTGAGAGTCTTTTTAACTTAACACTACTAATCATTTGTCAAAGCAAGGCAAACTTAAAAACTGAATTGGTTATTCAAAATAAATTATTGCCGTTTAAATTGGGGAAATCATCCATAAGGATGGGTTTTACATGGCAAGGCAGTATTCATATCCAAGAAATCTAGAGTTCTTCAGTTGTAATTTACGATACCAAATTTACTTTATAAAATTTCAACAGAGAGAAAATGTTTAAGCCAAATTTAACTAGGACACATTAAAATTACTGTTTAAAAGAATATTTACATTAATCAAAAATTGATAGGAATAGCAATATCTTAGAGTAAAAATAGCAGCCATAAGATCAAACTTAGTTTTAGCAATTAGTGCTAATAAAGCTGATGTTAAGTTCTATCATAATACCATAGCAGTCATTGGACCCCAATTTGAACAAACTGTAGCAGGAATCCTGTCAGTTGATTCCATTTATGTGCGTTAAATAATAGATGAGTTGTAAACACATCAGGGTATAGAGACAAAAAGGCATACATTAAACATTAAATTATCTACTGTGCTAATAAGATAATAACTATATGGACTACAGAGAAGACACAATAGTTAGTATCATTACTAACACAAGTAATAGAATTACATGTTATGCTAAGACAGTATGTATTAACTTAACAAATAGTATGTATGCATGTTTAATTTGTCTGTCGCTCTTTTTTATCAATTGTCTGCATACGAAATTGTATTCGTTCGATTTGTAAAAGTATCATGATACATCTCAGAGGTGATAACATTGTCTCTATTGCCAATTGCACTTTATGTGAATATGATACAGCATACAACTGTCGCATTTGTTGAGTATACTATCTGAAAGTATTCTTTGAAAGTAGCATAAGTATGGATTTTGTTTCTATTGCATGAACTATCAATATACCATAATTATAGCATCGTTTAACAAGTTGGTACATGTTTTATGGGTATTAATTAGTTAGTTTTAAGAACTGAATGACGGTTGTTATGATTACTTATTGTGAGTGTAAAAAATAAGTAGTGTCCTGCTGAATAAAACAAACATTAAAGCAGATTCTATCGCGTATGCTGATAAGCTTTATAGCTAAAAAGCAAACAGTTGCAAACATTCTGGAATATATGATCAATTAAGTCCTATTCTAGAAAAATTGTTTGCTCAAGGTCCTGATTATCGACGTCTAATCATTTAAAAATGTTTACAATACTAACAATGCAGGGTAGCTTTTCCAACTTATTAACAGACATGTGTCTGTTTCTAAAGTATTAAAATGTTAATTTAGAATAAATACTGTCCTGTTTCATTGCTTCACAAACGTGTAGAACCAGGCAACACAATGATGAAAGTAACGACCTTTATATTTTTGTTATATACGTTACCAACATAAATAATACTCTTTTTCCAAAGCGGACACGCTGTAGATATTAAAATATTATAACCCCAAGGATAGCTAAGGCGGGTGCTAAATCAGAGACAGAAATCATCACGATTTCCACAAACTTCAGTTTTGTTTCATATCACATCGATGAAGGTATTTTTAATGTTTCACTTCTTGATTTGGACTTTTGCTTGGAATATCTTACATTTTTTAGAGTTTTAAGGTATATTTTGTGTGCTTTATTGTTTTAAATATAGCTGCTGTAACGAATAACTGTTTATAAAAGCATATATTTGATGGCTTTTATAATGTGTGATGGATCTGACTATGTTTACTGCGTGCTTTTTATTTATTCATTGAGCTGTTGACGGTGAAAATAAATGTCTTGCATATGTCATTTAACACCATTTAATGTATAAAAAGAAGCAAATACATGGTAGTGGCACAGATTTTAAAGAATCATTTAAGCTTATTGAAACAAAATTAGCTATGAATTATAAATAGGTATCAATTATCTATTTACATGATACCTAAAACATATACTTAATGGCATTTATGTGCTTTATTTTCAAGATTTTCCCTTTAAACCAAATATGATTCTGTTTATGTTGCATCCCATTCATATTAAATGTTAAAAAAAAACAATATTTGCAATCTAATTTTGAGCAATAAGATGGTAGTCAATTTCAATTTCACCTACTTGCTGTTTGAACGCATATACACATAACATTGCACAAAAATATTGTTTTAAAAGAAAGTAACGTATATAACAGAACTTCCAGGTGCCTAAACTAGTATTATTATTCTGCTATTTAGCTGCATCTAATTAAAAATATCAATCATAATGTTATGTAAGAAGACGATGCAAATGATAATAACAGTATACTAGGAGTTTCCTTTTTATCTAATGGTAACGTATTAGACTTGGCTATTGCATGGTAAATGCACATGCTCATCAAAAGCTAACATACATTTTATGATATATATATATATATATATATATATATATATATATATATATATATATATATATATATATATATATATATATATATATATATATATATATATATATATATATATATATATATATATATATAGCTAAGAAAATCTTAATTTACAAAATTCTCCCTCCACAAGTCTTTTGGCAGCCCATGGTCATGTAACCAATAGTAAAATATTTGAATGTAAGTAACGTATATAACAATTACGTAAGCGTAAGTCACTTAAACTTATTGTCAGTTTGGTGCTTTTAATTAAGTAACTGTAAAGCAATATGCAGATACTAGGAAATGTGACGTATCTGGTCTAAATAACTTTTCTTTTCAGTAATGTAGCGAATAGCCTACTACATGAAGCCTGCATGAGGGTAGCTATTGTAACCCCATAAATAAACATCTTTTGCAAGACTTAAAATTTGTGCAATATCTGTTTTCACACTTCTGAAACACCATACTAACTGAGGATATAGTCTAAAATTCTGCTACTTTCCGGCCACTTTTTTCCAATTTTTGAATCTCTGGCTCCCCTACTAATAGTGCTGTGACACGTACTCGTTTTTTTTCTACAATACCAGATCCGAAGAGAGAGAGAGAGAGAGTTGCGGAAAATGAGACGATCACTTAGGCGAGAGAGAATGAAATAAGTTGATGCATAGTGATTGCCGTGGACGTTTGCAGCATAAGGGGTCATTCGGTTTCGTGCAAAATGCAGAGAAAATCATGCAAGTCGCATGTTGAGACATCCAATGCAAAAATAAAGCCACCGTATATCTAATGTTTACCGACATGCCTGCAAGAACTCACACATGGTCATCATCTCATTTTTATTCACTGTACATTACCGTTAACTTAAGGCTGAAATATGTGTGATTCTCAGGTTATCATGCTGACACTCCTACCCTACTAGTGTAGGCCCCTGTGTCGAAATTTGGGCTCCCGTGTGCATTTTTTGGTAAAAGTGATTCTTATCGATTTTCAACTAGAAAAATATATGCAGTGTAAGGAAAAAGGTGTTTACAATTTTTTCTTGCAGTATTAACGTCACAGTGACGTCACAAAGTGGGGTACCGTCTATTCACTTGCATCAAAGAGCTTATATGTGGTGGGGTTATTTACACACCTAAAATAATCTTATTTTTTATGTTTGTTGCATTGAAATGGTTAAAAACGTCTACAGAAACATTAAAATGAAAATTTGACTCAATATGGACTTCAATTTTACATTAAATTGACGTCAATTTGACGTCAATGTGCTGGAAAAACACATTGCGTACAAAAAAAACAATTCTGGAAATTCGGGTGTGCTTTGCGACTGCAGTCAGATCTTAGCATAACTGTATGTTTCTGGCTTAGCTTTTTGAAACAAGTTAGCTCTCTGATGGTTTGGGCGTTCAGCTGCTACAGCGTGTTAACTACGTTACCCTACATTTTTATACAAAATAAATGTAATTAAGGTTGTTAAGGTAATACTTGAACTATTTAAATTGGACAAACATTCACGTATCATACAAGAACATTTTATTCCTTACATATATTTATGTTTATAAAAGTTTTATGGGCCCATTGTAATGCTAATTATGTTACATTTAAGCTACTTCATTTAAAATCGCTGAAATTCTGTTAAATAATTTTCTTTGATAAGCTTCCCAGTTAACTTTCAGGTTTTAAATACACCTTCCAAAAGACAAATAATGGACCATTATATTGCTGCAAACAGTTTGTTTATATCACAAACACTTTAAGAGTTATAAACTGTTAAATATGATGGCCCTGAACAAAACGTTCATTCTTTTATTCAGCATGAAATTCAATTGGAAAATCATTTAACACCAAATATGAACATTCTGTTGATAAGCAAGAGTGAAAAGCCATGCTTTACTTTGTTTCAGGTGTAAAATATAAGTTTGTTTTTGTTTGTACGGCATCATGTAACGTATAATACAACTTTCAAGACTGCATATACATTGCTTTATTCCGTATATTATACGTCATAGGATACTCTATTTCATCTCAAAAGTGACTGTGCTTGTTAAATAGACATCAAAATACCAGTCTGTTTGATAAAAAAAAAGGATTTATCAGTTTGCATTTAAGCTCCTACTAATTATCAATGCAAATTTACATTTGCAAAATAGTATATATTTGAACTTTTTACATCTACAAAGAAATGATTTGCCCAAAATTATAGATTTTAAATTTCATTAACAAAGGAAATAATAGCACTCAAGTAACAGCACTTAAAAGGATACAATTCAATTTTCTGTCAAATTTGTTAAAATAACATATAAAAGTACTGTGCAAAATATATTATATTGCCATATGTTTATCCAAAATGTTAACAAAGACGATATATAATTGAGCCAGAAACGCTTTTATATTATGTTAAGTTCAGAGATTTGTAATAATTTTCTGAAGAATTCTAAGTTTAATTGAGCTACTTCTATTCAGTTATTTAAAGTGTCTGTAATTAGTTATTGTTTACAGTGACTGTCTTGAAATCAATTTGTATCGTAACGCATTACCGAAGCTTTGAAATTAATTTTAGTTTATATACAGTAAAGCTTTTGTTGTGCAATCAACAAAACTGTCCATCACAATTGGTGAGTACCTTGGATCACTTGCTCAACCAATAATATCTAAAGAACTGCTTTATTGTTGAGAAACATGCATTTCCCTGGAGATAGAGAAAGTTGGTTATAGTGGTGAGTTTTACTTAAAGGCCACATTAGATATGGTCATATAGAAAGAAATAGGTCAACTGTTATCACGATACTAATTCAAATAAAGACTTTTCAGCTAAAATTGTAACCGACCAAATTTAAACAGGTGACATTCAAGTTATTGTAAAGTAGATTTTACAATGGTTTTTAGAATGCAAGATAGAAATTTGAAATGTTTAGTTTTAGCAATAAATATTTATATACCTGATGTTAATTTCCACTAAACAGAATGTTGGCAAAATAGTACAGGAACCTCGCAGACATAATAAATGTAATCATTAATAACAATGTTTTACACGTAAATATGTACTTAAGATTAGAACTTGCCAGGACATAGATTCAAAAGGAGCATACACAATGCTAACTTTTTCAGCATTAAGATGGCACTCTTCTCAGTATCAACATTGTCACCAATGATAGTCGCACATGTAAATTATAAAATTGTGCATGAACTTGTGCATATCTAATTTGCCATGTATATTTTTATTCAGTTATCTCTTAAACAAATCATTTCGTTTAAATGTATAGGATATCATTATAAATCTCAGAGGTTTATTTAGCAGTCTCTCACTGTCAATAGTATAATATGTGTGTATGGTATAGTTTACGAAATGCTGAAAGCTATAGTTCACATATGTTCTCTGACAGTAGCGCAAGTATAAATCACGTTGCTTTTAGATGAAAAATATTTAGACTCTTTTACTGTAATTCATAAATAACTATTTGGTCTGCAAATGCATTGTTAATGCAGAGGGCTAGCGTTCTAAAATTTGGTCATAAACCTCTGTACTACTTTGTGTATACGAGCAGCGAAGGCTCTGGCAAGTCTACCTACACATATGCACAGGCTCACCTGAGCCTGCATTGCGCAACACTGCGACAAGTACCAAAATCAAATGGGCTTATTCCTTTGATCTGTTCTTTCGTTACTAGCAAATCTATTTTGTTTGATTTGAACTATGCAAAGATTACTATTGTATCATCGATAATGTTCATATTTGACATGCTAAATATCAATTTGATATTATCTGCAACAAAATTCCACTGTAAGACTAATGGGTCTTATTGATAGAATAATGCAAAACAAATGATTTATTAAAAGCAATAACTTGTTATGAGTCAGCTATTATAGCAATTGCTACAATATACATTAATACTAACAATGCCTGGTGGCTTTTCTAAGTGATAAACATATGTCTTTCAAATGTATGACTAAAATGAACCATTAGAGCAAATAATGTTCTGCTTGAATGCTTCAAAATAGTTTTGAACCAGACAGAACAGATGATAAGACAGTACAATATGTGCTTAAAATTCTCTTGTTATGCGTTTTACCATCTTAAATGGTATTCTTTTGTCACTAAACTGGACATCGTTCTAATATAAAGCAGTTTGAACCATAAGGATAGGCTTAGCGTGTGTCATACCTTTGGGCAAAAATTGTTAAGTTTTTAAATCATTTCAGTTTATTTTTTCCAAAGACAAGGATAAAGGACAGTTTTAAATTCTCAATTCCAGATTTTGATATGTGCTTGAATATCCTACAATTACAAATTCTGAAAAGGGTTTTATTCCTGAATGGTTTCAGCATAGTAGTTGTAATTAATAGCTTGCTTAAACAATATGTGATAAATCTTACTAAGCTTGTCCATGCTTAATATTAATGTGTTATCTAAAATACGATACAATATAATATAATATATTTTATTCAGCATTAAACATATTACAATGTTCATAAACTACACAATAAGTTAACATATTAATGCAGTGAAACAACAATAATTTTCATGAGAAGCATCTAGCATTTCTTCTGATATGTTTGATGACTTTATATGTGTCTTTCATATATCATTTCACGTATAAAAGATGAAAATATATCAATGTCAGAAAAGAAAAGGTATCATTTAATAAGAATGTAAGAAGATAAAATGCTGTTTACATATCAAATAAAACGCACAGACTTGAAAAATCGTTGTATGTGAATAAAGTTCAAATTTTATTCTTTTATTCATCCATGAGTTGTTGGTATTTTCCTTTAATGACAATAATTGGCACTTTACTGGCAATAAATGTCCCACTAGCAGTGTAAACTTAAATAGTGTTCCTTTGTATTTTAAAAATGTATTTAAAAGAAAATAAGGTATATCACAGAAAAAACAGATCCTTCTACTTTGATAACATCCTATTGCTAGTCATTTGTTTACAATTAAAAGGTTATATTGTCATTGTAAGAAAAAGGAGTAATTAGATAAAATTTCCAATTATTTTACAGTAACATAGAAAATTTTGCTATTTCGTGGTATGACCCTAACCACTAAAGAGTTAACATACAATAATTTGTGGCATGTAGAATGTGATTTAGAAAATTATAGTGTACAAAACTCCCCTAGGAGGTATTTTGGTGGCCAATGTCTATTGACAGCAATGCATTAAATAGTTTTACATTTAAAGTAACATATATAACTGTAACATCATAGTGGTGTATTGTTTAAATGCATATTGCCTATTCCCTTCATTTAAAATGTTTTAAGGCAAACAGCATGTCGATAAATTATAATTTGGTATAACTTGGTATTTGCATAATAGGATTTGAAACTATAATAGGGTAACGTAGTTAACATGCCTGTCTAAATATAGGTCAGAGAGCTAATGTATGTCATTTTGCATCTTATATAGTATAGTTTCAGAAAATTATAGTGAACAATATTTTTCCTGCTGCGTGGAGAGGAGGGTCTAGCTATTTGAGCTTTCACTATCACAGGTTTTTCATTTTGGTACTGACGTCACTTTTCCATGTACAGACATCATTTTTAAGTTAATGTAACCGCTTTAAAATCCAGAGTCAGGGTCTATGTTCTGAATTCAACATGGTGCCAGTAAAATTACCACAACTGATCAATCAGTTCATGTTTATGCCTGCTGAAATTCATATCACTCCACTCTCAAGCCTTAAATAAGCTAAAAATGGGTACGTTTTTTGTGACGTCACTGTGACGTTAAAACGCCAAAGAAAAATTGTAAACATCTTTTTTCTTAAACAGAATAGATTTTGCTACAAGAAGATGTATGTTTGACACTTTTACCAAAAAATGCACACGGAATTACACAGCGACCTACACTATACCCTCCTTTTTAAGCATTTTAAAGGATTTCCAAGTTCGGCAATATGCCCAAGCAGCGTGCGACACGGAGGGCACTTCTATAATTCTATGCGTGTGCTCTTTTCTTGAACACAGCTCTGACCTGAGCATGAAATCAAATGGCGCGGAGCCCCATATGAGCTGGTAAAGACCCTGCTGGTACTTATGACATATGTGATCAGCGAAGGCTCAGGAGAGCATGTGTGTTTGCACAATCTCGTCAGGGTCTCGCTCACAAAGTTAAAAGTGGATGAAGACTCTAGCCAAATAAAAATTCTAGACATCTACGTACGTTGTCTTTAAAATACTTTTCGGCGGTTTTCTAAGTACATGTAATAATGGCTATTCCTATCAATCAAAAACATCGAATTCCTCAAAATGGAACATTTTAACAAACTGTTGAGCCGATCGCGGCGTGTCTGTTTGTCCTCATGAAACTGCACATGGAAGGTCCTACGAATGCATTACCGGTATAATGTACGCACAGACGCACGTACATGTACCAAGAAATAAATTGATTGTCGCACGATTCTGCATCTTGATGAATTTAATATTTACATATTTTAATTGTATGATATAAGTCAGTTCATGAGATTATGGTACCTGTCGCATTTGCGAGCAGCGAAGGCTCAGACAAGCCTGTGCGTCCGCGGAAAATCGCCAGCGCCTTTACTGCCCACATACACATAGAAGGAATGTAGATGAAGGTGCATGTCTTAATTTTGGGTAACATAGTCCCACTAAGTGGCTGTGAATTTAAAAACAGTAAAGCCCTTAAGATGGTCGCGACATCTCGGATTCGCTTTATTAAGCACCATCTGTAGACTTTGTTACATGCGAAGATCAGTCTGCGCACCGCTGTCTCATCAGCACCTTTGTTTCTAGAACAAAACATTAAACATTCTGTCAGGCCAGATCTAGGCTCAAACTGTCTGCTAAATTAGTTTGTCACGTCCTCGTTGGGGGTGGGGGGTTTCTCCCAGGCCCCACCCTGGATCCGGCACTGCTAATAGTATCAGCCGCAGACAAATGGACAGGGTAATGGTTCATGGACATGTTTGAGATCAAAGAAGCCGACTATCAGATCACGTGTTGTTGTTGTTTTAAGACTCGGGTAGCATGCAGTGGCTTTAGCGCACGAAAGCGGACTTAACAACAAAACATAATTGCCTAGCTGTGTCTCCTTTTCATGGGTTTGCATGAAAAAAACAAACAATTTCAATAAACTCGAGCATGAAACAGCGCACTGCATGCATGAAAAACTAGATTTGTGGTACGTATACTTGTCTGAAATTTTCCTTTTCTTTGAGATATGAATGTACCCAGCGTATCTCATAAATTGAGCCGCGACATGTGATTTCCAACAATGTGGCATTTTGACGAATGAAGACTCAGACGAGCCTGTGCAGCCTCCTTTTAAGCTTACAAACTCCAAACGATGTTCAGTCAGTAGCTTAACACTCATAGAATATTCAAGCGACTAGCAAAGGCTCTGATCAGACTGTGCATATGCGCAGGCTGATCTGAGGTTTTGCTGGTCCCACATACCTCATGTTGGAAACTAAATTATATTCTTTCGAGGCATCAGACTCAAAGTCGGACGTTCGCTAACATGATTAATTATTGGTACGCCTGTTTGCCCCTGATTTGGTTTGGCAGGACGTCGGAGATCTTCTGAAAAACAAACTATTTGCAAACTTTGAAAGCAGGTGAGGGAGGGAGGGAGGGAGGGATAGAGAGAGAGAGAGAGACTGGTATATGCACATCCTTTCGAGAAAATCAAAGTGCATCGACAGATTGACAAGAAGAGAGAGAGAGAATGTGTGTTCTTTTTGAATTTCGTCATTTTTTAAACTCTGAGAACTCGTCTACGTATTTCAAAGTTTCGTGTATAACTTTGCAAAAAAATTCTGACCTTGAGTGACTGTATTATAATATAACCTCGAAGCCGAAGTCGGCATTTCCGTAGATATTGAGAAGCGAAAGCATTTTGGTTTTCTGAAGGAAGCGATTCATCGGTAGTCCGATGTTAAATAAGTGGACTTTTACGACTTGTAAGTTAACTGAGTGACATAACATGCACGTGCCTTGCTCTCGACTTGGCAATTACCGCATGTGCTGGACATTTTACTGACTCAGTCCGCAAGAATTTAGCGGCGGTTGAAAAGAAAAATGAGTAGATAGCGCAGAATCATATCGTCGTGTTTTCAACACGTTTCTACCACATTTTTACATGCATATATACCATTTTGCTCATGATAAAGACCACATTCTAAAATTACGAACACTAGCACTTTTTCTGAAAAGTAATTTCTAAAATTACGAACAGTGGAAATGAAAAAAGTCAATAAGCAATGCTTATTAGATACCCCCCGCACAGTATGAGTCAGAGAAAAAACTTGTCAAGTTATAGTTCAAACCAGCAGACTTTAGTTTTGAAAAGAAGATTTCAGTATAATCTGTGCAAACAAAAATTATAACACTCCTTCATGCATATGTTCAATGTGTCTCCATTGTATCGGCAAAGTATCAAATTGCTCCATTAAAAGCTGTGGTAGGAGTTGATTGGCCCATAAAGGCACCACCTACATGTATTTATATACAAAACCCATATTAGGGAAAAATTGTCTAAGTTCTCACAGCTGTCATTTTGGTAAAAATTATTTTTTCTGAACCAAACTCCTTCATGCATATGTTCAATCACGGCCTCCAATCTCGGCCTCCTTCTCCAAAAAGAGCAGAACGTAAAGTGAGGCGAAGGCCCTTCCGGGAAGCAGGCAGTGGGCAAAACAATGGAACACGGTAAGTTGTGTTGACACATTTTCAATCATAAGTAAATTTTCAGCGCAAAACTCGAAAATCTAAGAATGCTATGCTTCGGGCAATTGTTCAAGCTATCCGTAGAGCATGCTGTTTGCACATTTGAACTTAGTTTGTAAGCGTGAGAGTTTTTCTCCCGTTGCACAGTTGTCCAAGAAACGGTGGTTCCCGCATGGTTTTGCCTTCTAACCAAACGTATAGTAGCGTTTGGACCCTTATTCATACTACCGAGGCCCCTCCACACCCATATTGTCCCAAATGCAATTTTTCGAGATATTTCAATGATAATTGAGTGATTTAGAGCCAAATTTCTTTAGGAGCAGGAGGCGAAGGGCAAGAGAAGCAGGCTGGGAGAGGAGGAGCAGGCGGCGATGATATCAAAATTTGCATTGATTTTGCTTATTTTTAATAATATACTTATCCAATCTATATCAAACTTGCATGTATGATACGAATGATTACGCTTATACTCCCAATGTGTTGTTTGTTTAACCCAGAACGTCATGAGCTTGCTAGAGGTATATATTTTATAAGAGAGGTATATATAGCAATGTTTGTGATCAGAATAATTCAGTTAACAATAGCCTTTAATCATTCGTATCATACATGCAAGTTTGATATAGATTGGATAAGTATATTATTAAAAATAAGCAAAATCAATGCAAATTTTGATATCATCGCCGCCTGCTCCTCCTCTCCCAGCCTGCTTCTCTTGCCCTTCGCCTCCTGCTCCTAAAGAAATTTGGCTCTCAATCACTCAATTATCATTGAAATATCTCGAAAAATTGCATTTGGGACAACATGGGTGTGGAGGGGCCTCGGTAGTATGAATAAGGGTCCAAACGCTACTATACGTTTGGTAAGAAGGCAAAACCATGCGGGAACCACCGTTTCTTGGACAACTGTGCAACGGGAGAAAAACTCTCACGCTTACAAACTAAGATCAAATGTGCAAACAGCATGCTCTACGGATAGCTTGAACAATTGCCCGAAGCATAGCATTCTTAGATTTTCGAGTTTTGCGCTGAAAATTTACTTATGATTGAAAATGTGTCAACACAACTTACCGTGTTCCATTGTTTTGCCCACTGCCTGCTTCCCGGAAGGGCCTTCGCCTCACTTTACGTTCTGCTCTTTTTGGAGAAGGAGGCCGAGATTGGAGGCCGTGTCAATGTGTCTACATTGTATAGGAAAAGTATCAAATTGTTCCATCAAAAGCTGTGGTAGGAGTTGATTGGCCCATGTATGGCCTATAATAGCATAAGCATAAAACCCTATACTAAAAGCCAGTCTAAGTTCTCACAGCTGTCATTTGGTAAAAATTGTTTTTTCTGAACCAAACTCCTTCATGCATATGTTCAATGTGTCTACATTGTATAGGAAACATATCAAATTGTTCCATCAAAAGCTGTAGTAGGAGTTGATCGGCCCATGTATGGCCTATAATAGCATAAGCATAAAACCCTATATTAAAAGCCATTTAGAACTACAAAGGGAAATAACTCTGATAGAATTGGCCCCTAGCCCTTACTTTTTTGACTAAAGTATTTGTCTTGCACATATGAACATGTTTGCAAGGTTTAATGAAAATCCAGCAAGGACTCTTCAAGATATTAAGAAAACAAAGCGTTACGGACGGACGGACGGACGCACGGACGGACGCACGGACAACGTGAAAACAGTATACCCCCTACAAACAAAGTTTGCGGGGGGTATAAAAATAATTATTTTTTAGTGTTCGTAATTTTAGAACATTTACCGTATAAAGAGTTTTGACTGTATATTGAGAATGTAAATATTATCTAGACCAACCTCATCATTACTGTAGAATTTTTCTTTGATATTTTGCAAGGTGGAAGTATTTTCTTCTATAATGTCTCCACAACAGAAGATATCAATCTGAAATGACATTGTGATCTTCTTGTATTTTATATGATACATTTGGAGTCCATAAGGTCAAAGGTCTAGTGAAACTGTCGCACCAAATAATTAAAAATTCTACTTATCTGTTGTCATGAACATACATACCATACACTGTGGATCGAAATCTATGAGATAAACCAAAATTATAAGGGAGATTTGATATAATTCTGTGATATTTTCACAATTATCACTTTGGAACTCCCCCAAAGTAATAAAAAAGCGTTTATTTTAATGTAAGAAATTTGTGATAAACACAATAAAGTGTGATTTATGATAATTTTGTTATAAAATGTTTTTAGATGGTCTGGAAATTCTGTGAGATTTGTAAATCTGATGGGAATCGGCTTTCAGAAGGGCCAAATTCTGTGAGATTTTACCTCACCATGTGAGAAATGGCATGTATGATGAATCACTAGGAATATCAATAAATGTGTTAGTTCATGGGATTTGGTTTTATTGTCATATACGGTAAATATTCCAAAATTTCAAAAACTAATTGCTTTCCAAAAAAGGCCCAGAGTAAGACGAACAGCGCAGACCCAGATCAGACTGCTTCTGAAAAAGCAGTCTGATCAGGATCTTCCTGTTTGCTATTCTGACAAGCATCTGTGATTTCCAGTTCTGAAAACCAACATTTTATTTTAAAACAGGAAGAGAAAAGTATTCAAAATTTCAGAACACTTATTGTATGCTTTAGAATAAATGTATAAAGACATAGTGATCTAGATGCCTAGATATTGACCTGAAACTTCATCTTCATCTCTTCTGTGCTATGGCTAACAAGAATTGTCTGAACCTTAGCTATTCTAACATGCATTTAGTACCAAAATCTCATGAACAGGCTCGAATGGTGTATAAACCAAACCAGGGAATAATTTGTTAATATTTGAAAAAAATAACCACAACGAATAGCACACAATGAGAAAAAAATTCTGCAACAAAGCTGTGGTATTTTATGAAAGAATCACTACGAATTGCTTCCACAACATATTTATTAATAGAATTAAGAAAATTGTAATCAGTTTACCCACTTGATTTAGGGGTATATACAAAAGTCCACTGCAAAAAAGGACTTCTGACAGATTATAGCCAATGATATCATCTTTGTCTGTAATTTTATCATAATAAGCCACACTTTCTAATTCTAGACAAAGTGCCCAGTCGGGACATGCATGCCCTGACTAAAGTGCTTCTGCCATTGTTTTATAAAAAGGGCCAAATATATAGCTTGACTTTGGAAATCACAATGTTAAATTTTTTTTTGCCATTTTTTTTTAAATTAGAAATTTGGTGTTGTGCCTAGAGCTGGCATTGCGGGATTCCCGAGATTTTACTGTCGATGTCCCTTATAAATGCACCCAGTGCGGGCCTACGGGCACGCCCTCGAAAAATATGCTTATCTTTCACTATCTAAACCCCGTTTCCATATTAAGAGTAACCCAGTAAAGGGAAGTAAAAAGCACGATTTAGACTGTACACATGTATTTACTGATGATAAAAGTTGCATTGGATATTGATTTTTCAACCAGTCCAATACATTGACAATGGCTGAAAAAGCAAATTTTATTCAGCTGAAGGCCAGAAAAAGCTATTTTAATGTAGAAATAGAATATTTGCTGGGGAATTCAAAACTAGGACAATGTAGAAACTACTTCACTGTAATCTGCACCCCTTCTTGAGCCAAAACTATCGACATCAAGCTCAAATGTAAATAAAAATGAACAGAAATATCCAGAAAACAGTTTTCAATTTTAATGGTAAAAATCAGATGGATTTGGTGTGTCACCCAGAATTTGCAAATGTCCTTATGAAATTCAGGTAGGTGTCCCCCAGAAATCTTGACCTAGGCACAACACTGGAAATTATTCAGTCACACATTATGGGAAGCCAATGACAGTGACCTCAAAGATCAGATACTCGAGCAGAGATGGTAGTTAACTCATTTTTAGGCTTACAGTGAATCATGTGTAAAACAGCCACTCCAAAATAGACAAAACAAAGGTCTTAATGACAACTGGTAACTCAATGAAGGTAGAAAGTATTGCAGAATGCTCCCTTTGGAGCATTCTGCAATACTTTTGACCTGCATAAAATGATAATCAGTCATGAAATCCAATTTTTGGTCTTTTTGAGAGTGGCCGTTTTACGCAGGTTTTACTGTACACTATAGCTATCATCATAACAAATGCCAGTGAATCCAAACAAACATATGTTTTCAGAGTAGTGAATGAAGAGGGATTGTCTAGAAGTCGTCTATCAGAAACATTTGAACTATCTTTGGAGAGGGCCATGCAAGGAACATTTTATATTAAAGAACCAAGTTATATTGAAATCTTCCCAGCAGTTTCTGACAAGATTTTTCAAGTTTTCCCTATACCTGTATATGTATAGGAAAAACAATGCAAAACAATATAACTGCCCCATGTTTTATTGACAGAGAAAAATAATTTTAACAACTTTGGTAGAGGTTCATTCCAGGACCATTAGTCGGATATTATTTTCTATAAAGAAGTTTTTTAAAGTTTTTCCCTTGGTTGGCGCATAATCATCACATCCCATATATCAACATAAACTGTTTTTATCCTGTTTTTATCTCTTTTTGTACATGTACTTTTAACAACTATCATCTACCCTTTTTCTTTTTCTTAAACCAAGTACCTTGACTGTAAGGCGTAATCAACCTGCACGTAATCCTCGTAAGGGGTCGTTGCATAATCTAAAGAAAGAGAGAAAGAAAGGCATGGCAACCAGATGTCTGCTCAGAATTAAAATCTTTAAAGAAGTTTGAAAGAGAACCATCCAAGGATCATTCCTGTGATGTTTGGTGAAATTCCACCCCAGCAGTTTTAACTGTTTAAGAGATGTTGTCTAAAGCAAATTGTTGACTGACGGATGGATGACATTAGACATCAGATGATCACAAACGCTAAACTTGAGTCCATGGCTATTGTATCACATACTTACTGCTTTTGACTCCTCAAGACTGAGTTTCTTCTTGAGGAAATGGCACAGATTGGCAATAGTAGCAGATCCTTTAACTCTTACAAACTTCTTCTCTAATCGCTAGAAAAATGTACAGAAAAGAAAACTTTTTTAACCTAAAATTGTAATTATTTTTTAAGCTATCAATCTAAACATAAGTTTTAGGTGCTCAAAAGAACCGTCTAATTGAGACGATTCTTTTGAGTACACACAACATATGGATTTCGTTACAAGATTATAAAAGTAATATTCAATTACTCTAATCTAGGGGGCTGGTACATGTAAGTATAGAAGTATAGTGATTGAATAGACAGAATAATCAAATAAGATTGCTGTTGTGAAACATTTTTATTTTTATTTTCAATACTCAGTGCTAGATAACTCTATGGTCAGTGGTCTCATCTTGCACAAACTCAAACTGGTTTGAGATTTATTGCATGTCAGGATTAATTGAAAGATCAGTAAAGTTGTAATTAAAAACAAGAAACCAGTAGAGGAGTATATACTCCCACCTCTGTCCATTCCCAAAGAAACAGTAGTTGCTGAGAATTGGAGTGTAAACCCTAAACATTATAATTTCTCAAAGGGCCATAACTCCCTTAATATTCATCAGACCATAATCCCGGGACCATAATACAGTCTAACTTTGGTCGCTCGAACTCGCCTGTCTCGAACACCAGGGATCGCTCGAACTGGTCTGTTGGTCCCGGCAATTTCCCTATACATTTAATGTTAAAAACACCCCAGGCTCGAACAGCGATGGCTCGAACTCTCGAACTGAAAGCATGGTCCGCAGGTCGATTTTTCATGTAAACCGCTATGATGGCTCGAACCAAATATTTATTTACATGAATCAGTCACACGCTTGATTTAAGTTTATTATTATTTTCATAAGCGCTCTGTGACAATGATGATTTTACCCTTGGGTTACCTAACTGACAAGCGGAATGTGTGAAGCAATTAGTGGCAATTTATCAAATCAAAGATTTAAGTAAGTTCTCACTTGTCACCACTTAGTAGGGTGGCCGAAAATGATCAAAGACAATTAATGAGATGTTTTGTTATCAAGAATTTGCGTGTCAAAATGAGTAAAACATGCCTGGCTGGATAAAGACAGGCATCAGACTTTGCTGCGGTACAGTCTGATCCACGTCATTGTTGTAATCATCCTAAGGAGTTTGTCATTTTGTCATGTTTTTATTCATTGTTATTAATTGAAACTTGAACATTGTGAATAAATAGTAAGAAACAAACTTGTTTTTTTTTCTTTTATTGTTAAACTGTAGTGACACATAAACAGGAACATTCACCCAAAAGAAGACAAATGGTACAGCCTACTCGATAGCAAATGCATTGATCAGCCTGCGAATATGTGTATGCTGATAAATGCATTTACTTTCAACAGGTTCATATGCTAACACATGCGGCTTATAATTTTAATTCTAGCGTGCAAAGGGTTATTGATCAGTGACAGGTGTCACCTGCACTTTGCAACTTTGGTCGATAAAAAACATGGTGTCCATGATGACATAAAGTACACATGAACCAACTTGAAAATTGTCAGGCAAGGTATCGCTCGAACACATGGATGGGTCAAACTCGCACCGACCCTCCCGACGAGTTTGAGTCATCGAAGTTCGACTGTATGCTGACCATTTGCACATTTACTGTTACCGTAAATGTTATAAAATTTTGAACACTGGTTGCCTGCCAAAAAGGCCAAGACAAACAGTGTAGACCCAGATCTTCTTCTGAAGAAGCAGTCTGATCAGGGTTTTCCCTGTTTGTTATTCTGACAAGCATTTTGTGAATTCCAGCCTTGTCAATAATGGACTTTTTATTTGATAACAGAACGAGAAAAGTATTTTAAATTTTAGAACATTTACCGTAATACTTTAGGTTGCTCAGCAGTTTTTGTTGAAAACCAGTCAGTAGTTGCTGAGCATTTTTGCCAACAGAAGGTATACACTATATCTTAATTAAAATGACCAAAACTCCAAGTAAAATGGTGGGTTGTATGTGATTTTAACGTCCCACCATCAGCTAAGGTCATATGGAGACCAGGCCACAGCTTAAAGTCTCATCCTACAGACTGGTGAAGCAGGAGATTTAACCTTTGTCACTGTTTTACAAGGGGAGTGGTTTATCCACTACACCACAACGGCTCCTGCCAAAATAGACTGTTGGTGAAAGAATTTACAGTAAACTTTGTCCTTGAACAAATAGTTTTTTGATGGGCAGAAATGTTAAATCATAGAAAAAGAACTTTTTTGATGGGCAGAAATGTTAAATCATAGAAAAAGAACAATCTCATCAATCATACACATGTGTCAAGTAAATGTCATAAATAATACTGCCCAATATCACTTCCCGTCACATAACACTAACATAGGTTGTGGCCCTTGTTTAAGATTTTCTAGCAAAAAAGATCTGGAGGTGCTCTGGTTTCAGAATGGGCTCCCCGAATTAGCATTAAACCTGCTTTACCAAACACATCTACTGGCTATCATAGAAACCATACTCAGTTACAGAAATCATTTGAAATTTTGACCAACCACCCCTCAAAATGAACCAAAGGGTAAAATCAGGTAACTTTGGACATCAGGTAAATTCGGACATACATTTGCAAACAGTGGAAATCCAGATGAGACGACTCCTTACTGTTTGGTTTGTTATTTTTTCTTATTCCAATAATTAAAATACCAAACAAACAAGGCCTCTGTCCAAATTTACCTGATGTCTGAAGTTACATGACCTTTACCCTATATTATTCCATGAGTAAAAATGGTTCTTCTCATCAATGTAATCAACCCTTAAAGTACCTGCAAAATATTTTGTCTGCTTAAGTCGTCTGCTGCATATGTTTGCTAACATTATTGACTAATGTAAGTGTAGAGGCAAACAGTGTGGACCCAGATCAGACTGCTCTTAAAGCAGCAGGGTGGTCTGGGTCCACACTGTTTGACAAGAGGCTTCTAAAGCATTTCAGCGGATGACGAAAGCAGATAACTTTGAGGGTTAATCTAACACATTTACTTACCTCTCTCTTGCTATTCATTTCGCTGAAAGATAGAATGAAATATATCAATAGTCCATGGACTCTGGAAAGTGCAATGTGGCACCAGCCAGCTAAGGCCGGGGCACCCTAATTACCTGAAGCATTTTATTAGAAGTCAGCCAGCATATAAAATAAAAAAATTATCATAAAATTACAAATACTGAAGATAGATATATATAAGCTAAATTCTTGAAAAAGGTTGATATTATGTGGGGGTTTGTGTACAACAAAGGAGCAGACCAGCTTGCGCATCTGCACAGTCTATTGACTGATCAGCACCTTTGTTATTCGTTTATTGTAAAGTATTATATCTAAACTTGCTACAAGCGAAATTTGAATTTTCTAGGTAGTCTCTGTAACTGAGCAGGCTAGTTTGTGTGTGACCTAGTCGAAACCGCAAAGACATGTTCTTGTGTCAAGGCCCATATTATTAAAACAACGAACATACATTCAATGATGCTGAACAGTCTATACTGATTGATTTGTACATTTGTCAGGCTCCCAGATAACCTCCTGGCCAGATTCACCATAAAAGACTATATTCAATGAGATGCTTTATATAAGCACCACAACAAATGTTATGTGGAGAATTCTAACACACCTCACCTATAGAGTCAATGCTAAAAAAGTGTGGTATATCAAACAATAATTCACAATTTTGAAAGAGCAAGGAAAATGCGTTCTAGCTGACGTCATTTGTAACTGGAAAATGACCTCATTCATGGCAGTAAAGTCGTTTTTACGCTTGAAAGACGTTACAAATACATGTAAACGAATGCGACGTAGTCTTAGTATTGGCAGGAGCTCTTCAGAGCAATGGCGGAAAGTAGGAAGAAGCAGAAGATTTTAAATGTGTTTTTGTCATTTATTGTGAGTTAGAATCGAAATAGATCAGCTCCAGTGTGTAAATTGTTGAGTAATAATTCACTGTTTGTCGGTCAGTTGTACGAATATAAATCACTTGCGCTACATGCTCGTGATTTGATCTTTACAACTGACCTCCAAACAGTGAATTATTACTCAACAATTCACTGCTGGAGCTGATATATTTCTTAAATGAGCTAGCCAATGAGATTGTGGTACTCATCCCATGGGCAAGCAACCAAGGCTTAGATGAACCTACAGAGCTGCACAGTCTCACCTTAGTAACCAAAGCCACTGCTGCTTGCATACATAAAGTATGGAAGTCTATAACAGTTCAGACCAGAATACAGACTTCAAGCTCTTTAATCCCTTTTCATTCTGGATACAGGTAAACAGTTACTTTGGCAAACAGTAAGGACCCAGACAAAATCTTTAGCAGCATTCTTTCGGGGTCTGCACTGTCTGCTTGGATAAAAACAATCTTCAAGGACAGAAATACATAATTTTATAGAAGTTTTGACCAGCAACCTCTTAAATTAAAAAATGGACAACTTCATACTTATTGCATCAATATGCATGGGATAAACCATCAAAATGAAAGGGTCAATAGCATTGTATGCATGTTTTAAGAGTTATTTAATGAATATGCGATAATAAGAGATTATCTCACGGCGTTTTGGTTATCACCCTCAGTATCAACCCGAGACTATTATCAGCCCGAGAGCTGATGACCAAAACCCCACGAGATAATCTGTTTATCACATATTCCAATTCACTGTTTTAAGGTGTTTGATGTACAAAAATGAAAATAAAACATGGGATTGACGCCATGCCACTTGTTTACATCTGACGTCATCTAATGATCAGCTCCTCATGTTGGCATGATAATCTCTATCCGTTCAAAATTCATGACTTCTAGTTATCATCATGGCAGGTTCATAACCAGTTGGTCGGAAAGAGCTTATCGCATATGCAGAATTTGGGTTATCACGGCAAATAGTGTCTCGAACATGTGATAAGTACCTGGCCAAAATAAGAAAAAATGGGCCTCAACGTGAGAAAACCTGTCTTCGGGATTTCTCAAACCAATCTCCTCAGCTACAGATACAAGCTAGAAAATTGAAATTTCACTTGTAGCAAGTCTAGATATGATACTTAGCAAAAAGTGAATAACAAAGGCTCTGATCAGTCTGCGCGGATGTGCAGGCTGGTCTGCACCTATATCGTTCGCAAACCCCCAAAGACAGGTTTTCTCGCGTCAAGGCCCACATAATTTTTTTTTTTTGAGACATGGGGGTGGTTTGTTTGTTTGATTTGATTCTTTATGTCCCATCAACAATCTTTCAGTTATATAGGGAGGGGTCTTCCAGGGTTGAACCAGTACTAAGCTAGGATTAATGTTCTTGCTCAAGGACACAACGCAGTGACGCCGGTGAGGCTCGAACCCGCATGGGGGTGCTAAATAGGGTCTTATCTAAAAGGAATGGCCCCTCAAAGAGATTAAACTTACTTCTCAGCTTCCAAGACTAGTGACACTAAAGCAGCAGATGCTTTACGGGCCTCTGTTTTCTCTGGGCTTATCTTCGGCTTTATAGGATAATATGTCATCTCTGAAAATTAAAGACCAAAATTCAAGGCAAACATTTATAAAAAATTTTTTTATAAACTTTCAGGAGTAGTTCATTCATTTGTGCTAAGCATTCTGAAACAACTTAAAATGTGGACTCCAAGTAAAGGGGCTATACATTTATTGACCCATTTAAGCCTAACATCCTTTTTGTTGGGCATAGGCAAACAGTGCAGACCCAGATCAGATGCTGCAATGCACGGCATCTGATCAGGGTCTCCACTGTTTGCTTACAGAATGTACTTTCAAAATTTGAATGGAATTAAAATATACTACCCAACAACCCTTCAATTTGTAAAAGATTCATCCAATTGATAATGGTGACAAAATCCATTAAGCATAAATAATACCTGTAAGATTAACATGAGGCCCTGGATCAATCACCCGAGTTCTGGTTCATGTAAAGATATCTAAAAGCAACAGCATTTTGCATCCAGATCTTTTGTGCAATTTTAGTAGAGGGCATTATTAGGATTAATTCCAATTCGGCCCAGTGGTTAAGGAGGTGATGCCATTTAAAGGTTTTTCCGTTTTCAACTCTGGTGACTATTTTGTAACCACATGAGGTGCAATTTGGATAGAAAGCATTTTTGGCAACATTTATGTGAAATTTAAACCATGGATATGTGGTTATGGCTAAGCTGACATTAAAAGGTTTATTCTATAGTTGTCTCTGACAGCCATTTTATTCAGTAGAGTGGTGGTACTGTTTGTGACCTTTTGGGAGTAGGCCTTACATACCAAAGAGTGAAACATTGATAAATGAGCTGTGCAAGTGATTTCCAACAATGTGGCAGTTTGACAAGTGTAGACTCAGATGAGCCTGTGCAGCCTCCTTTTAAACTTAGAAACTCCAAATGATGTTCAGTCAGTAGCTTAAGAGTCATAGAGTATTCAAGTGACTAGCAAAGGCTCTGATCAGACTGCGCGTATGTGCAGGCTGATCTGAGGCTTTGCTGGTCGCACATACCACATTGTTGGAAATCACATGTCGCTGCTCAAATTTGAGTTGAATAGTTGTATATTTCAAAAGTTATATCTTCATTAGTGATATATATAAAATGCACATACTCTCTGGCATAATGATCGTTATCCTAAGAAAGAAAGAAAACCAGTCCTCACCACAGAAATATATATTCTTTGGATGACCTTTGCTTTCTCCATTAACTTCCAGGAGTCCACTTCAGAATATCAAATGTCTGTAAAATTGTTTTGAGTCCACAAAACCATTAAGTCTCGGTACTCATTTATTAATACAACATTGTTGTTATTCAGTCGATGAAATTATGTACATATGACCCATCATTGCAAATCTCTTTTGCTAGAATTTATTACAACATAAATACATCGGAGTCAATTGTGCAATTTTTCAACGAAATACAAGTTCAAATCTCATTTTAAAGGTCATATGAACAACAGACTCTTACACTTATGGTCATTTCATATCAAATTTATTAAACGCCAAAGGATTAATCCTTTGTATACTGGAAACCCCTTAACGGGTACTTTGACAAAAAGTGAAGACACAGATGAAATGTAGCATAATGGCAAAAGGCTGTATGTGATAGATGAAATCATGAAAATCAAACTGGCGGCCGAATGATGTCAAGATAGACCATGCAGTGATTTGCTAACCAATTAATCACTGAATTTAACCATTGGCTATACAGGAGATCAGTCTTAGAACAGAAGATTTATTTGAATGAAGATATATTTTGCTAGCCAGTACTGTATAGCTATTAATACGTACCAGCAAAAATGTAAACTGGAGATTTTTTATTTGAACAGGACTTCCCAGTCTATAGAAAGGAGCATGAAAAGAGTTAAAACAATATATTACCAGGCCTTAAGTTAAGAGTTTGTACCAGAAAAATAATTTTCTTATTTCTCAACCAAAACATATGTTGTGGGTACTCAAAAGAACCGTCTCAATGAGACGGTTCTTTTGAGCACCCAAAACATATGCTAAAAATTATGGGTAAGAAAATATTTACAATTTTACGATGAAGTTTTTTTTTCTCTAAACCTATGTATTACTTTGGAAAAGTGAAACAAATCATCTGATACTTACCTCTTGGCTCAACCTCAGGATGAGCATCATAAAATTCAGTCATATTCTTCATCTCCGCTGAAAGTAAAGGCAGATGTGCAGTTATCTTATTAATGCCATGCTTACTATTTAAAGGGGCCCATCTAATGAAGTAACATTACAAATATAAAAGCAAGTAGTGAAAGGATTACATAGATTTTGTTTGTGGCTGTTCCTTGGCATTTATCAGTACTCAGCCAGGTGGATTACACTGGGTTTATCGTTATTTGGTTTTATGTCCCAGAGCACGGCAGTGGTTCTAGGTAAGAAGACGTGGCAACGGCAAAAGTAAAGAGAATACAAAAGACAAGATAATACCCTGGTAACAGGACTTGATCATTAAATCAAATCCATTTTTAGGGATACCATATCGAAACCACAATATTGTCAAAAATGAAGTTTAAAAGGGGCTATAGATTGATTGCTCACCTGAATTTTAGGCCTTGAGGCACTTTTATTAAGCAGAATGGAACCCTTTGAGCAACTTTGGTAGATGGCAATTTAAGCAAAATGGAGTATTGTAGATTTGATTGATGACAAATATTTGGGTGGAATTCTTTTGACTCTTGGCCAATGGATCAGATGATAATTAAAGAGTATCTAATGTTAGCTCTGGTGGTCACTTTTTTCATCTGAGGGTAACCGTTCAAGCCATTTCAGTAAAGGGCCCAATGAGGAACATTTGTGAGAAATTATTTTTATTTTGGGCCAGCAGTTCAGGAGATATTGTGTTCTGTTTGTTTGTGTTGCTGCTTTACATCCTAGTCAACAAATTTCTCAGTCATGTTGGGGAGATTTCCTGTATTCTTGGGTTCAACTAGTCCGAAACAGAGGATATTGTGTCTTGCTCAAGGACAAATAGTAATGCCTCAGTTGAGTCACAAACCTGTGATCCTTCAATCTCAAGCCTAACACACTCTACCACTGAGCTACTGCACTCCTCTATGAACATGTTGTTTAAAGATTTTTCCTATATTAATTTAGCTCAGGTGCCCATTTTGTTTGGTGAAACAGGACCTTCGAGCAATTTTAGAAGAGACCATCATAATGAGAAAAACTTTGGGTGAAATTACAGCGGGTCAGGATTTGATGTTGTTTAAAGATTTTTATATTTTGCCCTCTAGCAGCCATTTTGTTCATCTGAGCGGAAGCGTTTGAGTAATTTATGTGTTACTATTGTGAATTCTGGCTAGAAGTTCAATGGAGTTTAAAGAAATTTTATCTATTGTCTTACTCTTGCCTCCATTTTGTTTAGCAGAGCAGAACAGTTCGGACAATTTCAGACCAGGAATATTTGTCTGAAATTATTTTGAATTTTGACCATCAGTTTCATGTTTTGTTTGGCTAAATGAAAGGGTTTGAGCAATGTCAGTAGTGGGAATTGTGGGGAAGCACTTACATTAATTTATTTTGAATTTGGACCTTTTAAAGATTTTCTATTTTTAGCTCTGGTGGCCATTTTGATCAGTGAATCCAATCCATTTGGGCATTTTAGTAAAGAGCCTTATGCGGAACATTTGTGTGAAATTAGATGTGGCATTTATTCATTCAGAGTCTGCGCTGTTTGCCAGGATATAAACACTCTTCAGGAGCTGATGTACATCTTATTTTGAAACTTCTAATCTGTGATGCCATCCCTGGCTAACCAGATTGAAGAACTCATTAGCCCTTTGTATACTGGAAACCCATGAAGGGGTACTTTGGCAAACTGTGAAGATCCAGATGAAATGCTGCATAATATGGCATTGCATCAGTGCCAGCACTGTTTGCTAAAATAAATACAATCTATGGGGGTTGAGGTACATCATTATTTGGAAATTTCTACCAAAGAACCCTTATAATATACAATGGACAGTCCCATCCTTATTGTATTTACCTGTATGGGAAAGTCCATCAGATTACAAAGGGTTAGTATACAAAGAGATAATTCTGACTCACCTTCGGCCACAGTAGGAAGAAGCTTATACACAATATCTTGTATCATCCTGTCTAATCTGCATAGAGAAAACAGATAGTACTAATTTATTACATTTATTTGTCCATAAGTTGCAAGATTTTTCTTTTAAAAAATCTCCTGAAATTCAGATCCACGAGAATAGAATTTTGACTTTGAATTAATGTTCCAATAAAAGCACCGCAAGCACTGCATAATACCCCGCCACTGCTGGGGGCACTAAAAGTTATTTTGTGAGATATATAATGCCTAAATAGCAACAGAACTGAGATAGACAGTGATATGACGTCCTTAGTCACAATATGTAACCTTTGATGGTCAACATATCTGTGAAGTTTCATTCAGATATTTCATATAGTAAAGGAACTACAGGTCAAAAACATTTTCCATATTAATCAAGGGCGGATAACTCATGAACTGGAAAGGTAAGAGTGACGGTCCTTCGTTGTAATATGTAACCTTTGCTGTTCAACATATCTGTGAAGTTTCATTCAGATATCATAAACAGTAAAAGAATAACAGGCCAGAAACCATTTTTTAAAGGGAGAAAGGGCAGTAACTCCATCGAAAATGGTCGGATTTTGCCCATTAACAATCCCATACCACTCATCCCCAATAACAATATGTAAGCAAAATTTGAAAAAATTCTGTGCATAAATACTCAAGTTATCGATCGGAAACAGTGAGCACGGACGGATGAAATGAACTACAGGTCAAAAACCAATTCTCAGATCAATCAAGGGTGGATAACTCACAATCTGGAAAGGTAAGAGTGATGATCCTTACCCACAATATGTAACCTTTGATGGTCAACATTCAGATACTCCATATAGTAAATGAACTACAGGTCAAAAACCATTTTTCAGATCAATCAAGGGCAGATAACTCATGAACTGGAAAGGTAAGGGTAACGGTCCTTACTAAAAATATGTAACCTTTGATGTTCAACATATCTGTGAAGTTTCATTCAGATATTCCATATAGTAAAAGAAACTACAGGCCAAAAACCAATTCTCAGATAAATCAAGGGTGGATAACTCACAATCTGGAAAGGTAAGAGTGACAATCCTTAGTCACAATATGTAACCTTTGATGATCAACATATCTGTGAAGTTTCATTCAGATATTCCATATAGTAAATGAACTACAGGTCAAAAACCATTTTTCAGATCAATCAAGGGCAGATAACTCATGAACTGGAAAGGTAAGAGTGATGGTTCTTTGTCACAGTATGTAACCTTTGATGTGAAACATATCTGTAAAGTTTCATTTTAATATTCCGCATAGTAAAGGAACTACGGGTAAAAAACATTTTTTAATCCAATCAAGGGCGGATAACTCACAAACGGGAAAGGTAAGAGTGACGGTTCTTAGTCACAATATGTTACCTTTGATGTGAAACATATCTGTGAAGTTATATTCAGATATTCCATATAGTAAAGGAACAATAGGTCAAAAACCTTTTTTCAGACCTATCAAGGGCAGATAACTCACAAACTGGGCAGGTCAGAGTGACGGTCCTTTGTCACAATATGTAACCTTTGATGTGCAACATATCTGTGAAGTTTCATTCAGATATCATGAACAGTAAAGGAATAACAGTCCAGAAACCATTTTTCCAATACGAAAAAGGGCAATAACTCCGTTAAAAATGGACGGATTTTGCCCATTAACAATCCCATACCACTCATCGCCGATAACAATATGTATGCAAAATTTGAAAAAATTCCGTGAATAAATACTCAAGTTATCGATCGGAAATGGTGAGCACAGACGGACGGACGGACGGACAGACACCGAAAGGTATAACATAATACCCCGACACTAAAGTGTGGCGGGGTATAATAAAGTGTGGCGGGGTATAAAAAGGGAGTTACAGGGCTGGAGATATGGTAATGGTTCTAAAAATTTGAACACTAGTTGCCTGTCAAGAAGGCCTAAACAAACAGGGAAGACCCTGATCAGACTGCTTCTTCAGAAGCAGTCTGATCAGGGTCTTCCCTGTTTGCTATTCTTGCAAGCATT
>OZ026515.1:13728806-13796180 GCA_964019695.1 Loripinus fragilis | reverse complement strand
TAAGCAGAGAGCTAGGTACCGGTTATATACTGTAGATTCGGAAATTTTTGCGAGAACTTAATTTTCGCTAATATTTACGAATTCACTTACTCTGGAATTCAAAGCTCTCGCTAATATTGACTTACTCAAAAGCAAGTTGCATGGATCGTTGTAGATCTTTGAGAATGGCTTATGATGGACGGTGGAGCAAACAGATACTGAAATGAGAAAATCTTGCCTTAATGTCTTTTACTCCCTCATTAACTTTATGCACAAAAGATGAAACAATATGTGTGTATTTAATTGCGTTTTAGTAAAAAGAAATAAAGCACTGTTTCTCCCGAATCAACTAGTTTTAGTTTTAAGGTCAAGTAAAACTGTTATTGGACATAAAAAGATTACGCAAATCAAGGTCATTTTACGTGAGCGTTCAACCGTTACACAATAGACGCTTAGTGATACTTAACAAAAGTGTTGAATTGTTGGCTTGGACAAGCCAGAGATAAGAGATCAATTACCCTAAAATACTAATACCTGATCAATGATTCAGATTTGAATGTGTGTTCAGAGAGACAATGATGGCTATTCTATGAACTACAACTTTTGAGTTTTAGAAAACTACAATTTGCATGCATAGTTTCAACCGACAGAAATGACCAACCACATGAATGCTTGCTCGTGAATTTAAAACTTCCTGAATAATAAGGAAATCGAAAAATCGCAAAACAAAGATCATGCGAAAATTTCTGAATCACAAGTATGTCTTCATATTTTATATACATCTATCCTCACTAAGACAGGACCTCATGATAATTTGATGACAAGTGCCTTTCAAGCTAGTCTAGAGGTAAGCAGAGAGCTAGGTACCGGCTGTTATATATGTCTACATAGTTTATATACTTCTGACTATCCTCACTTAGGCAGGACCTCATGATAATGTGCCTTTCAAGCCAGTCTGGAGGTAAATAAAGATTTGGACCTGCTCTTGAGGTTTTGATACTCATTGCATATACTTTAGGTCTTCAAACAGGCATGCACAGCTGGCTAATAGAGCTAGAGAATTCATCTGCTTACAGGCTTTTTTTCCCATAAATGCAGTGAAGGCTCTGGCAAGACTGTACTCGCCCATCTTGTGATATCTAGATATTGGATTAATTTGACTTTAACCCTTACTTGAAAGTGCCCAAAATTGGTTTGTGGAGCACAGTGGCTCAGTTGATAGAGCATTAGACTGGGGATTGAAGGGTTGCTACTTCAAGCCTTACCATCGGCGGAGTCACTGTGTTGTGTCCTTGAGCAAGATACTGTTTCTGCTGCTTAGTACTGGTTCAACCAAGGAAAACCCCTCCCAACATGACTGAAAAATAGTTGACTGGGACATAAAGAATCAAAACAAACAAAACAGAATTAGTTATACTTGTAACAACTAAATTTTCAAGGGTCTAGATAGTCTGTAGTTTAGAGGGTAGGTTTGAACCATGCATGGTCCTAAACCCAAAGATGACATGACTAATAGGGCCAACTATCGATGCCAATTTTGACTATCTTGATAGTATCACTATCACAGAATATGCTCAGGCTGGTCTGAGCCTTTGCTGGTTGCATATAACACATAGTTGGAAATCTCATGTCATTGCTCAAATTGACATTTTAATCGATATTTCTTGGAATAAAAGCTCAGAAACTTTAATTTGTACATGTCATATAGTTGCAATCTTAAGACTTTTCAAAGTTTATTCTTATAAATGTGATATTGTTTGTATGATATATAGAGGATCTTACACTTGTGATCATTTCATTTAAAATTTATTGAACAAGTTTAATGAATGTAATATATGAAATGATCAGGAGTGTAAGATACTGTTTATCATGTATCATTTTATTGTCTTCAAAGTCTGTTTATTTCAATGAAAATTTGCATTGTTGTCACAGATGTTCTGATGTTACTTGTTCCCACGGAAAGTTTTATACAACACATGGTCATAATATTATTATGACATGACGTTATCCGCTGATAAACAGTAACGTCATTTGATTAATGCTCTTATTCTTTGTTTTTTTAATGTCCTATTTTATACTTGAATATTTATGTTCCTAACCCTTAAAGCGCCAATCAGGACTGCAGACGACAAATTTTGCAACATCTTTCCTAATTTTCGAAAGAAATAAGGAATGATATTTCATGAGAATCGTCTGCCAGCAGACGATTCTCATGAAATATCATGCCTTATTTGTTATTTTTGAAAAGTTGCAAAATTTTTAATTGTCGTCTGCTGCAAATTATAGGTGGCGCTTTAGGGGCTAATTATGTGTGTATATTGTAGGGAGGACTGGCCACACTGACCAAAGGACAGCCTCTGTATGTTGCATTTGGTTCCCAGATCACATTGCGTCACACCTTTGATCCTGTCCCAGGTAGACCCTGCTGGCTCCACTCTCATGCCCATGTATACCCTATAAGATATGCAGATGGACGGGGAAGCAGTCATCAGCAACAGGTCACATGCTATGTCTTCAAAGATGTGAATAATTGGTGGATTATAAAACACCCTGAAAAGTAAGTCATTGTTTTCCTGGAGCACAAATTTGTGTGTTTTGTAACATTTTTGAAGCGAGTGTCCCGCATTTGTCTCAACGGGACACCTGATAACTAGATAAATGGGCTGGCTGATGAAGTATTGGTACTCATAACATCTATATGTAACCAGCAAAGACTCAGAAGAGAGCCATGCAGCCACACAGTTTCACCACTAGATGAAGGATGGAATCAAATATACATAATTCTTATCAGTAAATGCTCAGTAGCTTAGCAATACTTACAATGAAATTCTCACTGGTGAAAGTTTTCAGGATTGTTCCTGAATTCAGGATTTTGAGGCTGACTTTCCGCAGAAAGTAAGCTTCTAAATGCTTAATTAGGGAGATCATAATAGCTTCTCTGATTGATTTCAGTCTGTCTAAGAACAATTGACCAGTTAAACTTGAAACTGTGAATATTTAGTAGGCATAAAGCAAGTTTTAAGATGGAGTTTCGAAAGTTCAGGATTTTGGAAATTTTGTACTTTCACTCATGATTTCTGGCTAGGACACTTGGTAAATTCTGAACCATTAAGCTGATGATGACTTATTATGATAATAGGATGTACATCGCCCTATAGTTAGTTTTTTCTGTTTTTTTTTCTGGCCCAATCATTTAAAAAAAAAATCAGTAATAAACATTGCTGCATTGACCTAAATCACGATTAAATGTCTAAAAAAATATATCAGTTCTCATCAATTATATCATCATTAATTCATTTTTACCAAAGGAGTAGACATTTTGGGACTAGTCATTTTGACACAGTAGACATTATGGGAATAGACATTAAGGCACAGTAGACATTATGGGAATAGACATTTTGGGAAGAGACATTCTAGCCCTACCCCCTATTGAGCCACCTAGTACCATCTGTTTACAGCTCTATTGCACTGATTAAAAAGCAAGTTTATTTTTATTCCAGAGAATCTATGGCTGTAGACAGTCCTCCTGTAGCTGTACAGCACGGTGACATTGTCCAACTGGTCCATGGTATAACTAGTAGAGCTTTAAACAGCCATGATGTAGCAGCCCCAGTGTCCCCTCAGCTACAGGAGGTCTCATGTTATATCAACTATAACGTCTCTATGCCTCCTCAGAACCTCTGGAGGGTGGAGATTCTCAACAGAGATAGTGATACTAGTAAATGGGAGACCATTAAGAGTCATATAAGATTGATACATGTGGATACTGCACAGGCTCTTAAGGTATATTTTTTTAAAACAGGCATCCAGATAAGAGTGTGTATTTGGGAATTATTTTTCTTTTTTCTCAACAAAAGCATATGTTGTGGGTACTGAAAAGAACCGTCTCAATGAGACGGTTCTTTAAAGCACCCAAAACACATGTTTAAATTGATGGGTAAGGAAATAAATGCAATTTTAAGTGCACAAACAATCCTTATCTGGACCTATGGTATAATGAGTTGTGAGATCTTTTACAGAGACAATCATGCTTCATACTAACCAAAGGTGTCCTAAATTGCCAATAAACATTCATCTTTACAAACTCACAGAATCCAGCGGAGGATGTTTTCTAAACATGCTTTTTATTATTCATGTTTATGATTTAAACAGAGATAAAAATATCCATTTCACCCTGAAATCTGTTATTGACCTATCGACTGTACGCTAGGCTGCCATTTTGAATATTTAATTAACTTCTCGTCAAATTTAAAAAGCCAATTTCATTGCAAGCTGCACAGATATTTTCAAAATCAACTATTTTCAACAAAAAGAACAATAAAAATTGAAAGTTGAAATTAATAGCAGAAAACTAGTTATTCTGTTTATGCATATTTAATTAGGGCTCTATTTTGGCTGCCCTCTATTGCTTTTAATTATCTACTATACAAACATCTGTAACTTTCATATGTTTAATTCTATTTTGATGGGGTTTGTGGCAGATTGCATGGGTTAATAAGTCTGCATTTCAAAATCACTTGCTTTCAATATTGCCGTCTCCTTTTATAGAGTGAATTTTTTTTGTGCAGGCCTCTAGGTAAGAGTGTGTATTGGAAAACTATTTTCATTATTTCTCACCCAAAACATACGTTGTGGGTACTCAAAAGAACCGTCTCAATGAGACGGTTCTTTTGGGCATCCGAAACATATGTTTAAATTGTTGAGTAAGAAAATAATTGCAATTTTATGCTTCTAAAATTTCCTTATCTGGATCTATATTTGTGTGTATAATGGTTTGGTTTTCCTGTTTCTTTTACTGTGTTACACCTCTTTCAGCTTAGTGGTAAACAACTGCCAGAGTGGGGATTCAGCCAGCATGAAGTGGCCACTGACAGAGTCCTACAACAAGATGCTGTCATCTGGAATGTGGAAGAACACCGATACACCCGCAACTTAGACAAGGAGACTCAGCTTCACGACCTCACTTCAGCCGAGATGATCCCACTAGAGCCAACACAACTTTCATTCTGGGCGAAATTCTGGGAACTTCAAATGAAAATGTTATTTTCTCAACATGATGCTGAGATGGAGCATAAATTCAGTTCTTACCCTCTAGAATGGCCATTCATGAGCAAGAATATTGCTTATTGGATGAGTAGTATTAGTAATGTAAGTAGTCTGGTCTAATTGGGCTTTGTCGCGACAAAACCTGTCTTCGGGGTTTCTGACAGTGAGACACAAACCAGTCTCCTCAGCTACAGAGTCTAGCTAGAAAATTGGAATATCGCTTGAAGAAAGCTTAGATATCATACTTTCCAATAAGCAAATAACAAAGGCGCTGATCAGTCTGCGCAGATGCACAGGCTGGTCTGCGCCTTTGTTGTTTGCAAACTCCCGAAGACAAGCAAGCTTAGATATCATACTTTCCAATAAGCAAATAACAAAGGCGCTGATCAGTCTGCGCAGATGCACAGGCTGGTCTGCGCCTTTGTTGTTTGCAAACTCCCGAAGACAGGTTTTCTTGCGTGGAGGCCCAATTATAGTTTTACATTCTTTCGACAAGATATCAGGGTCATTCTTCATGTAAGAGATCACGAAACTTCAGAGTAGGGTGGGTGGATGGGAGTATGCATATACATCAAAGAATGCACTATTTCCCCAAAATTTCTTCAAAAGGCTTTGGTATGGGAAAATGGGACATTGAATTGCAGCATATCTACAAACACACTCTAAAGTAATTTTGACGCTAGATTGCAGTAGATTTCATCAAGACTTTTGGTCTGAGTCAATTGGATGGTGAATTACGGCATATCTAAAGACACATTTAAAGTAATTTCAGTGGTAGATTGCTGCAGATTTCATCAGGGGCTTAGGTCTGATTAAATTGGACGATTAATTATGGCATATCTTTGGACACAGTCTTATGTAATTTTGTCGGTAGATTGCAGTGTATTTCATCAAAGGCTTAGGTCTTAGAAAATTGGATGGTGAATTGCAGCATATCTACAGACACACTGTAAGTAATTTTGATGGTAGATTGTGGTGTATTTCATCAAAGGCTTAGGTCTGGGAAAATTGGATGGTGAATTGCGGCATATCTACAGACACCAAGTAATTTGGACAGTAGACTGGGGTGTATTTTATCAAGGGCTTGGTTCTGGGAAAATTGGACGGTGAATCGTTATATATTATATCTACAATCACTCTTTAGTGATTTCAATAATTAATGGACTGCTCCTTTTCAACTCGAGTTGTATGTCTTCCCCCGTCATATATACAATTATCAGTGAAATATTTCAGTAATCATGGTGATGCATTGGAAATTATATGAAATGATTTTTCATGTGTAGATTTGATCAGTCTGTAAATTTCAAACTTGACATCTCTTCCTGCTTTAGTGTAGGGGTGTTTGGTTGGAGTTCACAGACACTAACATAGGACCAGTTAAGCAAAAATTTTGAGCGTAAATATTCAACTATTTTCTTACCCAGCAATCTAAACCTATGTTTTGGGCGCTCAAAAGAACCATCTCATTGAGACGGTACTTTTGAGTACCCACATCAGATGTTTTGGTTAAGAAATAAGAAAAATAATTTTCAGTCGCGCACATTTAACTGGAGGCCTGACTATAAAAGGATTCCCATGATAAATTGGTTAAAATTCATATTTTTTCAGGCACAGATCCATTTGTTAGGTAATATTGTGGTGTGGACAGCAGGGTCTTTTTCTGTACTGATCTATATAGGACTGGTTGGGGTCTACCTGGTACGAAGGCGGAGACAGTGTTATGACCTGACAAAGGGTATGTTATACTTGAGACTCTCTGTACAATAAAACATTGCTTTATTTACATGGTCATATTTTCATGGGTGAAAGTATAAAATTTCCAAAAATCCTGAACTTTTAAAATTCAAATTTTAAAACTAACAGGAAGCTTACAAAATTGAATTTCAAGGTTAAATGATTGTGTTAAGATCATATGAAAACTAATCAGAGAAGCTATTAAAATCTGTCTTATTCAGCATTTTGAGGCTTTCTATGGAAAATCAGCCTCAAAATCCTGAATTCCAGATTAATCCTGAAAATTTTCACCCATGTACTTTCACAATTTTGTCTTTTGGGGTGAAAGCAAGAAGAGTTGGCTAAAGGTGGGCAAATAGTTGTCATGGACTAGTTTCTATTTCAGATGAGTGGGAGGAGTTCCTATTTGTTGGTGAGCTGTTGGTTATTGGTTATTTTGGTCACTTTTTACCTCACTTCTTGACAGATTCAACGTTGTTTCTCTACCAATATCTACCTTGTGTGATTTATAAAGTTCTTGCACTAGCTGCTGTTGTCAACCATTTAGAATACTGGTTAGAAAGGTAAGTACATTAGGTCAATATACAGTGCCATCCCTTTAATATGCTATGTTTGAGGCCCATAGGGCCTAAATTGAAATTTTATTTGTTTCCCCTTACCCGACTGACCCTGAAAAAAAGGCCCTGCTAAAAAAATTATTTCAATTTTCAGTCAAGATTTTTTAAAAAAAATTCATTGCAAACTTGAAGAAGTATTCAATGTAAACTGTGTTCTCTTAGTAAATTGTTTGTGTATTTAATTTTATTGCCTATAGTAGGACTATACAGTAAAACTTGCCTAAAAGGGCCACTCAAAGATATACACAATAAAGACGTTAAGACAAATGGGGGCTAAATGCAGGTTGAAAGTATTGCAGAATGCTCCCAAGGAGCATTCTACAATACTTTTGACCTGCATTATGCAATAATCTGTCTTGAAAAAATGAACAATTTTTTTGTCTTTTTTTGAGTGGCTCTTAAGACAGGTTTTACTGTACACAATTAAGTTTAATGGCCATCCAATTTGTGAAGATTAAAAAAAAATAATTTTCGACTGACCGTCCATACGGGTAAAACAGTGTCGTGTAAGGGGAAATAAAAATATTTTTAAGGTTAGCCTAGATAAGTGAGTTGTGTTACATGGGTGAAAGTTCAAAACTTGAAGAAACTCTAGAAATTCAAATCTGAAAACTTGCAGTATGCATATAAAATATTAATTATTTCAAGTTCAAATGGTCAGTGGTCTGTAGATAAACTGAAAATAAATCTGAGAAGCTATTATAATCTGCTAAATTCAGCATTTTGAGGCTGCCTCATAATCCTGAATTCAGGAATAATCCTGAAAACTTTCACCCATGGTGTTATAAAGGGACAGTTTTACAAAGGAAGTCTAGGAAATTAAATTACCTATAATTCCTTTGTAGAAGTCAATGGTATAACAAGAATTGGGCTGCAAGCAAGGCTTTCAGTATAACATTGTTTTCCTTAAATTCGCTTGAAGCATTAATTGACCATATGACAAGGAACTGTTACAATCAAATAGGCCTGCCCTCTAAACTGAAATGGAAAATAATTGAAACAAGGTATGCACTGTAATGATAAAAAATGGCTCAGTTAAAACAGCTAAAAAAAAAAGACCAAACAACTTCATGCACATCTTCATGTCTGTTACATACTCACAAAGTATTGAAAGGATGCATTCAAAGCTGTAAGAGGAGTTGATTTCACAAAGCATCATAATATAGATGGAATGGTTGAAAAATGGCTACGTTAAATTTAAAAATGCTGTAAATTTATCAAATGTTATTTTTTCATCTTTTAACTTCTTCATGCACATCTTCAATATGTCTGTAACATATCTGCAAAGTATCAAAAGAAAAGACTTAAGGCTCTAGGAAGAGTTGATTTCACAAAAAAGGCACTAATATCCATTATCCAATACGTGCATTTGTCAAACATTGGCCAAGTAAAAAAAAATGCTGTAATTTTTTCAAAAAATATTTTCATCATTAAACTTTTTCATGCAAATCTTCAATATGTCTGTAACATACTAGCAAAGTATTATAAGGATACACTGAATGCTCTAGGAGGAGTTGATTTCACAAGTTATGCACTATTAGCCATATTGCAAGTTTGCAACACCATACAGTTAAAATTACAAAGTGGCATAACTCTTGCAATACTGACCCTTCAGCCCCCCTTTTCCTACCAAACATGCATTGTATAATGTTAAGGTGTGGTGCAAATTTGATCAAAATCAGACGAAAGGTAAATAAGTTATTCAACAAAACCTTGAAATGTTGAAGGAAGGACGGACAGGCTGAAAAAGTATACACCCGGCCTTTGCTGGGGTTTTAAAAAAGATGGAGCCACAAGATGACCATGGGGTGCAGTGGCTCAGTTGGTAGATGGTTAGACTGGGGATCAGAAGATTGATAGTTTAAGACTCATCGGAGTCACTGTGTTGTGTCCTTGAGCAAGTCACTTTATCTGCTGCTTAGTACTGGTACAACCCAGGAAGATAGGAAATCGTCCGGACAAGATTAAAGAAATTGTTGACTGGGACGTAAAGCATCGACGCAAACAAAATGACCATGTTATATCCAAACCCGTGTTATAAAAAGATGTGTTATCACAGGTTTAGATAAACCAACATTTTCAGCTTGAAATTGTAAATATTTTCTTACCCATTATTTTTAGCATATGTTTTGGGTTCTAAAAAGAACCGTCTCATTGAGACGGTTCTTTTGAGTACCCACAACATAAATTTTGGTTGAGAAATAAGAAAATTATTTTTCTGTTACGCACTCTTAACTAAAGTCCTGGTTGTAAAGGAACTGCTTTGTATATAGAAATTTATTACCTTATTTGCTCTAATAGGCACATTGCGTGCATAATTTTTTTTTAAAAATACCATTTTTATTAGCAGTGCAGACCCAGATCAGCTAACTTCTGAAGGAATTTGCTTATAAAAATCCACACTGTTTTACATGCACAATTGTGCAAGCAGTGAAGTCTCTGGTGAAATCACGATTGTGCAGGCTTATCTGAGTCTTCGCTACTCACATATGCTATAAGTGCTATATCTCACGAAATGGCTCAAAATGTTTGAAGCAAATCCATGAGGTTTTGAATTATCATTTTGTGTTTTAATTTCAGATTTAGGTATGGTTCCATGCTGCTAAACTATATAATCCTGATTCTCTTATCCTCGGCAACTTGGGTGTTTGTACAGATGGTACCAGTCACCTATGGCAATGTGGATCTAACTTCAGAACAAGTGGATCAGCTCACATGGAAGGAATCTTGGGATTTCTTGTTACATAATCCACTCTGATATACACATCAGTAAGCCACTCTGTGTTAGAGTCAAATTACTTTGCTAGTCATTAGAGTTGTCCGGGTAAACACATACGTTAAAGTAATTGTTATAGTAAAGGTAAAAGACAATTATCACTCCATTGAGAGGCGTAGGCGTAAAATGATAGAGTAGAGTTATGAATGCTTTCAATATTTTTCACCCAATTTTGAACTATATAATTCACCTTTCCAAAAACCACGCCTACTTTAACTCTTTGTTAACTAGTGTTGTCCGTTGATAACCTTGGCAAGATCACGCTCGATAAAATGTCAGACCTGATCTCGATCAAAACTGTTTGACACTGATGATATTCCTGAAAGATTTTTTCGAAAAAGTTTATTTGAAAAAAATCAGCAGGCGGCAAATCGCAGTTTAGGTCAAGGTAACAAATATATCCCCCTTGCATACATGATATATGTAACACTGTAAACATTATTACTGCAACTGTGTAACACTCTCAGAATCATGAACAGTGAATGTGTGTAGACTCTGGTGCACCTACGGATGAACACGTGAAACTTCGCATCTCTACCGTCCTGTAAAGCAGACACAGCTGTAACTTGTGTTTTGTGCATATAATAGAGTTGACTAGCAAAACAAACACTTCATTTACAGATTCACTGATGGTAAGCAAGAGAAAAATAGAGGACAACACTCCAGAAACATGCATGTGCGATAAAAACACAGACATAGCACTTGTAAATCCAGACAGGGACATTCAATAGGTTTGAGTAAACGTGGCTCAATTGATGTTTTATTTAGCTAGGAAGTAGTAATGGATGGCACTATGGGGACTAGTGCCATCCATTGCTACTCTCGGATAATCTGCAAGTTGTGAGCCCTTTTTTTTGTTTCATCATAGTGTTATGATTTGATAAGATTGTTTCTCTGTGATGATACATAGTTATAGGAAGCCTCCATGCGAACTAAACAATTTTTGTGCTTCATACAAGATCTAGGGCGAAGGTTTGGTACCAGTAAAATGCATTTATTCCACCAGTGGCTTAGGCTGTTGTCCGCTTAAGGCGGTGAATCTGTTGTTTATTCATTGTTAATTGTTGCTACCATTATTTATGGGGGTTCTGTCTTTGGTCCTTATTGTTATTCGGTACTTTATGTCCTTCTAGTGTTGCAATTACCTTGATAGGGAAGAGAGAGCTGGTTGCTTTATTTAAATTATCTTCCTGATGTCTTGTTTTTAAGTGTTCTGCGGTTCCTCACGGTGCCGTGGGTTGGTCTTCAGTGTGTGATTGTGGTATTTCCTGATCATACTCACTTGCTTTTTATTTATACCCCGCCACACTTTAGTGTCGGGGTATTATGTTATACCTTTCGGTGTCTGTCCGTCCGTCCATGCTCACCATTTCCGATCGATAACTTGAGTATTTATTCACAGAATTTTTTCAAATTTTGCATACATATTGTTATCGGCGATGAGTGGTATGGGATTGTTAATGGGCAAAATCCGTCCATTTTTAACGGAGTTACTGCCCTTTTTCGTATTGGAAAAATGGTTTCTGGCCTGTTATTCCTTTACTGTTCATGATATCTGAATGAAACTTCACAGATATGTTGCACATCAAAGGTTACATATTGTGACTAAGGACCCTCACTCTGACCTTCCCAGTTTGTGAGTTATCCGCCCTTGATAGGTCTGAAAAAAGGTTTTTGACCTATTGTTCCTTTACTATATGGAATATCTGAATATAACTTCACAGATATGTTTCACATCAAAGGTAACATATTGTGACTAAGAACCGTCACTCTTACCTTTCCCGTTTGTGAGTTATCCGCCCTTGATTGAATTAAAAAATGTTTTTTACCCGTAGTTCCTTTACTATGTGGAATATTTAAATGAAACTTTACAGATATGTTTCACATCAAAGGTTACATACCGTGACACAGAACCATCACTCTTACCTTTCCAGTTCATGAGTTATCTGCCCTTGATTGATCTGAAAAATGGTTTTTGACCTGTAGTTCATTTACTATATGGAATATCTGAATGAAACTTCACAGATATGTTGATCATCAAAGGTTACATATTGTGACTAAGGATCGTCACTCTTACCTTTCCAGATTGTGAGTTATCCACCCTTGATTGATCTGAGAATTGGTTTTTGGCCTGTAGTTTCTTTTACTATATGGAATATCTGAATGAAACTTCACAGATATGTTGAACATCAAAGGTTACATATTTTTAGTAAGGACCATCACCCTTACCTTTCCAGTTCATGAGTTATCCGCCCTTGATTGATCTGAAAAATGGTTTTTGACCTGTAGTTCATTTACTATATAGAGTATCTGAATGAAACTTCACAGATATGTTGACCATCAAAGGTTACATATTGTGGGTAAGGATCGTCACTCTTACCTTTCCAGATTGTGAGTTATCCACCCTTGATTGATCTGAGAATTGGTTTTTGACCTGTAGTTCATTTCATCCGTCCGTGCTCACTGTATCCGATCGATAACTTGAGTATTTATGCACAGAATTTTTTCAAAATTTTGCATACATATTGTTATTGGGGATGAGTGGTATGGGATTGTTAATGGTCAAAATCCGACCATTTTAGATGGAGTTATTGCCCTTTCTCCCTTTAAAAAATGGTTTCTGGCCTGTTATTCTTTTACTGTTTATGATATCTGAATGAAACATCACAGATATGTTGAACAACAAAGGTTACATATTACAATGAAGGACCGTCACTCTTACCTTTCCAGTTCATGAGTTATCCGCCCTTGATTAATCTGGAAAATGTTTTTGACCTGTAGTTCCTTTACTATATGAAATATCTGAATGAAACTTCACAGATATGTTGACCATCAAAGGTTACATATTGTGACTAAGGACGTCATATCACTGTCTATCTCAGTTATGTTGCTATTTAGGCATTATATATCTCACAAAAAAACTTTTGGTGCCCCCAGCAGTGGCGGGGTATTATGCAGTGCTTGCGGTGCTTTTATTTTCATATAATGATGCAATAAGAAAAAAGCAGAATATACAAGAGAATGCACAGCCAATGGCGCGTGATCGCATATAGTCCGCGTTCACTGACCTCAAATCATACCGTACCCTTTTTGTCAGGCTATTTAATTATTAAAAGCCTTTTTACAATAAGGTGGAACCTCCAGCCATTAATTCGGTCTTCTTTCCAATAGTCAAATCCAATTATACAAGTATCATATGTAGGGAGCGCAGTGGCTCAGTGGTAGAGTGCTTGACTCGAGACCGAGGGGCCGCGGGTTCGAGCCTCACCGGCGTCACTGCGTTGTGGTCCTTGAGCAAGACACATTTATCCTAGCTTAGTACTGGTTCAACCCAGGAAGACCCGTCCCTGTTTAACTGAAAGATTGTTGATGGGACGTAAAGAATCAAATCAAACAAACAAGTATCATATGCACCCATAAGATGTATGATCTATTATATCCATACATTATATTTCTATAAGGTTCTGAGGAGATGCATTAACCCTTTCCCTGTGAATTTTCATGCTAGGCTCCACCCACTATGAATAATTATATAATTAAACTTTCATTTTGGGTGAAGAACAAAGAAATTACTTTTCAGGTTTACTTGTGTAGGATCAGATATAGCACATTACCATGTAAGCAAACATAATAGATGATCACACCTACAAAATTTGACAGGAAAACATTTCATCAAGGTTTTTTTAGTTAAAAAAAAGCAACAAGAGCAAAAACAAAATAGATACTTAGAATATAATCGTTTGCAGCCCATGCCACACCAGCGGCCACCTTCCTCTATTTATACACCCATGCCCTCTGACATCCAATACTCACTGACGTGGGTCATTGTGTACAAAACTGCATTCAAACTAGTGTACCCTTCAAAACATTCGGTTTGATAATCTTATAAACTCAAATTGGACTTCCAGCCTGCAGTGTTTTAGTAGGTACATGCACGAAATTCCTAAATGATTGTCACATATTCCCCCCTTCAAGAGATTGGGACATGTTGGGTTTTATCATTAAACCTGGTTATTTTTGTCAGAGAGAGAGATTCTCTTGCCACGGTGCACCAGTCTATCATGGTCATTAAATGGGTGTTTTATTCGGCAGAGAGAGATAATAGGCTGTCTTTCTCTCCACTCTTTAAAATAGGGATAAATGTTTCATAAACAGATCAGTTCGAGTCTCAAAGGAGATGCCGTGTTGTGTCCTTGAGCAGGAGACTATCCGCTGCTTAGAGCTGGTTCAACCAAGGAAGACCCATCACAAAATGACTTAAATTGTTGACTTGGATGTAATTTAAAGAATAAAACAAACAAGAAAACAGGTAGGACAATGCATAAAATGAAATAAAAAAGCATCACATACTGGTTCTAATGTAGTGCTGTTTACCATTACATTTACTTATTTGTATACCGCTTATCCTGGATAACTCTATTATCATCTAAGCAAGAAAGTGTAGTGAAAGATTCAACAATCATTTTATCATTGGATAAGAGCTATAGAAAAGAAGTATATTTTGGTTGTCTCAATTTGTGAGGCTATTTTTAGACAGTTGTACTGTTCATTCCACTGTATATGTTATTTTAGTATTGTATCAACATTAATTGTGCCATTACATTATCTTTGCATAAGAAAAGTAAACATCCATGATGTCTAGACTTTTCCTCTTCACAGTCTGAAATACCATATCAGATCTTTATATATATTGCCAGTCACAGATGAAAAATATTGTAAAAGCCAAAATACATGGGTGAAAGTTCAAAATTTCCAAAATCCTGAACTTTTGAAACTCCTATCTTACAACATGCTGTATGCCCACTTAATATTCACAATTTTAATTTTAATGGTCAATTGACTTTAGACAGACTGTATATAAATAGGAAAACCTATTATGATCTCCCTAATTCAGCATTTTGAGGCCGACTTTCTATGGAAAGTCGGCCTCAAAATCCTGAATTCAGGAATAATCCTGAAATCTCTCACCCATGAAAATAGAGAGAAAGATTTACATCTTCCTGGAATTCTGCTGAGAATCTACAAAGTTTGACATTCCCCACTATATCACTGGCATAGTAAAGGATGTCGTTATTTTAGTTTAATTATACAAATTGCTCCATGTTTATATGAAATTGTTTAGTTTTGATTGTTTATGTTGATGTTTTACGTCCAAGTCAACAATTTTTCAGTCATGTCAGGATGATTTCCTGTTTTCTTGGGTTTAGCTAGTACTTAGCAGAGGATAAAGTGTCTTGCTCACGGATACAACACAGTGCCTCTGGTGAGTCTTGAATTAGCAACCACTCAATCTCAACACCACCACGGAGCCACTGCACTTCCTGAGTTTTGATTGTAGTAGTTCTTGATTTGATAGTTAACATAACCCTGTGGATCCTTGGCATTTGTTTTATTTGGTCATTAGAAAGTGATGTGGAGTGCAGTGGCTCAGTTGTTAGAGCATTAGACTGGGGATCTAAGGGTTGGTAGTTTGTGACTCACTGCCAACAGAACCACTGTGTTGTGTCCTTGAGCGAGCGAGACACTTTATCAGCTTCTTAGTAATGGTATAACTCAGGAAGACCCTACCCAACTTGACTGATTAATGTTGATTGGCACATAAAGAATCAAGCCAAAAAACAGAAGTGATATTGCTTCTTTAAAGTTATGTCTCTACTACAGATATAGGACAAATCTCTATTATGTAGACACTGTTTTTATGCATGGATTTAAGCACAAATCCATTTTATTAATACTACTGTAGATTAGGAAATTTTCGCGAGAATTTTATTTTCAAGAATAGCACTAAAAGACATATTAGTGATGTGAAAAATTTGTGACTAAGCCAGATTTACCTATATCAAGAAACCAAAGATTGATTTTGCCGTTTCGCGAGGGTTTTATTTTTAGGAAACTTCCTCGCAAAAATTTCCGAATTTACAGTCCCTTACAAATTAAAGTGCAATAAAGTGTAAGAGGTAATCACCATGTGTGTGTTTGCATATGACCTTATCATAGGAAGATTTTGTAGCCTTTTTATGCCCCCAAAGGAACTTTGGGAGGCATATAGTAATCGCACTGTCCGTCTGTCCGTCCCGCTTCGTGTCTGTTGCATATCTCCTATATTCTTTGAGGTAGGTATTCCAAATTTGATGTGTGGATGCATCTTGGGATGGCAGAGTGTCATGTACCATTTTCGGGTTGCTGTGACCTTGACCTCTGACTTAGTTTTTATAGTAATCACAATGTCCGTCGGTCCGTCCCGCTTCGTGTCCGGTGCATATCTCCTATATTCTTTGAAGTAGGAATTCCAAATTTGATGTGTGGATGCATCTTGGGATGGGGGAGTGTTCCTTACCATTTTCGGGTCACTGTGACCTTGACCTCTGACCTAGTTTTTAGAATAATCGTGTCCGGAGCATATCTCTTATATTATTTGAGGTAGGAATTTCAAATTTGGTGTGTGGATGCATCTTGAGATGAGGAAGTGTCGCGTACCATAATTGGGTCACTAATTGGGTCACTGTGACCTTGAACTTGACCTCTGACCTAGTTTCTAGAAACTGCATTGAGTCTGGTACATATTCCTATATTCTTTTAGATAGGAATACCAAATTTGGTGTGTAAATGCATATTGGGATGTCAGAGTGTCATATATCATTTTCGGGTCACCTTGACCTCTGACCTAGTTTTAAGAATTATTGTGTATGGAGCATATCTCTTTTATTCTTTGAGGTAGGAATTCCAAATTTGGTGTGTGAATGCATCATGGCATGGTGGAGTGTCACACCCCATTTTCAGGTCACTGTGACCTTGACCTTTGACCTAGTTGTTTGAATAATCGTGTCCTAATCATATTTCTTATATTATTTGAGGTAGGAATCTCAAATTTGGTGTGTTGATGCATCTTGGGATGACGAAGTGTCGCATACCATAATTGGGTCACTGTGACCTTGAACTTGACCTCTGACCTAGTTTCTAGAAACTGCATTGTCTGGTGCATATCTCCCATTTTCTTTGAGATAGGAATTCCAAATTTGGTGTTTAAATGTATTTTAAGATGACGGAGTGTCACATTCCATTTGGGGTCAATGTGACCTTGACCTTTGACCTAGTTTTAAGAATTATTGTGTTCAGAGCATATCTCTTATATTCTTTGAGGTAGGAATACCAAATTTGGTGTGTATATGCATCTTGGGGACACTCACCATTTTTGGGTCACTGTGACCTTGACCTAGTTTTAATAATAATTGTGTCAGGAGCATATCTCTTATATTATTTGAGATAGGAATCCCAAATTTGGTGTGTGAATGTATCTTGGGATGGTGGAGTGTCTTGTACCATTTATGGGTCACTGGGACCTTGACCTCTGACCTAGTTTTTAGAAAAAATGTGTCCGGAGTATATCTCATATTATTAATGTTCGGAATCCAAAATTCGGTGTGTAGATGCAACTTTTGATGGCGGAGTGTCACATACCATTTCTGGGTCACTTTGACCTTGACCTCTAACCTAGTTTGTAGAATAATTGTGTCAGGAACATATCTCTTATATTATTTGAGATGGGAATCCCAAATTTGCAGTATCATACAACTTTGAATGCTGATGTGTCGCATACCATTTTTAGGTCACTGTAATCTTGACCTATGACCTAGTTTCTAGAATAATCGTCTCTGGAGCATATCTCCTATATTATTTGATGTAGGAATCCCGAATTGGGTGTGTTGATTCCTCTTGGGATGGCGGAGTGGTGCATACCATTTTGGGTCACTTTTACCTTGACATTGACTTCTGGCCTCATTTCTAGGTTTTTTGTGTCTGGAGCATACCTCCTATATTACAGCTAACTTTCCTCGAATGTGTCTTATTCTAGACCAATTCCTTTGGGGGCATTCGTCACGTGACTGTGACATTTCTTGTTGCTGGTTATTATTTGCTTGTTTTGATGCTTTACGTCCTAGTCAACAATTTTTCTGTCATGCTGAGACCATATACCATCTCCCTAGGTTAAACCAGTTCTAAGCAGTAGATAAAGTGTCTTGCTCAATGACACAACACAGCGACTTGAATGGTTTGTTTTGTTAGATTCTTAACGTCCCAGTCAACAGCTATGGTCATATCGGGACGGTCAGTTCATTTAAACTCAATTTTTTTCCTGGGCAAGCTTGACTAAGCCGTTAACCAGTATTTCGTGCACATACTTTGGCTTGAAACTGACAATAAAAAGGGAGGAGACTGGCCGTAGAAATGATTTCATGATCAATCTCCACTAAAGTATGAGACCGGGCAGGGAGGGAACTCGAGACCCCTGGATCTCCAGTCAGACATGTTACCATCTGTGCTACCAGGCTAGGTATGCTTATTTTGTGATTTTTAATAATTGACACACTTCAAAATTATGCATGCAGTCCAATTACTGTTAGCAAACTTAAATCTAGTCATGCTGTATATTTTTATACTTTACTTCTCACCAATTATGTATCATTTTAATCAGCAGCATTCCAGTTATAAACTTGCCTTTACAAGCAGATCCAATTGCTTGGATCTAATGTGTTTTCAAAAATGGATAAATCAGCAGGACAAGGTTTAAGCTGGCGAGTCACAGGATGCAGATAGAAATAGAGCATCTTACATGAGTGCTCATGTTTTATTGAATTTATTTAACAAGTTGGGGAAAAGAGATAAAATGTGAGGCTTGCCGAGCATTTTATCTTTTTTTCGCATCGAGTCTAATAAATTCAATAATACAAGAGCACGAATGTTAGATTCTATTTATCATACAACATTAAGATAAGTGTGACGTCTCATTTCTGCCCTAAAAACGTTATAATTTTGTCATTATGTACGCAACGTTGTTATAGATGTCATAACGTTTCCCGAAAATATGTAAACCACTAGTGGTTGATCGATTTTATTGCATGGCGTTATTTAACTCCCAGACGCGACGTCATATGATAACAGCCATTACTCCATTCCTTTGGCATTTATATATGGTGTCCTTTGAAGCTGAATTTCTACCAATACATAGAATCAATTACAGGCATGAGAACCAAGGTTTTTTTTCTCAAGTTAAGGACTTGGAAGTACCCATTGTCTTGCAATTGAAATAGGCCAATTTGACAGTCATAATATTTTGAGCCGTGGCATGAGATTTCCAACAATGTGGTATGTGCGACCAGCAAAGCCTCAGATTAGCCTGCCCATATGTGCAATCTGATCAGAGCCTTTGCTAGTCGCTTGAATATTCTATGAGTGTTAAGCTACTGACCAAACATCATTTGGAGTTTCTAAGTTTAAAAGTAGGCTGCACAGACTCGTCTGAGTCTACACTTGTCAAAATGCCACATTGTTGGAAATCACATGTCACAGCTCATTTATTACCCCTAAATATTTGGACAGATGGACCAGAGAAAAAGGTATAACTAAACTCACATCAGAAGGAACAGTATGATCTGGGTTTTCACTTTGCCATTCCTTCACTATTACTTGCCTCATGAATGCGTAATTAGGACTGGTCAACCTTAGACATAGTAAAAGCTGAATGATTCAAAAGTAACTGTATCATCTTGTGCCATTACCTCAGTATAGACGCAAAACACGCTATTTAGTCCTTAAACGCCAGCAAAATAACTGCATCTGAAAATGTCTATTTAACATAAGCATAGCGGCCAACATTGTGGACCCAGATGAGACTGCGTCTACAGGAGCAGTCTGATCTGTGTCCACACTGTTCGTCTGTGAGGCTTCAAACATTTTAGTGGACGACAAAAACATACATTTTGTGATAATGCGCTTTAAGGGTTAATAAATGTGAGTTCAGTGTGTATACAGTTAGGATTTTCATGAAATGTATGCACGTTTGTGCAGCCCAAAGAGCTGATTAACTCTTAGCAAAATTATAAATAAAACCGGAGTTCCCTTGCTTAGCGGATGAAATAGCCGAACCACGCCCAGATATGAATAATAAAGTTGCCACCTTTACAGTAAGCGAAAAGTCTAGTAATTACCTACTACTCACCTCATCATGTTGCAAAGTCAGAATTTTAGAAGAAGTGTTATACAAAGAAATAAGGTGTCAGAATATTTGAGCTGCAACATGTGATTTCCAACAATGTGGCATTTTGACAAGTGTAGACTCGGACGAGGCTGTGCAGCTCCTTTTAGGCTTAGAAACTCCAAATGATGTTCTGTCAGTAGCTTAACACTCAAAGAATAGTCAAGCGACAAGCAAAGGCTCTGATCAGACTGCGCGTATGCGCAGGCTGATCTGGGCTTTGCTGCTCGTACATACCACATTGTTGGAAATCTCATGTCACGGCTCATTTAGGGTAAATACATAGAGAATACTAAGTGAGTTGCTTTTGATATCAAGTTTACAAGGTGAAGCTTTGAGAACGCTTGTTGAATTGCGAGGCTTGCCGGAGGATTCAACGTGCGTTCTCAAAGCCGAGCCTGTGTTAAAATTGATGGGTAAGCATGAAATTAATCCTACTGATAAATGTTAAAATATCTACAATTTATAGCATTTTTACATTAGCAGGATAAAATGCACCTTCTATTGACAAATGAATGAATAGTAGATAAATGAAGATGAATGGAAGCTTGAAATAGGTTCAGGCTATCAAATGGGTCAGGACACGACAAAACCGGTCTTCAGGGGTTCCTGACAAAGTGAGACTCGAACCAGTCTCCTCAGCTACAGAGACAAGCTAGAAACTGGAAAATTTGCTTGATGCAAGTTTAAATAGGGTACTTACCAATAAGCGAGTCACAAAGGCACTGATCAGACTGTGGTTGCGCAGGCTGGTCTGAGCCTTTGTTGTCCACAAACCACCGAAGACCCGTTTTCTCGCGTCGATACCCTAATAAGCGTGTAATTGAAAATGTTTTTCTTATTTCTCAACCTTACCATATGTTGTGGGTAATCAAAAGAACTGTCTCAATGAGACTGTTTTTTTGAGCACCAAAAACACATGTTTTAGCTGGTGGATAAGAAAGTAATTACAATTTTACGCTAAAAAAATTCTTATGTGAACCAATGCGTTTACGAGACAGGATCTTGTCATTAGCTTGCCATTACATGAACTTTAGTCATAAATGTATTTACAATGCACATTTTGTATTTGTTATTTTAAAGTATATAGAATTTTTAAATAAAGCTTATACAAATAAATTGCCTTTATGAATTTTTTGCTTCCATTTTTATTAGCTCACCTGTCACAAAGTGAAAAGGCAAGCTTTTACGATCGGTTATCATTGTCCAATGGTTGTCTGTTAACGATTGACTTAAATGACATCGCCTCCTAAACCCCTAGTCAAATTTTGAGATAATTTCACACAAATGATCCTTGGGTGGCCCTTTACCAAAATTGTTCAAAACATTCCACTTCACTGAACGAAATGGTGGCCAGAGCTTAAACTCGAAAAACTTTTTACCACATCTCCTCCTAAACGGCTGGCCCAATTTGAAATAATTCCACACAAATGTTCCTTTGGTGGTCCTCTAACAAAATTGTTCAAGTTTTTTTCTGCACTGCTGAACAAAATATTTTGGCCATGAGAGCTAAAAATAGAAAAACCTTTAAACGACATCTCCTAACCACTGGTCCAATTTTGAAAGAATTTCACACAAATGTTCCTTTGGTGGCCCTATAACAAAAGTATTTAAATTTTTCCGCTTCACTGAACAAAACGGCCACCAGAGCTAAAAATAGAAAAACCTTGTAAACACTCTAGTGGCCACATTTTTGCTTCAATCTTCATCATATTTGGTCAAAATGTTAATCTTTGTGATCTTAAGGTCATATTCAAATTTTGGTTGAGGTAAAAAAAAATAGGTCACTAGGTCAAATGATTGAAAAACCTTGTAAACACTCTAGGGGCCACATTTTTGCTTCAATATTCAGGATGTTTGGTCAAAATGTTGATCTTGATGATATAAAGGTCAAGTTCGAATTTGGATTATGTGGGGTCAAAACTAGTTCAAATAATTGAAAAACCTTGTAAATGCTCTAGATGCCACATTTTGCTTCAATCTTCATGATCTTTGGTCAAAATGTTTTATCTTGATGATCTTAAGGTCATATTTGAATTTGGGTCATTTTAGGCCTACAACGATGCAAAGAGGCTATGAGAACTGGGTGGGGCTGAAGAAGATGCTTTTGCCAATATCTCCCCAAATGACAGCAGCATCTTCAAGGTTGCAAAGCAGATGGACAGGACGTTGTGGGTGAGACGTGTGTCAGGAATGATGCCAGTAAATTCTCACTCAGTGATATAGACAAGATGAAGGCCTGGGTTGAGCACTATTCTAGACTCCTCAATGTGGAATTTGAATGGCCCAGTGACCTCCCAGAGGCTACTCCAGTTGAGGGTCTTCCCTCTCCAGTAAGAGTGGCTCTTATCTGGAAAGCCCTCGGCAAAATGAAGCAGGGCAAAGCCGTGGGACATTCAGGTGGCTACTGCCTGGGGAAAGTTCAGGAAACTACTTCAGATACTGACTTCCAAGCATGTGTCACCTTTAACCTGTAGAAAAGTGTTAAGCCCTTGTGTCTTCTCAGCCCTATTATATGGAAGTGAACTTGGGCACCAACAGCTCCGGATTTACAGAGGCTTCGTAGAAATGAAAGAGCCATGATCCGCTGGATCTGTGGTGTCAAACCACATGACGAAGTCCCCATAGAAACCCTGTACACATATGGTTTGGATGAGAAATAAGAAATTATCATAGAAATACTTCTAATTATCCGGAGAACTCAGGCCTTTCGATAAGAGTGGGTAACAAAAAAACAACGTCCCAGTCAACAATTTTTCAACCATGTCAGGACGAATACAATGTCCCAGTCAACAATTTTTCAGCCATGTCAGGACGGTCCTTCCTGGATTGAACCAGTACTAAGCAGTATTAAAGTGTCTTGCTCAAAGACACAATGCAGTGCCTCCGGTGAGGCTTGAACCTGCTACCCCTTTATCTCAAGTTAAGCACTCTACCAATGAGCCACCGCACTCCTAATATGTGGTAAATTACAAAATCTTATGAGCTGACTGTTATCAAAAATCCTTTTCTGACAAATCCATGCGTGAAAGTTCAAAATTTTGAAAATCCTAAACTTTAGAAATTCAAATCTTAAAACTTGCAATATGCCTACAAGATATTAGCAATTACAAGTTTAAATTGTCAACCATGATAACTTGAATACAAGACAAAGAAGCTATTATAATTTTCCGAATTCAGGATTTTGAGGCTGTTTTTCCATATGACTTTCTGTGGAAAGTCAGCCTCAAAATCCTGAATTCAGGAATAATCCTGAAAACTTTCACCCATGCATATCTGTGATTTTCTTCCTCAGCATGTCTTTCTCTACTGTCTCTTCAGGCAAGCTCTCTACGCTCAGGTAAATCTTGTGAGTTATAGTGTCTGATATACTCTTTTTCCACTTCTGTATTCTCACAACTTTATCCCTGCTCTTCAGTGTGTCATTGTAGACTGTGAGCAGGTGAAGTAGAAGCACTAAGACTGGTTCTCCTGTTCCATGAGGAAGATAGTGAACTAGGTCACATACATGGTAAAATAGCTGTGATTGGATAAACAAGTTCAACTCTGCACTGGTACTGTCTGCTACACTTGTTAATGTCTGAAAATACGGTAAATCTTATAAATGGGCTTGATGTGACAAACCTGCGTTGGGGGGTTTCTGACCAGTAAATGTTATAAATGGGCTTGACGTGACAAAACCTGCGTTGGGGGTTTCTGACAGATAGACTCAAACCAGTCTCCTCAGCTACAGAGACTAGCTAGAAAATTGGAAGTTTAGAAAACATTTCCCCTCGGTATACATTATACAGTTTACACAGGACATGTTTGGCTGAAAATTGAAATGTTATACCACATGTATAGCTTTGACAGGCTCTATTATATAATGAAAAAAGTCAATAAGCAATGCTTATTAGATACCCCTCGCACAGTAAGGGTCAGTGAAAAGTTTTGGCAAGTGATAGTTCAAACCAGCAGACCTTAGTTTTGAAAAGAAGATTTCAGTAGAATATGTGCAAATAATCTTTAAGCTTGCAATCTGGAACATTTGTTAAGATCAAATACACAAAAATATGCACACCTGAAAGTTCTATCAAAGCTTATATCACAAATCTATATCTGTCATTTTTTTTTTTATTTTAACCAAACTCCTTCATGCAAATGTTCAATGCCTCAACATTGTAAAGGCAAAGTATCAAATTGCTCCATCAAAAGATGTTGTAGGAGATGATTGGCCCATGAAGGCACTATCTATGCATATACAAAAGCCCTATTAGGAAAAAATTGTCTCATAGCTGTCATTTTGTCAAAAAAAAATTTTTTGGAACTAAACTCCTTCATGCATATTTTCAATGTGTCTACACTGTTTAGGCAAAGTATCAAATTGCTCCATTAAAAGCTGCGGTAGAAGTTGATCGGCCCATGAAGGCACTATCTATGCATATACAAAAGCAGATGTTAATGCATAGAAAAACATGTTTGATCCTTATTTTATTGCATAAAAAGCTGTGTCGCATGCTATTAACAGCCATGTTTTAACCGGCAAAAACCCACGTATTAATCAGGCAATTCACGTGCTGTTGTACTTTACATATACGCAGTCTAGGCCGTCACAAAAATTAACGTCATCAACAGTAGCGTGCATAGAAAAGAAACGTTTTTTTAGTGACGTTAGGATGACGTAAGTCTTTGCTCTTTGCTGAGTTAAGCCCCCGGTATCTGTCTAGAAATGAGACTGGGTGAAACGCACTCCCTTGACTAAATTTGGGGAATTAGAATCAAGATAGGCAGCACCCAGAACTCACTCCAGAAACTTAGAATATGATTTGGATTTGTCTCTCCCCTTATGGTACCCTGTGACGCAGTTCTAAGTACTAATTGAAATAACACTGAGAGATGATTTGAATTTTCTATAATTTTAGTAAATGTAAAAAATGTTCCTTAAAACGTGATGGATGCAGACTGTTGAATTCACTGTTCTTTAAGTTCTAAATTACCACCGATATTCACTACCTATTCACTGTTCTTCTCTTATAGAATTTCACTGTTCCAGTAAATCAAAATGTTCTTAATTTATATATACTCATTAAAACGCGCAGTCACAAACGATAAAATATTTCACTTTAATTCTCCTCAACCTCAACTGCCCACCAGCCATATAATTTTCAAAAAAAAATTTGTGTTCATTAGCTAACCAATTTGAAGATTCCACCAATATTAAATCTAATCCTAAAAAGCCTTGCTTTATTTTAAGTTCTAGGTCCTAAGTTCATATTCTATTAACTGAGCACATCACATTTCAAAAACTGTCCTATAGACTAAACAAAGATTTATAAGACCTAAACACAGAAAACCACAAAGTCAACGGTCTATGCAAAGTCTACAATGTTAACATCCTTTTATTCAGTTTTGAAGAAAGATCTAGACTGATCTGCTCCCAGGTTAAGACTGACTGATTGCTTGTATAGGCTATACAAAGATTTATAAGTCCCTAAAACAGAAAACCAAAAATCAAACGGTCTGCATAGAGTCTACAATGTAAAATCCTGAGCAAGATCTGTATTGTTCTATTCCCAGGTTAAGACTGACCTTATGGACCCTCAAATTTGGGTCCCAGCAAAACTCCCTAGGTCCGAAAAACAGCCAATGAAAAATCCTCTTAGAATGGCTCAACCAAACAATTCTCTAATTATAACCAATGAAATTAATTTTAAAATTCACTGCGGACCTGTGCCAAAACTATGCTAGAAGCCAATCTGCTTAATGGGTTAGAGATTGTTATCAACACACTCATGAGGTGACAACTCTTTCCTCAATTAACAATTTCATTGTTCACCAAAGTAAGCTAGTAGCTAAATGCATACTTAAAAGACCCTTAATACCCTGGCTTGCCAAAGGTGTCGACAACATCTAAGTCTGTATACCTGTTCAGCGTGATATGATCTCAAGTTGTCAGAATTAGCCAATTTTAAGTCAAAACAATTCTTAAGCCATCAAAATTATTTCCAATCTTATATCCAAACTTAGCCCCAAGCCAAGAATACAGGTTTTGAACAGATAGATTTGGAAAATATGAAAATCTTAACCCTTAAATACAAAAATGCCAAAACTAAATTTTCAAACTAATTTTACATCAAAAACCTTATTTCTGACTCTTCCATCCAGACTCCCATACTATAATACAGAAAAAACTAAAAACACATTCTCTAATCTTTCTCTCACCTTAACATCAATAATTTTATTGCAAATTTACTATTAAATCTTTTAAAGAAAATGTATCAAATTTATTAGCTGGTGACACATATGTTTAATGTGTCTTTTTTTCACAAAACTCCTACATGCACATGCTCAATGTGTCTACATTGTATAGGCAAAGTATCAAATTGCTCCATCAAAAGCTGTGGTAGGAACTGATCGGCCCATGAAGGCACTATCTATGCATATACAAAAGCCCTATTAGGGAAAAATTGTCTAAGTTCTCATAGCTGTCATTTAGTCAAAAAAAATATTTTTGAACCAAACTCCTACATGCATATGTTCAATGTGTCTACATTGTATAGGCAAAGTATCAAATAAGTCCATCAAAAGCTGTGGTAGGAGTTGATCAGCCTGTGTATGGACTAATAGAATAAGCATAAACCCCTATATAAAAGCCATTTAGAACTACAAAGGGTTGCATGCAACAGTCAGGATTTCTCACATCAAGGCCTATATTTACCTTGACAAAAGCTGTATAGCACTGGGGAGTATGGTGTAATAGGTTGATTCTATCACTCAGTAGACCCAGAGCTATAATTACATCTCTCAGTAGCTGAGAAATACCTAGAACTGTCTGAAAATCTGAAATTATAAACAAACCACATGATAACAATAGGCTACAGTGTAAACAACTTAATAAGACTGTCCAATTTTAAGTCACAAACTGAATGACACATTTTTTACTACCATATACAGGACTTTAGCTAAGAGTGCGTAATGAAAATTTATATTTCTTATTTCTCAACCAAAACATATGTTGTGGGTACTCAAAAGAACCATCTCAATGAGACGGTTCTTTTGAGCACACAAAACATATGTTAAAATTGATGGGTAAGAAAATATTTACAATTTTACGCTGATTTTTTTGTTTATCTAAACCTGTGATATATAGACATTTATGTAGTGCTCCCAGTCCCCAAATTTGATCACATACCATATTTGCTTTAACCCTTTGTATTCCGATGGATTTTCCCATCCAAATTGAAACAACAAGTATGGAACTTCCCATTGTGTACTTTGAGGGAGTCCTGGGTAGAATTTTCTAAATTGTGATGTATTTCTGTCTTTGAACATGGTTTTAATCTTAGCAAACAGTGCAAAACAAAACAAATGGACGTAAACCAGAACATTCCCTGATCAGACGTCACAAATACTGATAGATATACACCGGAAATGACAAACCAGACAGCAAAAACTTAATTTTCCTTGCTTGACTACAAGAACAAACAGGACTGCATCTGCCTCCACTGACTCTCTTAAAATGGGGACATTAGCAGAAATTTCTTATGCTGTTTTAAAAACACTTGGTTATCTTTCCACATGAGTCCTGTCATACCTTAATAAACTGAACAAAACATGAGCAATCATGTAATATCCTCTATATTTCTAAATTTGAAGATAAATACAGATGCTTCAGATTAACCCAACAACAGCTCAGCCTAATTTCAAAGTAAAAAAGGCGGCAAAGATCAGGATTCTATGCAATCAAGTACCACACCTGACCCAGGATACCATATGGTAAAGTGACAAAAGCACAGTTAAATATCACAAACAAGAGCCAAGAGGTCTGCCCTTTCCTAGCAGGTGACCACAAGGCAGCAATGAACAGACGCGAAAGCATGAAAAACACAAGACATAAATAACACAAATGATCCACAAAAGAAGTACTGCCTAAGTCCGCCTTGGAACCGTCAGTAAAAATATTTTACTGGGGGGCTTAAACCGGTTTCACGGCGCCAACCTCACCCTTAGTCCAGATGTGGATCAAGACACATAGATGTTTGGTTTGCATGAAAGACCCCTAACTTATCCATGCATCCTCTCCTATAACATATAAATCAATATAGCAAGAAGTGAGCAAAGCTCACATACCCCCGGCGGTAGCCATCAGAGGTTGTCACACTTTCAGAGAAAAGACAAAATTGTCAAAGATTTCATAATCCTAAATCAAGTAGTTTCTGAGAAAACTTTGATGAAAAAATGTCCATATGTGTTCTATAACAGTGACAGAAGAAAAAAATGAAAATTTGAAAAAAGAAGGCAAAATGAGGGTTAGCACCTTAGTTTTCATTTACACAATACAATTTGCCTATCTGAAAGTACACAAAATTTCATATCCTAAATCAAGTAGTTGCTGAGAAAACTCTGACAAAAAACGTCAATATGTGTTATATAGGAGTGACAGAAAGAAAAATTGAAAAAGAAGGCAAAATGAGCTTTAGCATCTTTATTTTCATTTACACAATACACTTAGCCTACCTGAAGGTGTACACTAAATTTGAAAACACTGGCTCCTATAGGAGCCAAGAGATCTGCGACAGAAATTTTCATTGGAGAGAAAGAAAAATGAACAAATAAAGGGACTGATAAGCAATATGTGGCTGTTCTTTTGTTACACAATACAATTTATCACTCTCAAGCTTTGTACCAAATTTCAGAATCCTAACTCAAGTAGTTGCTGAGAAATCTTTGACAGAAAAAATGTCTATATGTATTATATAAGAGTGAAAGAAGGAAAAAATTAAAAATTGAAAAAAGAAGGCAAAATGAGGATTAGCATCTTAATTTCCATTTACACAGTACACTTTGCCTTCCTGAAGGTGTACACAAAATTTGAAAACACTGGCTCCAATAGGAGCTGAGAAATCTGTGACAGAAATTTCCATTGGAGAGAAAGAAAAATGAACAAATAAAGGGACTGATAAGCAATATGTGGCTGTTCTTTTGTTACACAATACAACTCATCACTATCAAGCTTTGTACCAAATTTCAGAATCCTAACCCAAGTAGTTGCTGCAAAATCTTTGACGAAAAAAAAAGTTTACAGACAGACAGACAGACAGACAGACAGACAAACAGACAAACATAATTACAGAAAAGGCAAAAACTATATACCCCCTATATACTTCGTAATACAACTCATCACTATCAAGCTTTGTACCAAATTTCAGAATCCTAACCCAAGTAGTTGCTGAGAAAAAAGTTTACAGACAGACAGACAGACAAACAGACAAACATAATTACAGAAAAGGCAAAAACTATATACCCCCTATATACTTCGTACCGGGGGTATAAAGATATAAAAAGGAGATAAGCAAAGATTAGGACTCAACAGTACATAAAACTGAATACTGGAGCAAAAGAAATCATTTTGTTCTTGAAAAACTAATAAGGTCAATATGTATTACCAGGGGGTGTCTAGCATCATTTTGTTTGGATTTTCCCCCAGAGGTTCTTTATTCTAATGCATACAGTTTGGCCCTAAAACTGTCATCTGCTCTGGGCCTAAACAATTTGTTGTAAGGAAATAAAGTACTCCTCTAGGATATACAGTCGTTAATGGGTTAATCTTTTTGTTGTCATGTACAACAGACAGGGTTCCCACAGAAATTCAAAAACTCAATTTCATGATTTTTTCATGATTTTCCATGATCAGCAATGTAATTTCCATGACTATTTAATGCATGGCTTCAACAGCGGCATCTTCATTTCTTCACCACGCTGAGCATAAATGCAGAATGCAGCAACAGTAATGTATTTGAATTAGCATGCTTGTACAGGCCCTTAGATAAGAGTGCGTATTGGAAAATTATTTTCATAATTTCTCATCTAAAACATTTGTTGCAAGTGCTCAAAAGAACCGACTAAATGAGACGATTCTTTTGGGAACCCAAAACACATGTTAAAATTAATGGGTAAGAAAATAATTAAAATTTTACGCAAATAAAATTTCCTTATCTGGACCTATGCTTGTAGACCATATATTCATTTTGAAATAATTAAAACTTGAAGCCACCAGTAGCTAGAAAACTAGCTGTCAGACACACAAATTTTGTGTGTCTGACAGCTAGTTTTCTGGCTACTGGTGGTTTCGTCAAATTATTTCACAAAATTCCATAATTTTTCCATGATTATTGAGGTTTTTGTCAAATTCCATGATTTTTCCATGTATGGAACTTTTTTGTGATTTTCTCCATTTTCCATGATTTCCAGAGCTTGTGAGAACCCTGACCGCCAGACTGAAACACACACAGATGGTTGAAGGATGGATGGCTGACAGCTACTATAACATTAATTACTAACTCTTGCCAGAACAAAGTAGGCTGACATACCTTTCCTACCCATCAATGGAATGTGGACTGTGTTCTCAAGTCTGTAAGGTATTGGAAAGACACCAGTCTGTATTAATGACATCACATAGTGTACTACATTCTCAAATTCTGAGTTGAGAAGATTGGGTAGAACCTGTTAAAATATAAAAAGAAATATAGCAAGAAGTGAGCAAAGCTCACATACCCCCGGCAGTAGCCATCAGAGGTTCTAACACTTTCAGAGAAAAGACAAAATTGTCAAAGATTTCATAATCCTAAATCAAGTAGTTTCTGAGAAAACTTTGATGAAAAGTGTCCATATGTGTTATATAAGAGTGACAGAAGGAAAAATTGAAAATTTGAAAAAAAGAAGGCAAAATGAGGATAAGCACCTTAATCTTCATCTACACAATACACTTTGCCTACCTGAAAGTGTACACAAAATTTCATAATCCTTAATCAAGTAGTTGCTGAGAAAACTCTGACAAAAAAAGTCCATATGTGTTATATAGGAGTGACAGAAGGAAAAATGGAAAAAGAAGGCAAAATGAGCTTTAGCATCTTTATTTTCACTTAATAAATACACTTAGCCTACCTGAAGGTGTACACAAAATTTGAAAACACTGGCTCCAATAGGAGCTGAGAGATCTGCGACAGAAATTTTCATTGGAGAGAAAGAAAAATGAACAAATAAAGGGACTGATAAGCAATATGTGGCTGTTCTTTTATTACACAATACAACTAATCACTATCAAGCTTTGTACCAAATTTCAGAATCCTAATTCAAGTAGTTGCCGAGAAATCTTTGACAGAAAAAATGTCTATATGTATTATATAAGAGAGAAAGAAGGAAAAAATGAAAACTTGAAAAAAGAAGGCAAAATGAGGATGAGCATCTTAATTTCCATTTACACAGTACACTTCACCTTCCTGAAGATGTACACAAAATTTGAAAACACTGGCTTCAATAGGAGCTGAGAAATCTGTGACAGAAATTTCCATTGGAGAGAAAGAAAAATGAACAAATAAAGGGACTGATATGCAATATGTGGCTGTTCTTTTGTTACACAATACAACTCATCACTATCAAGCTTTGTGCCAAATTTCAGAATCTTAACCCAAGTAGTTGCTGAGAAATCTTTGACAGAAAAAAAGTTTACAGACAGACAGTCAAACTAACATAATTACAGAAAAGGCAAAAACTATATACCCCCTATATACTTCGTACCGGGGGTATAAAAAATACTTCAAAAACCATGTTATTCTACTCTTCCATTTCTAGACCCATTTATCCATATATTCCCAGGCCTTCAATTAGGAGTCGCCATCATCATCATCATCATCATCATCATCATCATCATCATCATCATCATCATCATCATCATCATCATCATCATCATCATGTTTTGATTAACTTGCAAGTGCAGGAGCACAAAAAGCAGACGACAAAAAGCATGAAAAATTTTCCAGGGGGCAAAGAGTTAATCTCCAACCAGACTCATTACAATTCATAAAATATTTTGAAATAATTTTTCAGCTTCCACTAAATAAAGCAAAGGTTAGGCTTTTAATGTGTGTGTTCAGACCTTTCAAAGGCATGTTTTGCATCATCTTGTGCAAGCAAAAATTCAAGTTTTATATTTAAATATGATTATCAATTAGGTCATAGCTCCTGATAAGAAATTGAGTGCATTGGGTCAACAGTTTCAATACACTCCATTTTTGCTGTGAATTGAGTATAGGCATTTTCAATTGGGTATCATAGCTTTTGAATGTATTTTTCAACTGGGTATTTCAAAATTTTCTTTTGAGTATCCAGCATTTAATAATTGAATACATGAAGATATTACCAGGTCAACTTTGCTGCTAAAATCGACCATAGTAAAAACTGTCTTAACTGTCCCCTTGGAGCATTCTGCATTACTTTTGACCTGTATCAAGCGATAATCTGTATTGAAAATAAATTTTTAGTGTTCTTGAGTGGTCGCTTAAGACAGACCTGTTTTACTCCATATGTTAACTTCATGATCCATTTTAGCAGCAATACAGACCAGCATGAAACACAGATAATGCATATAGCATGTATAGTGGAGGTGAGAAGGCAAATATGTGACCACCATGACATTTTGTGCCCAAATGCGGTAAAACGTGACGTCGGGAAAACGCGCTGCAAAAGTGACGTAATTTATGCAACTGCACTTTGTTGCGCAATTTGTACGTCGCTAAGCGTCATTTGTTAACATCGTTTGAAGCCAAAGAGACGCATTTCTTCGCAAAGAAATATTTAATTATGGATCTGAAGATTTATACATGTACATACAACTGTTTAAATCATAGAGTTGGAGGAATTACAGATGAGATGACTATTCACAAGCATGTATTTAAAAAAAAAAAACAACGTTTCTCCGACACTTTCTGTACCGGCCGTAGTGCATTTTTATTCTGTTTCAACTGTGAATATTAAAGACCAGAAAACAAAAACAAATGAGTATGACCAGGAAATACCACAATCATACACTGCAGACCAAGACCAAGCCTGATATTATAATGCATTTTATAAAACGACGCAATCAATTCCATTTCGAACACAAATTGTATGCACAAAAATGTGTGCAAGTTTCTGTACATTTTGTCTCAAATGTTGTCGTACAACACGTGAGCGGTTTTGTTGCCTGTTGTGTTGAGGCGACACACTACAAGTGGAAAGTTCCATCCTACTAATGGGTGATGTGGCATATGATGCTCGTTTCAGTGTAATACTTTGAGGTACAGTCACAGGACATAATTATTCGCCGTATATCAACATGATCAACGTCGCCGTTTAAATCAATGTATTTCCAGATTTTTTGGCAAAGTTATTGACGCAAAACAATTGAAGCTACAACCGTGAAAAAAGTACCAAATGAACGAAAATTGATATAAGCAATATACAATTTTATTGTAGCTTCTTGGTGTCTGTTGTTTTCGTATTTGGGCCATTTAAATACATGTCCACAACAAATTTAAATGGTATTTTGGCGACGTTAACTTTAGCGTCAATGGGAATCGTGAAATTTTACTAAAAATGTATGTTCACTTTTGAGAACCAAAATTATAATTTATTTTAATATTTTATTGTATATTGCTATTTTATACTTGACTTCCATCCCCGTAAATTTGTTTTAAAAAATGCACCCATTAACATTGCCATGGTAATTTTCACAAACATTCTGGAAATGCGACGGCACGAAGTGGCGAATATGTATTGTATCAGCGTGACAAATGCTAGACTGCTTAATCGGTGATGTGCGTATGCTGTAAGATGAAGTCACGAGTTTTTGCCATGAGCGCATTTTTTGCACGAAATTTAGAAATTCTTTCTTATTACATGTAACTACGTATAATCAGGCTTGACTTTCGGGCTATCCGTTTTGTTCCATGCGTGTGTTAGAGCCACTTGAAAACTGTGCCAGCTTATCACTTATCGCATTTGCCAACCGCAAAGACTCAGACGAGCCTGTTCTAAAGCGCAACCAGAGCCTGTTCTGATATAATCTACAAAGTATGTGAGTACATGTAGATCAAGGCTCAAGCCTAGCCCAACTAGGTAGCTATATATCCACAAAACGCTCTGAGGCTTGACTGTTACGGGTAAATGTATTGAATTAATCGAGGGTCATTCCTTAGAGGTCGTGGTGGTTTAAGCATGTATGCATATGATGATTTTAACGCATACGCGCCAAGTACCGAAATTTTATAAGTTGTGTTAAATTATGATCTGCGCCTTATCTGATCTACTTCAATAATTCGGATCCATTTCGATCTGATCTGTGTTTAATTAATTGTAACTTCCGTGTGTACATGAGCGCAAGCTGATTGTAGTTAATTATGGTTATAGCTGATAAATATGCAACCAAAATTATTCGGATAGGTACATGTACACATGTATTCCTGGCAAGTAGATCTAAATGTACCTCAACATATAAGATGCAGATTCATAGTCTACACTGTTCACAACTTCCGCGACTGTAATTTGAACATTTTAGCATGTGATCCTATCAAATATAAGTGGACAGAATTTGAACTGTGTCGAAGTTCGACTTCGAATTGTTGAAACGGCGTTTCTGTATATTTCACGAAAAAACGTAAGTTGTGTAACTCATCACGTGCCGACCAAAATGTTTTGGGTTGTTTCATTCATCTGCTAAGGGTATAAAGCTGTCATTCACACTAGAAAGAGCCGCTTCTAATGAGTACCCACTGCAAACATGTTCTTGCTTTGAGAAATAAGAAATAGCACTTTGGGTATCCATTGCTCTTGGCCTGGTTCTAAACAGTTTGTACTGCACAGATATGTTAGCAAGTGACAGCCAAATAAATATGAAGATAGGGAAGTGGACGGGACTGGTACATCCATATGAATCTCTTTGATCCGATGCAATTAGCGATAGGAGGACATAATTTCGTCACGTTTTGATATTGAAATCCCAACAAAACATTTGGCTTGATATATTTTGTGAGAGCTCATCCACTCTTTTCTCTGCTTTTGTTTTAAACTGCACAGCATGTTACATGTATTTCTTCTTCCTTGAAAATGCATTGTATATGTACATATAGAATTTGATTACACCGATTATACGAGATGTCCCGCCGTTTCAATTTTGACTGTTTTTAAAATTCAAAACTCTGTTTCAGTGGAAGGTATGCACAATCGGCGAAAAGATTGATCAGCATTTGCGCATGTTAAGACCGAGACAGAGTAAACTCAGTAGTTTGCTTTGGTTTTCTAAGGGACCATTGAAGTGAAGCAATGCATCTTTATTGGTATGAGAGATCTAGCGCAATTTTTGAACAGAAGAGACACGGCTAAACTACTAATTTATCGGTGCCCGACTTTTACGAATTGAAAATCGCGTGATGGGTTCCAGGATCAGCTCTTGACTTGGTGACTACTACATGCGACACACCACTGAGAGTGTAAACTAACCTTAGTTTTTTTATAACTACTACTACTGGCAGCACTGCTGCTGATGCTACGTTCCCTCCTCTTTCTACAAATGAATTAGCGAAGGTTATATTTCAAAAGAAACGAGAAAAACTAGTAGATAGATTAAACCACGATGCGCGGAATCACATGGGCGGATCCAGAGGGGGGCAGGGGGTCCGGACCCACCCCTGGAAAATTACAAGTTATGTGGGTTTCTATAGGGAAAAAGCAATTGGACCCCCTGTAAAAAGTTGGACCCCCCTGGAAAATGTTCTCCCCCCACTGGAACCTTGGCAAATAATAGTTTTCTTTGAAAGTAGCCACTGGACTTCTGTAAAAAAAAGTTGAGGTCTTAAAAAATAAAAAATAAAAAAAAACGTTGTCAGAGCCTTTTTTTATATGCCAGATGGACCTGGACCCCACCCCCAACTGACGAAATTCCTGGATCCGCGCATGAATCATATCTGATCGCCTTTTTTTAATGAGCTAAAGATCAACTTTCTTATTTGCATAAATACCCATTTTCATCATGAAAAAGACCGCATTCAAACATTTCATACTGTAGCAATTTTATCTTCATTTAATTTCAAAATTTTCGAACCCAGGAAAAATGCTTAATCTAATACATTTATATTTTTTAAAGAAATGATGTTGACGATTTATCCGCTCACGTTATGATCCCAAAACATTCTAATCGAGAATTTCTTAAGTGTAATGAACTTTCCAAAAGAAAAATCAATTCGTTTCAAACATCCTGAAATAAACTCGCCAAGTTATCTATCAGAAAATTAACGTTGACGTCGCAAACACTTTATATATATTTCCATGACGTAGGGACCTCTAAACTATTGCCTATTTCTCAGAAACCGCTTAAGATATCGAACTGAAATTTCACATGTATACTCCACGGATATATAGGTATCAGAAAATATCAATATCTCAATTTCAACCAGGTACCTCATTTGGACCCAAAATCTCATGGCTGGTCACATATAACAACTTTTAAAACTAATCAGGTCAGGTGGATACATATGTTCACAATAGAAGACTATCACACTTTGGAAAGTTTGAACATGCATTAAGTTAAGAGTGTGTAATAAAAAAAATCTTATTTCTCAACCAAAACATATGTTGTGGGTACTCAAAAGAACCGTCTCAATGAGATGGTTCTTTTGAGCACCCAAAACATATGTTGTGGGTACTCAAAAGAACTTTCTCAATGAGATGGTTCTTTTGAGCACCCAAAACATGTTAAAACTGATGCAGGGCAGGAAAAATCCACTGGTCCGCTCGCAATGACGAGCCCCTTATGCTGTAGGATGAGTATAAATTTTGACTGCATCCAATGTAAATTTTTGAATTTACCAATACATATGGTGATGTAGGACAAGTAGAAATTTTAAGAAATTTCCACCCCGTGATGGGTAAGAAAATATTTACAATTTTACGCTCAAAACTTGTGTTTATATAAACCTATGTCTGACATTATTGTTTTATAATTTGAGATTTTTACGCAAAATAGCCTGACCAATGAGCAGCATCTTTAGGTAATACCTGAATGAGAGCAACAATGACTTCATCATAAGATATATTTCCTGTGGGTCGGTGTTCTGACAGCAAGCACTGTATGTCACGGATGTCCAGACTAGCTATCATCAGAATCAGTGTGAGGTTGTTGTTGAAGTCACCAAGTAGTTTCTTTACTTCCTCTTCATAGCCATGAACAAACTAAAATATAAAAAAATCAGATCTAAAACTGAAAAAGTCAATATTCTGAACATTGAAAAAACATACACCAACTCTCTTTAATGATATTGCAATAAAAACAGAGTATGAATTGACACATTTCCCATTATAAGATTTTATCACGTGATATTGGCTGGCCTGTCCAGCAATCGGACAACTTCCAGTATATAAAGCTGTATTAACTTACTGCTAATTTTGCATGCATTTCACTTATTCATAATGGTTAAACAGCCAAATATAATGCTCGTAAAGTGTCCTTTATAGTACAGATTGGAGATACCAGATATCAGTTTGCCAAAACTTGCCAGTTTTTGTCTCCAGAAAGAGATGGAGAAATTATCCAATTGTCCAAGAAAAATTTGCCAAGAACTGTGTTTTAATGATGAATATTTGACAGTCACGTCTAATGACATATTAGCTACATGGGTAAAAGTTTAAAATTTCAAAAATCCTAAATTTTCGAAATTCAAATTTTAAAACTTGAAATTCAAATATTAATATTTCAAGTTTAAATGCTTAATTGTCTTTAGATCAACTGTATCAGAAAAGCTATCATATTCTGCCTAATTCAGCATTTTGAGGCTGACTTTCTATGGAAAGTCAGCATCAAAATCCTGAAATCAGGAATAATCCTTAAAACTTACACCCATGTGAGCTAATAGAATGTAAATTGCCCAATTTGCCATAATATAAAATAATAGTTACCTCTTCCAAACTAACAGCTTTCATTATTTCTCCGAGTTGTAGAACAACATGGAGGTCCATATCTATGACACAATGTTTGAACCAGTTAACTGCCTTTTCTGAAAATAAGAAAAAATATAGGTCAGATAATTGGACTTTAATATTGATTGCATAAAGCAGAGAACAAATATTCCACCGCTCGTTGTTACGAGTGAAATCTAGAAAGGAGGAGTAATTCTTCCCAAAGCACTAGTCCTGTAAGCACTCGTCCTACAAGACGAGTGCTTACGGAAGAATTACTTGTCCTTTCTAGTTTCACCCTAAAATCTGAGGGTGAAACTAACATTTTCTAAGTATTGACTGTGAACAGGGTGCCCACTCTTAGTCTGAACTGAAATTCCCTGACTTTTCACTGACTTGATGATTTTCTAATTTCCCTGACCATTTTACAAAATTCCCTGACTTTTCCCTGACCTTGAAGAAAAACAAATTTCCCTAACTTTTCCCTTACCAGTGCACACCCTGTGTGAAATCTTTTTGTCAGTATATGGGATGCAGTTGTGAATTTGACTGGGTAAATATCATTTTTAAGAGTGATATAAGGAACTTTATAAGTCATACTACATATTACACCCTTCTTATGTTCTTTATTGCATACGTTTTTAAAGGACAAGTACATGTGTTTGCAGGACCAGTGAAAATTGCGATGGACAAGTGGAATATTGAAATATTTTGTCCACTGTAAAGTCACTGTTTTAACATGCATCCCCAGCTATCTTGTGGGGCTAGAGGCCTTTATTTTTGCCCAAGCCTTCCTCTATCTGCTTTATGATTGGGAGGAGAAAGGCTCTGATGATACCACAATCTTTGCACAGGCTAATTAGAGCCTCTACTGCTTCCATCTGCAATAAGTACCAAAATCTCATGAACTGGCCAATATTATCACACATATCGCTGGAAGATCTCAGATAAAATGGATTTGTTGTGGTTGACTCATTGCTTATTTTTGCTCCCATTGTTTGTGCGTGTGTGTGTGGGGAAACTTGCTCCTTATTTTGAAATGCAGTACTTAACCCTTTACTCCAAGGGCTATTTATAGATCATGACATCATTTTCTATTTTTAGACAACATTCAAAAAATTTCAGTTAAGTGTTGAATACTTTTGAAAATATTATGGAAAATGGAGCATTTGCTCAAAAAGAGCAAATGCTCCATTTTCCATAAAATTTTCAGATACATGATATTTCAAAGGCTACAAAAAGGTGTTAAAGTCCTTTCTAGTTTTGCGATCATCTTGTCGAGGAAGAGAAAACGGTGTGCTTTACTCAAATAGTTCTGGCTGATGTGCGGCTGCTACTGTTTTGTGACTCTTCCTTCTGGTGCTGTAGGTTCACCGTTGGTCTGTGATTATGGCATTTCTTGGTCATATTCACTTGCTTTTTGATATTCAGAACAAAATAAGTAAGAACATCCTAAGCTTTCTCGGCATTTGAGAATTGACACAATGCTATTTCATGCCATCTCAACACTTTATTAGTTAATGATGTCACCATCTTGTCCAAATGCTTAGATGCCCCTGTAAATTAAGGACCATCTGGCAAGTGAAACTTACACTTCGACTGTGGCTTATGGTTTGCATGGGTGAAAGCTCAAAATTTCAAAAATCCTAAACTTTTGAAATTTAAAGGCCTTACAGGTTCGAATTTCATTTTTTTTTTTGCTTTTCTATCCTACAAGATGCTTTTATCTTCACAAACCCTGATAAAATTCCACATTTTTTTTTGTATTTTATCTGGGCCTTCACTGTTTGCCACAGTACCTGTTTATAGGTATCCATTCAAAAAAAGGTTAAGAGTTATCATGAAAACAAACCCATGTGTGAAAGTTTCAGGATTATTCCTGAATTCAGAATTTTGAAGCTGACTTTCAACAGAAAGTCAGCCTCAAAAAGCAGAATTAGGCAGATTTTAATAGTTTCTCTGATTTATTTTCAGTTCATAATTAGGCAATTGACCTTTTAAACTTGAAATTGTTAACGCTTTGTAGGCATACAGCAAGTTTTAAGATTGGAATTTCAAAAGTTCAGGATTTTTGAAATTTTGAACTGAAGCCAATTGACCATCCAGACTTTATCGTTTCAAACTAGATGGAAGAATACATCAGTAAAGCTAGAGTTAATCAGAGATGACAACCCTAAATGTCGCTCTTCAGGAATATGAAATGCATTTTTCAGGAAGCTGGGGACATTTTCCGGAAAGCCGCATATTTCGCCATAAATGTACAAAAAGCACTCACTCAAGATTATTGTAAGACAAGCTTCAATATTGCCTAATACAGTACCCTCTTCCTCCCTCCCTAACACATGGCTGAGAGCTTTACTTCAACTTCATGCATAATATTTTCTAGCATTCAATTGGCTTCAGTAAGCTTTGTTAATTATTTGTCTGCAAATAAAACTGCAACCAGTGACAATTCTAGCCTTTTGTCAATACCAAGTTGTCTTTGATTACCTCAGGGACCAATTATTAAAAGACCTACTTTACCTGAACAAACACCTCTCAAAGACACTCAGAAAAAAGTACACCACAGTGAATTAAGTGACAAAGTCTTTTCTGAACAAGAATCATCGAAAAATGACTCTGAGGAGAATTCTGGTTTCTCTGAATTTAGTACGAATGGCTCAGCTATTGAGAGACAGCGCCATGTGATTGACAATTTCAATTGGATCTTATATCATGTGATACCTACCTATAATCAGAATAATATACTGTTTTCAACAAAAGGATTATACAGTCAATTTGTTGATTCTTTAGACAAGGAGTTACATTCAAGATATCCTAATAAAGAGTCCCCAGTTTATCAAACTCACTTACAAGGGAAAAGGTGTATCATAACATGTAAAAAATCAGAGTCTTCCATTGTGGTAACAGGACCAGGAAATAGCATATGGAGAGAAACTACTTTTATAAGGTTATCAATAAGGCTTTTTAAGGTATTTGCATCTGAAAATGAGACTCAGAAAACGGTTAAGATACACAGTTCCACTCCAGTCGAGTCAAGGCACCAGCCACACAAATCACTACCATTATCTCCAATTCACTTTGGTAAATCAATGTCTAATAGCTGTGAATTGCTGTTAAGCCAACCAACAATGGCAGATATAAACAAACAATTAAATGAACTGCGTGATATTACCAAAAATCTACAAGGACAGGTTAGCAAATTAAATGAAGTAATGTGTCAGCTGATTCAAAAAGCGGAAAGCGTACAAAAATCAGAGTCAGTTCAAGATCATTTATGTATAGACTCAAGCATTGACAATCAGTCCAAGCCTATAACAATTGATGATGATGTAAACAATCCAAAAACTGTTCTCCTAAATTTAACATATAGCAAAGCACTTGGAGCCAAGCAGCTGCCACCTATTTCCACTGATGATACTCAGAAAAAATCAACTGGTAATCCAAACCCTATTTCAAGCAGAAAATCTCAGACAAAATCAGCAAAAAATCATTCACATAATGCAGCTAAATCTGAGACCAGTCCTAAGCAATCTTCACTACAAAAGTTGATCATTGGGGACTCTATTCTTTCTGGAATAAATCAAAGAGGTTTGAGAAATAAAGTTGAATGTCAGCCTATTTCTGGGGCCTCAGTTGATTTGCTCTTAGAAAAAGTACAAATTTATGACCTAAAAAAAATCCAAAACATTATACAATTATTGACTTTAATGAGGTAGACATAAGGATTTATCTACCTGAAAAAGTGATAATTCACCGAGGCCGCTAGGCCGAGGTAAATATCACTTTTAAGGGTAGATAAATCCTTATGCCTACCGAAATTGAAGTCAATAACTGTTTTGTTATATGACTTGTCATTTAAGAATGAAAATTTTGCTACTTTCACTTTTGTTGTTAAGACATCTAAGGACTTTCTCACTTTTATTAAAATATTATAATTTAGCATTTAGCATTTTCAAATGTATATTAATTCTCTTAATGGGGAATATCATACAATTATTGACTTCAATGAGGTAGACATAAGGATTTATCTACCCGAAAAAGTGATAATTCACCGAGGCCGCTAGGCCGAGGTGAATATCACTTTTAAGGGTAGATAAATCCTCATGTCTATCGATATTGAAGTCAATAACTGTTTTGTTATATGACTTTTCAACTTTAGAATGAAAGTTTTCTACTTTCACTTTGTTGTTGAAGTCAACCTTCAACCTAAGGACTTTCTAACAAGTTTTATCAACTGTTATTAAAATATTTTAATGTAGTATTTTGCAATTTGAAATGTATATTAGTTCTCTGAATGTGGAATGTAAAATTTAATCATAAAACTTTTTTTTTACATTTTGTTTATTCATACAAAGATAAATGAACAAACAAAACATAACAAAACAGTTGTTAAAATTCATGAAAGTCTTTAATTTACCTGTTGGGATGTGAATCAGCAAATCATGTCAATTTCATGCAGCACATGTTAGTTTTATACTCATCATGCTATTTTTAGCTCTCTAGAGGGTGATATTGCAGAAGTGTCAAAAATATTAACTTCTGGAAACTAGTTGGAGCTGGATTTCTTCTTATATCACCTTCTGAGCCAGTTTAGACCAGTTTTCAGGTAGACATAGAAATTTATGAAGACAAATTGGGCCAATCCGGAGACAGGATTCTCTCCAGTCATATAACAAAAAATGTTATCATAAAACTGTTATTACAGTTTGTTTATCAAACAAATATAAATAAGCAAAGAAAACAAAACAAAACTGTTGTAAAAATTCATGAAAGCCTTTAATTTACCTGTTGTGAGGTGAAACAGCAAATCATGTCAATTTCATGCAGCACATGCTAGTTTCACACTCATCATGCTATTTTTAGCTCTCTAGAGGGTGATATTGCAGAAGTGTCAAAAATATTAACTTCTGGAAACTAGTCCGAGCTGGTTTTCATGCAATATTAACTTGTGGACCGGGTCAGACCAGTTTCCAGGTAGACATAGAGATTTATTAAGACAAATTGGGCCAATCAAGAGACAGGATTCTCTCCAGTCATATAACAATATAATTTATGTGTCTGGGAATGATGCTTCTCAAAACATTGACATTGAGTATATTGAAGAAAAGTATGAACAACTAATGTGTTTAATTAAAAATAAAAGCTCAACTATAAATATTTACTTATGTAGTATCTGTCCACGTGAGGACACTTGTGTTGATGACATCAATGAAGTGATTAAAAGGCAAAGTGATAGCCATGGAGGAACTTTCATTGATATTAACAAATCTTTCTATAACAAATTCAATCAGTTAAAATCCCACTTTTATAAACCCAGGGACAATATTCATTTGTCATCTTCAGGTACAAGAGGACTGCTTGGATGTAATCAATACATAGACATTGTAGAAAGTTTTAAGCATTGTGCCTATCATGGACTATCAACCCAGATAGTTAGCAAGTCTCATCCCCAACGAAAAGAGAGCAGACTATATGCTTCCTCATATGGAAATAACCACGGAAAAGGGAACAAAAACTATATTAATTCAGAAAGATGTTTTAAATGTGGTTTAACAAACCACAAAACTTACCAATGTCGCCATAAAAACCAGCTACAATGTTATAGTTGCAAATTTTATGGCCACAGAGATTCAGTGTGCTGGAACTTTTAGGACAGTGGCAAATACGCCCTTGATTTTGAAAAACATCATATATTCCTTTCAGAAAATAGATTCCATTCTCTAGTAGATATATGTGGTGTTTGTAATTGTATTAGTTGTGAATGTAATGATATAATCTCAAATATACCTTTTGTAACAAATTCCTTATATCAAAATAATACTTCATTTTCCGAACCAGTCAATGACTACATATATGATTTATCTACACTTTTCGATCAAAGTTTTGAAACTAATGTTCAGTACACAAATCTTACCATTGATAACAATGTGCATGAACTTACTACTGAAAACAATGTGCATGACTCTACTTGTTCTTCCATGAGTGCCCAAAGCATGCTGAATTTAGGTTTAGGTAAAAAAGGTTTAAAATGGGTCACTTAAATGTTCAGGGTATTCAGAGTAAAATTGAACAAATTGATTTACTGCTAAATTGCTTTAGAAATGACATCCAATTATTTGGACTAAGTGAGAGTAAGATAAATGACTCTCACACTTCTAACTTTTTCAATATAAAAAACTTTCAACTTTTTCGTAAAGATAGAATTATTTCTGCTGGTAGACCTGAACAAGGGGGCGGAATTATTGTCTATGTGAAAGATGGAATCAAGTGTGAGAGGAGAATTGATTTAGAATGTGTGAACATTGAATGTGTTTGGTTAGAAATTTTCCCAAAAAATAGCAAAAGTTTCTTGACTGGCATTATGTATAGACATCCAAATGAAACTGTTCAGTGGAATGAAATTTTTGACAATCAATTTGATAAAGTATTAGCATGTGAAAAGGAAATTTATTTGATGGGAGACTTTAATCGTGACTTACTGCAGGTCAATATAAAGAAAACTTGGCTTGAATATATGGAATCATTTGGCCTTGAACAAATTGTTAAGTCTCCAACTAGAATTACAGATCATTCAGAAACACTAATTGACCATATCTATTGTAATAACTTGAGTAATGTACTCTCCACAAAGGTGCCTATTTTGGGGCTAAGTGATCATTTCCCTATTTTCGTAACAAGAAAGCTAAATTCATCTTCAGTACTTAAAAAGTCTCATCATTCAATTTCATATAGGTCTTTCAAGAATTTTAATGAAGCTGAATTTATTAATGATTTGTCTTCAACGCCTTGGGATGTTATCAAAATATTTGATGATACAAATGATATTGTTGAAAGCTGGTCATCTTTATTTTTAGACATTATTGATAAGCATTTACCTTTGAAACAGCATCGTGTTAAACGTAAACAACAACCAAAATGGCTAAATGGAGAAATAATAGATGCGATAAAAACAAGAGACAGGTACAAGTTTATAAATGATAATGAGCAGTACAAAATTTGGTGCAATAAGGTATGTTCCCTCATAAAACAATCTAAAAAACATCAGTATTCCGAAATTTTAAATGAAAATGCAAACTACCCAGCCAGTGTATGGAAATCATTTAAAGAAATTGGGGCAAGTAAATGTAAGGACAGCTGTGGGATATTTTCATTGAAAGTTGACAATAATAGTATTGAAAATCCAAAAGATATTGCAGATCAGTTCAATAAATATTTTGTTTCAGTATCATCAAAAATCAAAGAATCTCCTTTGGCATCTAATTTTGATAAACTAAAAGAGTTTTGTGATAAGAAAATCCCTGCAAATACTTATTTTTCAATACCATGCATCTCACAAGAAAAAGTAGAAAAATATCTTAAAAACATTGATATTACCAAAGCTACTGGCTCTGATAACATTGGAGCCAGGTTACTTAAGCTAGCAGCTCCATTTATTTCTGACAGTTTAATGTATACCTGTAATCAAAGCATGCTTAACTCAACTTTTCCTGATAAGTGGAAAGAGGGCAAAGTAAGACCCTTACATAAAAATGGCCCTAAGGATGACACAAATAATTATAGACCCATCTCAATTTTGCCTGTCATATCAAAAATGCTAGAAAAACATGTGCATGATTCCTTAATGACTTATTTGACCTCTCATAAATTGCTTCATTCAACACAATCTGGTTTCAGACCCAATCATTCTTGTGAGACAGTCTTGCTTCGGATGGTAAATAAATTCCTAGAAGCTATAAATAGCAGTCAGATGATTGGTATGGTCATGGCTGATTTTAATAAAAGCCTTTGATTTGGTTGATCATACACTTTTGCTTAAAAAGCTAGGACACTAAAAACCAGGCCTCGAAAATAGCACTCGTCCGCTCGTATTTACGAGTGCCTCGGGCTGCAGGGCAAGTGAAAATTTTGATATTTCTAGTATAAATTAATTTTTTCCCCTATATGCCAATAATTTTTGTGATGCAGGGCAAGTGCCTATTTTAAGATATTTCAAGCCCTGTAAACTTTCAGATAAAACACTTAATTGGTTTTCTTCTTATTTGTTGGACAGGAAGCAGAAAGTTGTAATAAATAATAATGAATCAAGAATGGAGAATGCTTTGTGTGGTGTGCCCCAAGGGTCAATCTTGGGTCCATTGATATTTCTAATGTTTATAAATGATCTACCACTTTATACTAATAATGTAGCTACTGATCTTTATGAGGACCACACCACATTATACATGGTTGGTGAAACTCAAGAGTATATTGAACAAAACTTGCAGATGGCTTTACAAAATCTCTCTGAATGGTGTAAGCTCAATGGAATGTTATTAAACACAGATAAAACCAAGGCAATGTTAATTACCACCTCCCAAAAACGGCTTCATCTCAATAATGACATTTTGCATCTAACTTACAACAATGATGTTTTGAACTCAGTTGAAAATGAGAAAGTTCTTGGTGTTCGCATTGATAACAATCTTACCTGGTCTATTCATATTAATTTTATTGCTAAGAAAATTTCTTCCAATCTATGGCTATTATCCAAATTGAAGGACTATTTATCCACTGAACACAGAGTTCAATTTTACAAAACATACATTCAACCCCACATTGACTATTGTTCTACAATATGGGGAGGAACATCTCAATATAATCTTAACAGAATTTATAGGCTACAAAAAAGAGCTATTAAAATCATTGTAAATTACCAATATGATAACATTGCCAACAGTATGGATGAGCTTAAAATTTTAAACATATATGAACGCATTTTCCTCAGGAAGGCTAAATTTATGTTGAAAGTTTCTAAATCTGTCCTACCCTCATATGTAAATGAAATGTTCTCTTTTCGACCTTTTAATGAAACGCTTCAGTCTCTAAGATCAACAGGTGCATTGGATTTTTATACTCCAAGGCCACAAAAAGAAATTTTCAAACAAAGCTTAATTTATTCAGGTCCAGTCATTTGGAACAATTTCCCAGACTGTTTAAAGAATTTAGAAACTGTCGATTCTTTTCATAGACATTGTATTAAGTGGATGAAATCCAGTCTATCTTTCAATCTTTGAAACTGAAGCATTATGTCAGTATGAACATAATTTTGAGTGTAAAATTGTGAATATGTTTTGTTCCCCAGTTTTAACGGTTAGTTTGGTGCTTAAAAGAACTGTCTCATTGAGACGCTTCTTTTAAGTACCTAAAACATGTGTTTGAAAATTGGTATAAATATTTAAAGCACTTTTATCTAGAGGTGTGATATCTATAATTTTTTATGTACATAAAGTGAGCCTGTGTGTATGTAGGTTTGAAAGTGCTCCATGCTGCTTGTATTATTTTGTATTCATGTAAATCATCTTTGTACTTTATACTTGTATTCTTTTTTGGCAGTAGTTTATAGAGGGCCTCATTGAAGATTAGCTTTTTTTTCGCTAAATGTGTTATCCTCTGAAAATAAAGACTATTATTATTATTATTATTATTATTATTATTAAGGGCCAAAGATTTGTATAATCATATGAATTTCTGCATCCACACACCATTTTTTTGTGAAGGAATCCATTTTGTTTTGTATCACAGGCGGGTTCTCGGACTTGTAACTTTTTACCCGCTAAAGTAACATCTTTCCAATAAATTATGCACAAACCAGTCTGTATTTTCTTTTACTACCGGTGATCAGGTATAACCAGTGAAGAGGTAGGAGTTACCCCCGTTATTTTAAGTGGCACCATTTTAAAATAATTATTTGCTGTAATTTTGACATTCGAAATCGTAATGCGGAACTAGGCCTGGAAAATCGGTATGATTCCACAAAAATCGGAATGGTTGGCATCTGTGGTTAACCCTTACCCTGCTGATATATTTTGTCCAGAAAATGCCTTCTGCTTTTTATGTCAGAAGCAAACACTATGAACCCTGATCAGACTGCTCCCTTTCTGATCTGGGTCCATATTGTTTACAATATAGGCTACTAATAACGTACATAGAGCCAAAAACCTGTCTTAAGTGGCCACTCAAAAAGAAGACGAAAAATTGGTATTCAAGACCGATTATCGCTTAATGCAGGTCAAAAGTATTGCAGAATGCTCCAAGAGAGCATTCTGCAATACTTTCGACCTTCATTAAGCTATCATTTGTCTTTAAGACCTTCATTTTGTCTATTTTTGAGTGGCCGCTTAAGACAGGTTTTACTGTATACAGAAGAGAGAGCAAAGGACAATTGTCGAGTAAAGCAGGGAAAGGTCGAAAATCTCAAATAAAACTCACCTGTAGACACCATGGTTCCATCTTGAAATATTTTAGTCATCTGTTTTAAACAATCTTTGACAAGCCCTTTTACAGTCATCTTCCCTACTCCACCTATATCATCAATGTCATCCCAGAATATCACACATTCTTGTAACAACTCAGTTAAACAAACCAATAATGCCATTGGTTCATATTCTGTCCAATCACAGTCCTTGACACAGTCTCCTTCTAGCACAGTTTTCAGAATGTTTAAAGCAAACTTGCATGAGATTGGTTCACTGCTGCTCAAGTTATGGACATTCACATATGGCACAATGACAAGGTGCATCAGCTCTAAGGGAGATAACACTGGCAGCTTCTTGACATGTGGATTTATCTGTTATGATGAATTAGAAAAAAAGAGAACAATACAGTTTGTTTGCCAATCCTCCCCCCCCCCCCCACAAAAAAGAGAAGGTAATCACAATCAGCTGCTGTAGTCCAAGTGGTTTAGCTTGTTTGATTTGGTTCTTTACGTTAACAAATTTTCAGTTATGTCAGGACGGGTCTTCCTGGGTTGAACCAGTACTAAGGCCAAATAAAAACAAAGTTTGTGAGGGGGTATAAAAAAATAAGTGTGTTTCGGGTAACGGGTTTGAAAGTTTTAGGTAGGGTAGGCACACATATTTTTTTTAATCATTTTTTTCTGGAAAAAATATAATTAATGCATTTTGAAATGCATAAAATTACATTTTTTTTCTCAGAAACCCTAAAAAAATCTAGGTTTCAGCAGTAAATTGAGGAAGGGTTGGGTTACCCTAAACACAGGTATTTTTTATTTGGCCTAAGCAAGGATAAATGTGTCTTGCTCAAGGACACAGCACAGTGACGCCAGTGAGGCTCAAACATGCGGCCCCTCAGTCTTGAGTCAAGCACTCTACTACTGCGCCACTGTGCTCCCAAACCAAGTGGTGATCAGGGCTTTAACTCTGTTAATCTTGTCTGCTAAGATTTAGGGGATAAATGCATTCAAAATTTTCATTTAGGGAGGTATATCGTCAGATATACGGTCAGAAATTTTGTTTTACGGTGAAGCAGGAGAGGAGACTTAAAACATAATTTCCGACGATACGTCTCCCCAAATGAAAATTTTGAATATGGTTATCCCCATTCGAATGTATTTCTGCAGTCTCATCTCATATTGGAGTGTTGCAAACCACATAAAGACTCACATAATTAAACTAAATATGACGTCTTTAATGACGTCAAACTATTTCTGACAGTATATCCCAGGACATACTGTCACAACTTTTTGACAATATCAGATGTCGTGTTACAAAAGCAAGTGCACTAAAACAAAGCTCTGCCAACAGTTTGGACCAAGATCATTAAAAAAGTATTCAACACAGTGTTTCATAAATGAGGACATGTGTACGAAATATTCTCAGAATCAGACTAGAGGTTTTTCCTGATATTAGGAAAAACAAAACAAACTGTGACCTTTGATCTCAATGACTTATTTCAATATCAATCTAGATGGGGTTTTTTCATATTCTGGTTCATAGGTTTAGTTAGATAAACAACATTTTTGAGTGTAAAATTGTAAATAATTTCTAATCCATCAGTTTGAACATATGTTTCGGGTGCTCAAAAGAACAGTCTCATCGAGACAGTTCTTTTGAGTACCCACAACAGATATTTTGGTTGAAAAAAACAAGAAAATTATTTTTTTGGTACTCACTCTTAACTAAAGGCCTGCTGGTCTTTCAAAAATAATGAGTTCTGGCAGAAAGCGGAAAACCTCGTAAGTTGGTGCTAGGGGGCGTGACAGTTGTTACACTTTCCAATTATTTTCATGAACAGTCTCAATAAAACAGTTAGTTTTTTTTCGCATATTGTAGGTTCTCTCAACTTCTGATCTGACGGACAGTTTTTCTAGATAATTTGACCTTGAGGCAGAGTGACTGATATGTTTGCTGTGCAAGATGTCCCATTGAGGTGGACACGTGTTGAGGAGATATGGAGTGAACATTAATTAAAGTGACTTATGACCTTATCCTTAGAGCAGGGACTCTGTAACCTATGTTCTGCACATTGTCTGAATAAAGTGGAAGAATGCTCCTGAAAAATTACAGTACCTCACAAACAAAATTTTTAAAGCATACAATGGTAAATAATTTCTTAACATTTGTCTTGGGTGCTCAAGAGAATTGTCTCATTGAGACTGTTCTTTTGAGTACCCACAACATATTTATCTATACAGTCTGTACGATAAGAAACGCAAACCATATATAATCTTTGATATCTAGAGCCCTATTTTAGCTAAACATTTCAAATATGCAGGGTAATTAGATATTCATAACTTTTATCAGTAAGTCAAGTTTCCTAATGTTTCCGGCTTTTTCACAACATGTTTTCTTTTGTCATTCAATGGTACCCATCAGGCCTTGAAATATCTTAAAATAGGCACTTGCCCTGCATCACAAAAATTATTGGCATATATGGAAAAAATGTTAATTTATATTGGAAATCATCAAAAGTTTCACTTGCCCTGCAGCCTGAGGCACTCGTTAATACAAGCGGCCGAGTGGATTTTTCGAGGCCTGCCCATAAAACAAAAAGTCACAACACTCAATATGTAATGTTCTGTCGTCGTATCCTTTAATTAACAGACTTCATATGCCCTTTCACATTATGGAACGATTGTTTTGTTATTTTGCAATGCTCTTCTGATATCTTGATATCGTTTGGGAGTTACTCAGACAAATAAACACTGTTTTAACCTTCGTCGAAAACATCGTAAAGAAGATAGCCAAAGAATAGCCAAAGAATGGTTGTTCTAGCATTTTACAAATTTGGTGTCTAAATGCAATCATATTGGTCTCAGTCACATATGGTAATGATAACAGCTTTCTTCATGAGAATTCTTGTGGCCAAAAACACAACTGTATACTGTCCATATAACGTAACGTACCATAAATTTTAGGTAAATGGACAAAATGGAAAAGGCTTCTAAAATTTACAGTTCGCAGTATTAAGGATTGAAAACCATGTTTAAAAAAATGTCGTGTAGGGCAGAAAACTTGCATGATATCGAAATGAAAATATTCGCTTTGATGTTGATTATTTTGCAATAGAAAATGATATTCAATAAACCGGAAGTTCTTTGAAACTGTTGGAAATTTGAATCACGGATGAACTTTTAGAAGAAGAGTGAGATTAAGACTTTCATTAAATGGTCACAAAAACGTGTCAATTCATTAAGAAATGGCGAAAAAGCCATTTTTCAAAATTTCTGGTATTTTTTCAGGAAACGCGGCTATTTTAAACCCCAGTAAAGCCTCCAATTTTGCGAAATTTAAAATGTTTGATGTTTTTCTTATATGCTAGTTCAAGAAAAAACATTCTAATTGAAATTTTGAAAATTAGACCTTCATAGGAATTTTTTGGGTAAAAAGTAATGATTTAAACTTTTACTCCCAAAACAGAACTCGAAGTCCAGTTTTCGACGAAACTCTGTTTTAAAGTTCCTTATTGAAGGACCAAACCACTGAAATAGAACCACTTAGAAAATCAATGACTTTTACCCTAAAAAGAATTCATTTAAAAGTTTGCGTTTCTTTTTGTACTGAGTGTATATATTTAGGGGATAACTGTATTCAAAATTTTCATTTGGGGAGGTATATCGTCGGATATACGGTCGGAAATTTAGTTTTACGGCGACGCGTAAGCGGAGCCGTAAAACGTGATTTCCGAACGTATATCCGACGATATACCTCCCCAAATGAAAATTTTGAATATGGTTATCCCCATTCTAATGCACTACTAACATTTTTCCTTCAAAAAGACAGTGAAAATGTACTTTGTTGCACCTATACATCCAGCACCTGCCAGCTGCATAAAACCGCTTGCCAGCTGTATATATTTACTTGTTAACCAATGAAAAGCGATGTTACGTAATGACGTCGGGTTTCCGACAGTATATCGCAGGATATACTGTCGCAAAGTTATGATGTTATCCAATCAGACGTCGCGTTGCATTCGCAAGTGCATTAGAATTACTAACTGATGCGATATTTATTTGTTTCCTTTAGTGTTGAAGGAAGATGGGACTTAATGGGGGGGTATATACCTGTATTCAAATCTGTGTTTGTAATGTTGCTTGGTCATTCGAGGCTAGACAGACCAAAAGAGAAATTCTGTTGGGTTTATGTGTGCTTTCCCACCAACCCACCCCCATTTACTGTTTGTAAAAAAGTTTATTGTGTTGATCTTAAAAAGATATCACAAAAGGTTTAAATAGTTCCAAGAATGATTGTTATTATGGTAGTTGATTGGTTATCAGTTTCTTTCAGATGTGCTGTAAAAATCGAGAGATTGGTTTTATGGATGTTATGATGTTGAGTCTATGTTGCTTTCTGAACCATGGACTGCTTTGTGGTAACCTAAACAATGACAGGGTTCAAATTTAAGAATTTTATTCACTTGCTAAAATTAGCATGTGACCATTTTTCTCACTTGCTAAAGGTGTTCATCAACATTGTGTGACAAAAATACCCTAATATTATCAACTTTCTGATTCATGAGGTTTCCTGACAAACAGTGTGGATCCAGATCAGCCAGCTTCTTCAGAAGCTGGCTAATCAGGATCCCACTGTTTACCATGCAGCTTATGTTATATTGCACGCAGCTTATGTTATATTGCATGGTTTGGTTGATATGATGATTTTTTTCACATTCTAAAAATAGCAAGTGATGGCGATTTCTACTTGCTTTTTTTTGAGAAAACTACTAGTATTTAGCAAGTTAGCAAGTGCTAAATTTCATCCCTGAATGATAACGTCAAGCTTGATGTTCATGTTGGAGAGGAATAAAATTTACCCCAATTCATCTTCCATGTGGAATGGGGAACTACATTTTGATGGATGGATGCTGGCTGGCTGTTAATTTATTGTTATGAAAATTTGTGCTATGAATAAAGAGAAAGCGCTCAGGTCTGTACTTGCCATCACATACAAATTATGTTGTCGAGTTTCATATCTATATAAGATATAATACTAAGAAATATACATGGTTATGATGTACATGTTAGGTGCTAAAGACTAATGTTGAGGCATATATACATGTACACAATATCAATGGATAATTCATGGTAGTAAACCTTGTTCCCCAAATTAAGAAGTTTAGATAATAAATAATTTATGTTTCTTCTGAATGAAATGAAAGAGAACATAAGTTTTGGTTGAAAAATAAGAATAAAAAATCTGTTAGGCACTCTTAACTACAGGACTGGTACCTTCATTAAGCTCGATAGACACACCAGGAATGTTTTCTGTTCTTTGTCTGTAAGTCTGGTTGCTAAGAGAAACTCTCTGATCACATGACCTAACAATGTGACGTCAGGATGGTGGGTAGGGTGTCTGACATGGCAAGTAGTTGGGAAGAACTGCAAAACCTACAATAGTAAATAGTATACAGTAACATTATGACTTTACCCACTAGTTAGACTTCGAGCTAAAAAAGGTCCTGCTCCCCCCCCCCTAGGGAATTTTGCAGACATAGCCTATCTTGAAGAAAATTTCAAGCCGCATCTTTTAAGAGATGTTTGCACTCTGTGCTCCGGGGCGTTAGTCTCTGACAGCCTGTTATATATGTTACTGTAATAAACTAAGGAAAAAATCAAAATGAAAGTTTGAGCTAAAGAAAGAAGACATTAAACCATCTAATTATTCAAATTTCTTATGTAGTTTGCAAGCTGGATGCCTAAGCTACATAAAAGCAGCATTTTAAACAAAATGACAGCCTTCAATGGTGTTATATGTGTTACATAGATTAAATTTCCCTTTGAAAGTTGAAATCATGACTAACATCATTCATTTTACCGACAATTTGTGCATTTTTACAAGTGTTTTTAATCTTAGTTTACTAAAATACTCATTTGACTAATAGAAAAAACAAAGTTTGCTTTTCTATCTCAAATACATTGTTTTATATGAGCTATTAAACAACCCTACCCCCGATTTTAAGTATCCAATTTTGGTATCTATTATTGAAGAAAAATATATGAAAATATTTGACGCTCGTGGATATCTTACATTTTTGGCACTGTCTTGCTAATGCAATAAAGAATCATACATTTGCAAGTTTGACATCAGGATCAGAGCACTTATTTAAGTATGTAACGTATGTTACATGGCATAATGAATGAGCTAGGAAATTTTCTTAGAAATAAGAGATGATATTTCAGAAAAATACCGTTTTTCACATGTTTTCCTATTAAACTCTAGCCTCTGGTGCCTTAGTCTTAGTAATTACAGTCATTGCTGATAACAAGCCCATGGAATTGTGTTACCTATTTTATATATAACCTTTTTAATCACATATTTCCTAATGCCTATAATATTAGAATATATAGACATATAGATAGAAAATAATACTCTCATTTAATTGACACAATCTAATAAATATTCCTATTAAATAAAATTATTCAAAAACAATCTTTATTCAAGTCACCTTCACAATGTCTATCATTGTGTCTGCTTCTATTGCAAAATAATCCCCCATTTCATCACAACCAGTAGAATCATGGCATTGTATTAGGACTGCTAACTGAGTACAATCCTGTTCCTCTCCACCCCTTTGGGAATTGTGCAGACATATCCTACCTTAAAGAACAATTCAAGCTGCATCAAATAAGAGATGTTTGCACTCTATTAACTAGGGGCTTAGCCTGTAATGGTATGATACATATGTTACCATATCAATTTAAGAATAAATGAATTGAAAGTCTGAGAAACAGAAAGAAGACATAAAACTATCTATTTATTTGAATTATTCATGTAGTTTGCATGCTGCATACCTTTGATACATAAGAAAAGATTTGTTAACAAATATACAGCTTCCAATGGTGTTATATGTGTTACATTAATTAAGATTACTTTTTAAATTGGTAATTGTGACAAACATCACTTATAAGCATTTTGTGTGATCCTCTTCTTTAGCCATCAAAAGACTTAATTTTCTTTGTATGTGTGGCCAGTGCCAGCGTTAAACAACTTGACTCAGCCAAACTTGAATCCTTAGCATTCTTCAAAAGCAGAAACAGCATGTCAGTGTCATGGGATCAAACACCTGATTAAATAAGGGTTTAATGCCATTTCACATATTTGTATACAATGAAGTATGACTCTGGTATATATCTCTTCCTGTGAAGTGGCAAGAGCAATCTAACTGCAGCTGCCTCTGCATCCGTGCTAGTCAAATGATAACTTTGCTCTGATTTTGCAAAATCTATGTCTCTACCGTGTACCTCTAAGAATACTTTAAGATTTCTGACATTGGTCAAACAGAAATTTGATAGGCTGCTTTTTTGCATCATTTGCCATGGAACCTATCCAGTCTTTTGGTGCTTAAGTCTTCAGGTCTTAGATCAATAGTATTTTGCTGCGCCCAAAGAACTTTATAAGTTTTCTTTAGTTACAATGTTGACTCTTGATGGTTTTGGCAGACCGTCTGAAACAATTTCTGTTACACCTTGAAAGTTATCTGGTATAAGAGAAAGAATATGAAGTTGGACATTGCCATCAATTATGTTTGCAGTTGGTTGTTTTTTGATGTCAGTACATTGAAGCATGTCTTAAAATAATGTAAAACCTATGATTTCTCAGTTTTTGCAGCCATATCATTAGCTGTTGCATTCAAAAGAAGGAAAGTGGACTATAGGTAGAATGGGATAACCAGTAGTTCTATATTATGCTCTATGGAAGATTTATACAGAGTAAACAAGTTGATAAGGTGCCTCATTTCATGATCCATTGAAAACACTGAAATTGAAAACGCTTGCCTCTGACTGTGTTATCAAAAAGGATGTCACGACAATGCCCTTGCTCATTTATTATGATGAGTTATATATGTTACATCCTTTAATAAGCGCTCTTATCTTAGAAACTTAGTGAATCATTGAATTGAAAGGGTCTAATTTGCGCTCTGTTCATCCTGCATTTCATTGCTTTACCTGCTGTGATACATCTAGTTCGTTTATCTGAAGGGAAAGAGTTACCTTGGTTTCAGCACTTCAGAAGTACTCAGACTTCAAATAAGTTTTTGAATGCTTGGGGAAAGATAATAAGTGCAGAGACATTATTAGATGAAAATATGTGGGTTGCATGTATGGAAAGGCTACATTTATAAAAGTTAACCAGCTAAGATATGATTCTTTATCACAGAAATATCAAGGTACATCAGTCCAGGTACTCATTGCTCTTAATGGCATAGTTTTCCTCCTTGTAAAGCTTTAGTCTTTCTCCTACTTGCAGAGTATCACTTGAAACACATACTCAAAGAGCCAACTATAAGGAATTCATATCAGTTCCAAGCCATAAATGATAAAATTGGAAAGTTGATAGTGGGTAATCAATTTTGAGTGGACTGGTGGTAAAATTGAATAACAGTAAATGATTGAAATATTGTGTGATGATTCTTCTAGTTGCAAGGAGGCGTGTGATGATAATGATTACCACAGAAGCAGACAACGACAAACGTTTAACATGAGTGTTAAATCGATGAGAAATAGTTTGGACCATTTCATTTATTGTATTTTCTTGTAAAACTGTAAAACTATCTTTTCTATTTGTGGCTCTATATTTAGCATTATATGCACAGTATTAGGAATTGTGTCCAAAAGGTCATTGATAACATCTGTAACACCAGTCCATGGGCTTGATAATCAGAAATGAATATAATTTCTTGTGTTTTGGCACCAAAGACTTATAAGTACACATTAAGTGTCCTGATTTTCAACTTAATGACATCTTGTAGATATATGAGCAAGACACACTAAGAAAATGAAAAATATCCACACGTTGTAATCGCTTTCATGTGTTTTACTTAAACGGCAATAACAAAATTCGCTTCTCTGTAAAACTGGGAGTCGGGCTGTGTATTAGCTCCTATAAGACAATATATTTAAGATAGAAAAGCAAACTTGGTTTTTCCTATTCATCATTTGAGTATATGTTTGTAAAATCTAATAAAACAGTTTGAAACCAAGTCATTGTAGTTGTTTAACTACATGTAGATAGCCACAATTATAGCTTTTAAATTATAATTAGGTTCATGTAACGCACATAACACCACAGTTATCTGTACTAATGTTAAACAGCTTCCATATGTAGTAAAGACATCCAGTATAAAAACTTTAAGAATGTCAATTTGTTAGATAATTTTCATGTCTTCTTTTGGGAGCTCAAACATTCAAATTTCTTATTCTCAAATTGATATAGTAACATATGTAACAAGCTGTTACAGGCTAACGCCCCGACTTACAGAGTGCAGACATTTCTTATTAAATGCAACTTGAATGGTTACATAAGATGTAATTTGTCTGCAGAATTCCAAAGGGGATTAGGATGGAGCAGACCCTTACTCAGCTTGATGTCAAAATACTGTTTGATGATTTTACTTATCATGCTAACATATGTAACGCTCTCTGATCTTTAAAACTTGATGACAACTAGCAGATCTATAAGTCTTTATCATAGGAGCCAGTTTAAAATCCCTAAACAATGTAAGATATCCAACAGCTGCGAGTTTTTTCACAATTTTAGCTCAAACTTTCAAACTACATTTCCTTTATTTGATATAGTAACGCATGTAACACGCTGTTTCATACTAACGCCCCAACATAGAAAGTGCAAACATCGCTTATTCGATGCAGCTTGAGTTGTACTATAAGAAGGAATATGTCTGCAAAATTCCCTTGAGGAGATTAAAACATTTTTAGGTATATCTTACTTAAAGACAACGAGCTTGCCCATTTATTACATCAGGTAACATATATTACAGCCTCTGATATTAAAAAAATTGAAACAAACTTGTAGATTTATGAGTCTTTTCATATAAGCAAATAAATCCCAAACAATGAAACACATTCATCAACTGCAAATATTTTTTTACTATTTTTACTTTAGTTTTAATACCAAACATTTCACCTTAAAACTGGGTAGGGGTAGGGTTGTTTAATTGCTTATTTCAGAAAAAAATATTTAAGCTAGGGAAACAAACTTTAAATTTTCTGTTAGCCAATTGCATAAGCTAGTCAGACATGGTTAAAAACATTTTGCAAAACACACAGAGAGATTGTGAATGTAAATGATGTTAGCCACACTTGCAAATTTTAATGGGTTATCTGATTCACGTAACGCATATGACACCTTAGGAAGCCACAATTTTGTTCAAATGGCTGTCATACGTAGTTAAGATATCCAGTATGCAGACTATATGAATGATTTTTAAAAATAAATATTTTAATGTCTTTAATTTGTAGCCCAAACTTTCAATTTACTTTTTCTTAGTTTGATTAGGTAACGTATGTTACAGGCTCTTACAGACTAACGCCCCGGAGCACAGAGTGCAAACATCTCTTAAAAGACTCGACTTTCAATTCTCTACAAGATAGGATATGTCTGCAAAATTCCCTAGGGGGGGGAGCAAACCCATTCTCAGCCATCCGTCTAAGTGTTGTCTCCTGATAAAATGTGCAAACAGCTTCGACCTACATCAGGCCCATAGGTTTAGATAAACAAAATTTTTGAGCGTAAAATTGTAAATATTTTCTAATCCATCAGTTTGAACATATGTTTTGGATGCTCAAAAGAACCGTCTCATTCAGACGGTTGTTTTGAGTACCCATAACATATGTTTTGGTTGAGAAATAGGAAAATATTTTTTTGGAAGGCATTCTTAACTAAAGGCCTGATCAGGTCCAACAGAATATCTGGCCTGATCTGGATCCAAAACTGTTTGACACTGAAAGAATCCCCCCTGTATTTTAACCATAGCACAGTCGGCTATGTACCTACAGTCCTGTTTACCTGGACATGGCTATTTTGGTGGAAATATAATTCAGTCAATTTTTTCGCCATTTAATGAATCCTGTTGTGAAAACCAAGGGTAAAAATGATCCTATTTTAGTTGGCCATTCAATATGGGGGCATAGCGGGGTTAAAGTACCGTGTTTTTACCTTCGATTTCACCTTTGAAGTGTCCCAGTAGTGTTGTGGATATGCCGGGCTTTTGATTCCCGCCAAAACAGCGGGGGAAATAGCAGTGTATCGGGCTTTACCGGGATATAGTGTGGTGTTTTGACAGGATATTCGCTGGGATTTGAAGTATCGCGAGATGCAAGATTTCAATATGACGGAAAGACAACAACTCAAGAGTAAGTTGAAGTATTTTATTCTGGCTGTTTACGTGATTTAGAATGACAAATAATCGATTTGTATTAAGAAGAATGAATGTCCATTTAGAATAGATTGCAGTCATTTCGAGTTTATCAGTTGCCACGCTTCGGATGGAAAAATTTCGAGGTGAACAGAAGAATGTCACCAGATTCCATGACTTTTTATTTTTATTTTATTAGTACGACTTTGTAGTAGGTTTATTGCAGGGGTTTCCTCAATGCCCATGAATCAGGAAGTAATTCCCCGGGGGCGGGGACTTTTAGCAGGATTTGACAAAAACAAAAGTCTCTGCAGTGCAGGGATTTTACCTGGGCTTTGCATATTGAAAAATCAAAAGTCAGCCTCAAATTCCTGAATTCAGGAATAATCCTGAAAACATTCACCCATGCTTGTTAAAATAGCAAGTGATGCCAATTTCGACTTGCTTTTGGAGAAAAAAAATACTAGTATTAAATATAGCAAGAAGTGAGCAAAGCTCACATACCCCCGGCGGTAGCCATCAAAGGTTGTAACACTTTCAGAGATAAGACAAAATTGTCAAAGATTTCATAATCCTAAATCAAGTAGTTTCCGAGAAAACTTTGATGAAAAATGTCCATATGTGTCATATAAGAATGACAGAAGGAAAAATTGAAAATTTGAAAAAAGAAGGCAAAATGAGGATTAGCACCTTCATTTTCATTTACACAATACACTTTGCCTACCTGAAAGTGTACACAAAATTTCATAATCCTAAATCAAGTAGTTGCTGAGAAAACTCTGACAAAAAATATCCATATGTGTTATATAGGAGTGACAGAAGGAAAAATTGAAATAGAAGGCGAAATGAGCTTTAGCATCTTTATTTTCATTTACACAATACACTTAGCCTACATGAAGGTGTACACTAAATTTGAAAACACTGGCTCCAATAGGAGCCGAGAGATCTGCGACAGAAATTTCCATTGGAGAGAAAGAAAAATGAACAAATAAAGGGACTGATAAGCAATATGTGGCTGTTCTTTTATTACACAATACAACTCATCACTATCAAGCTTTGTACCAAATTTCAGAATCCTAACTCAAATGGTTGCTGAGAAATCTTTGACAGAAAAAATGTCCATATGTATTATATAAGAGAGAAAGAAGGAAAAAATGAAAATTTGAAAAAAGAAGGCAAAATGAGGATAAGCATCTTAATTTCCATTTACATTGTAACGTACGCGGCCCTAAAGTCGTCACCTTGATGCATTTAAGCGATTGTCCCATGTAAGAGACACTCACTGACTAAGAATAGACTTTAGCAGATGCTAGTTTAACCATCCAGCTAGTAGATAAACTAAAGAAATTGGCTTGAAACTACCCCAAAATAGCATTAAAAGACCGATTTTGTCAAGAGGGGTCTGCCTGACGACTTTAGGACCACGAAGACCTAAAGTCGCCAGTACCTAGGCCCTAAGGTCGTCGACGATGGGTGGTGCTTTTGTGACCCTATTAGCGCAGTATATGGCTGAGTGGTGGCACTTATTTTTTTTAATGGGTGTGTGTTTGGCCCCAGAGACGTCCTGGCAGTCTGAGCAGCGATGCTGGCGGTCCAATGGGCGTTCTATGCTTACGTGGCAGTGTCGGTTGTCGTAGGCGTGTACTATATGTCTAAGTGGTGATGGAGATCATCTAAGGGACGCACTGGTGGTCTGAGAGTCGGTGTTGATGGTCCCAGGAACATACTGGAGGTCTCGTTGGTGGTGTTGCTGGTCTTATTGACGTACTGAAGGTATGAGTGGACTGGCAATATTTGCATTCCTAGACGTGTTGTTTAATTTAGTGACAGTGTAACTAATTGAAGGGACGTATATTGGAGGTCAAGTACCTTATTGGTGGCCTAAGAAACTTATTGAAGGTACGAATGGAGGTATTGGTGGGCATACAGGCGTATTAAAAGTCTGATTTGTGATGCTACTAGTCGTTAGGGTATTTTGTTGCCCTGAGTAGCGAAGTTGGTTGACCTCGATGTGTATTGAAGCTCTAAATGGCGGTGGTGGTATAGGTGTATACTAGGTGTACATGGTCCTATGAGCACACATGAGCGTACAAAGTGGTGTGGTCGGCGTATGCTTAAACAGAATACCTGAGAGACAGTGTTGGTCGTGTAAAATATAGAAAATTGAATGTCTTTATTCAGGTGTTAATAGTCCTGTAGGCGTTCTGAATATGGTTGGCATACAAGAGCCACTTCATGAGTAACCATGGCTTTGTGATTTGCAACTTATACTGATTTAAACTGGCATGTTCAGCTAGTAAGACTTGAAATTTAGGAAGTGGCAATTATGAGCATTTAATATACTATCTTGACAACAAAAACAAGAGCTTACCAGACTGTGTGCAGGCTACTATAGTGTAAAATGAACCCCCGGCTCATCTACGGCACTGCCAGGACACATCAGAGGTTAACCTCTGGCACTTAAGCCCCGCTATGTTCCCGGTTTACATGGCCCCCTAAGGAGCGGGATATACGAAAGACTGGTGCATGAAATGAGTTAAAGTCGTTGTTTTAACACCAGAAGTGAGTAAACAGGGAGAAAAATAACCCATTTTCATGAAGCCCAAAAGTCGGCAGGTCTGACCTAAAGTCGTCATCGCACTTTTCAACCTATTATTTCTGTTAGAGGCTGTCTTATCGGTCAAAGGGATGTAATTATTGCTAATTCGGTATCTTCTGTATATGTAAAAACGCATGTGTTTATGTGGGACAGATGTACAGCATAGCTATTTCGTTTCGCCGGATGGATATCAATATCGCCTATATCTCTCGACAGACTCCCAATTTTGCATACAATTGGGTACCCCCATTTCAACGCCTACCACTCGGGTACCTTTTATACCTTGACTGTACTTTATATATCAATACACAGGGCAGATAATTTCCTTTCAAATGATACCCCCTCTAAGAAGTTTCGATGATGTAGACGGAAAAGAGCGAGGCCAAAAGAAAACTGACGACCTTAGGGCTATGACGGCTTTAGGGCCGCGTACGTTACAGTTTGCCATCCTGAAGATGTACACAAAATTTGAAAACACTGGCTCCAATAGGAGCTGAGAAATCTGCAACAGAAATTTCCATTGGAGAGAAAGAAAAATGAACAAATAAAGGGACTGATAAGCAATATGTGGCTGTTCTTTTATTACACAATACAACTCATCACTATCAAGCTTTGTACCAAATTTCAGAATCCTAACCCAAGTAGTTGCTGAGAAATCTTTGACGGAAAAAAAAAGTTTACAGACAGACAGACAAACATAATTACAGAATAGGCAAAAACTATATACCTCCTGTATACTTCGTACCGGGGGTATAAACAAGTTGCAAATAAAGTGCTATATATGATCCCTGTTTTTGAACTCCTTTTTGTCAGTGACCACTTTTGTCATCTGCTGATATCCTTCGGAAACAGTTTGGACCCAGATCATGACCTACAGAATGTCGGTCCTGATTCGGATCCAAACTATTTGACCCTATCATAGTGTTCATGAAAGAATTCCCCCCCCCCCCCCCCCCCAAAAAAAAATCATTTTGAAAAATGTCAGCGGACGACCACAAAAACATGAAAAATTACCAAGAATGAAAAGAATTAATGAATCTAGCTAGTCTCTGTGGAGGATGAGAAAGGATTTCTGGGGAGAGGACCCTTCTCAATCAGAACTGCATCAGCTAATTTAGTAGAATTCCTTGGAATCAGACCTCAGATGTACATCGAGAATCTACTTTGATAATGTGACGCTGATGTTACATAGCCTGATGCTGACATCACAAAAACCATGCCAACTCAATAACAAGTGTGATTGCACCAAAACAAACAGTGTAAATGAAGTTTATATTTTTCAATAAATAATCGCTATAGTGATATTTTATTGAAAAAATACATAAACTTCATTTATTCTGCTGATTAAACTTTTCTGGTAATCAGAAAAATGGATTTTAATAGGGCTGAACACATATGCTACAGAACTAATCTTCCTTACGCCAGTTCAGGCCAACAAAATGGAGCTTTTTTGTACATAGTACTACGCGTAATGCTTCTTACGTACAACTGAGACTTGATTCGATTTTTGAATTGTGCCAGATTTTCCTAAATGGGCCCTTTTATTACCTGAGCAAAGTTGGTAGCTTGTTCCTTGTTTCTGACACTCATCTTGACAGCAGTAGATATAACATCCTGGGGGTCACACAGGCACAGGACAAACAGCTCACTCAGTATCTACAAACAGAAAACAAAAATATACCAACCGAAATAAACATGGCATTTTTGTGTAAACACACAGGTTTTGATAAGCAAAAATATTCAGCCTAAAATTGTCCATTTTTTCTTACCCATAATTTTAAGCATATGTTTTGGTTGCTCAAAAGAACCGTCTCATCGACATATGTTTTGGTTGGAAAATAAGAAAATTATCTTCCTGTTACACACTCTTAACTAAAGGCCTGAAACATTATGCCAAACAGTGGTGTTCATAAACAATTTTTTTCTTTATGACATGATGTCACGTCTACGAGTGATATAACACAGTAGCAGTTTACATATTTAGCAATATTGTGTTATGATGTCCATAACAACACAGCTGAGATAATATCAAAATCCTAACATTTCACGCCAAAAATTAGATTTCAAAGTAATAAAATGTGTCATATGATCAATAGAATCTAACATTCATGCTCCTGTATTATTGAATTTATTAAACTTGTTGTGAAAAAGCGATACAATGCTCAGCATACCTTATATTTTTATCTCTGTTCCCCAACTCATTTAATAAATTCAATAAAACAAGCATTCATGAAAGATCCTCTATATCCACCCCTCACACCTAATATAATACAGTTATTTCATGCCTGTTGATAGTATAGTCCAATCTATTACCCTGAGGTGCATCAGGTCGTCCACGGTATCGAGGGGTAATAGTTTGACTATACTACAAACAGGCATGAAATAACTGTTTTATTACCCAACCCTTTTGATGAAATACTTAGCAGCGTTTCTTGAATGGAGTTGCTGTAGACGATGCGGTTTTGTTGCAAAACAGAAAATTTCACCAAATCTGCTCAATTTTGGTCTAAAAAGGTTCCACTCGTTCTAACTAAGAAAACGAGTACCCACACTATATGTTTCTGACCATAAACAAGGAAGTTATTGGAGTTTAAAGTTGCCAAAGCATGGCTCATTTTCACCTTTGTTGCACAAGTTTTCCTTTCATTAACAAACTGTACACGCAACATTGTCGGGCATGACGATAAGCAAAGCTGAAAACCAGACCAAGGTATAATGCCAGTCAATAGTCAAAATTATTGACTGGTCAATAGTTCAGTGACTCATGACATAGCAAAAAAAGACAATTACTCCATATATAGACAGTTGGGTAATAAAAATATTTATATTACCTGATCATCTCTGAGTGCAGTTATTCTGTTGAAAACTGTCATTGCCTGTAAATCATCAAGCCCTAGATAGTCTCTCATACTGGTTCCTTTCACATACATCTCCATAGCAACCAAGTCTTGATCCAAGCAAGACAACCCGGTAAAGGCAGTGAGAGACAACTGTTGAGCTTTTAGAATCACTTCCCTTGATGCTGATTCCAAGTCCGGTAGAATATTTAGCAGCCTCTTCACTCTGTCTTTAACCATGATAATCTGACAGTTATCATGGAAGCTGTCATAAACCCTGATGAAAATGAATTAAAAAAAATTAACCAAACAATGACCAGCTCATGAGAATTTGATGCTCATCGCATTTGCGAGTAAAATAAGGTTCAGACAAGCCTGCCCAAAAGTGCAGCCTGGCCAGAGCCTCCGACCTCCAGTGCTTGCACACACATAGGACATAGGTGAAAGTTCAAAATTTCCAAAATCCTGAACTTTAACTCTGATCTTAAAACTTCCAGTATGCCCACTAAATATTAACAATTTGAAGTCAAATGGTCAATTGTCTTTAGACAGACTGAACATAAATCAGAAAACCTATTATAATCTCCCTAATTCAGCATTTTGAGGCTGACTTTCTATGGAAAGTCAGCCTCAAAATCCTGAATTCAGAAATAATCCTGAAAATTTTCACCATGATGTAGAGATGTAGATGAAGGCTCAGGTAAAGATTAAGGTCTCTAGCCTAACTAGGCAGCTGCATATCATGTCTGAATGATGACTTTGCAAAATTATGCGACAAGTACATGTACAAAAATTCATGTAGTGTCTCAAATGTGCAAGGCATTACTTTATCTAACAAATTAATTATGACACCTTAATTAAATGAGTGGATAATACTTGAAATTTCATGTGAATCCTGTCCTGTAAATATGGAACATTTTTAGAACTCTCATTACATGATTGTAGGAACATGCATGTGTTTGCAGCTATAATTGAGTTATGTGGAGTTGCTCCTCTTTTTTATCTCTGAAGATGTTGTTTGAAGTGATGTTTTTTTTTACTAAAAATGATACTGGTGTTATGAATTAATCGCCCATATAGAAGATTTCCTAAAAATTTGAACACTTCTTGCAAAAATGCCAGACAAACAGTGCATACCTTGATCAGACTGCTTCTGAAAAAAGCAGTCTGATCAGGGTCTTCTATGTTTGCTATTCTGACAAGCATTTAATTCTAATTCAGGGGCTGATCCAGGCTTTCTTGATAAGGGGTTCAAATTTATAAAGGGGGGTTCCATTTGTTAATTTTACCTGATTATTTATTAATTCTTTCCTGATTTTTCTGAAAATTCTCCCTGAAATGAAATAATTTTGCTTCAAAAGGTCGTACCCTCGGACCCCCTCTGGATCCGCCAATGTAATTCCAGCCCTGATAACCACCATTTTATTTGAGATAAATATAGTAAAGTATTCAAAATTTCAGAACATTAACCTAATTCCTAACCTTTCAGTAAGCCAGAAGTCTCTACAACAGGATTCAAGCAGCATCTCAACACAATCTGAAACATTAAACACAACAATAGAGTGAAGGTTGAAACAGAGGGACATAGCAAAATAAAACCTTCGAGAAATGGTTTATATGATCAAGATAAAGGTTATTATATGTTTTTTAAATGACAATGCAGGTTTTAAGCCGACCAGGCTATTGCAGTTAGCAATAGAAAGTCTGATTTGTAATCTGCCTTCTTTGGTATGCACAGATGGGTTACGAGTTCAATCTCTGGTCCAGCCACAAACATTAATAAGAGATTATTCCTTCCCTACCGCTGGTTCAAGTAGAGTAGTTGTCAATTAATGAGGAAAAAAAAAACAAGTGCATATAAGCATGAAATGCTACAATCACAGACCAACACACAGGGAGCGCAATGGCTCAGTGGTAGAGTGCTTGTCTTTATCGAGGGGTTGAGGGTTAGAACCTCACCGCATTAATGTGTTGTGTCCTTGAGCGAGACACATTAATCCTTGCTTAGTACTAGTTCAACACAGAAAAACCCCTCCCAACATAACTGAAAAATTGTTGACTGGAACATAAAGAATCAAATCAAACCAACAAATCAGACCAACACATTTCATCCAGTGGAAGAGAAAGAACACAGACAAAGACACAAATAAAAGCAAAATTATGCAGCATGGGTGAAAGTTCAAATTTACAAAATCCTGAACTTTTGAAATTCAAATGTTAAAACTTGCTGGATCCCTACAAAAATGAATAATTCCAAGTTTAAATGATAAAAGATAATCTGAAAATGAATCAAAGAAGCTATTGTAATCTCCCTAATTCAGCCTCAAAATCCTGAATTCAGGATTAATCCTAAAAACTTTCACCCATGATGCAGGGATGCGGAAATACCATGCCGGACTTGTCCGACCTGGTCCTATTTCATTCAGTTATATTTTGTCCTTGGACAAGTATAAAGAAAGGTTATCACCAGGTACACCGCATGTTCAGATCTCGGAGGGTGTTGATGCCTTACCCTTCTGTAAAATTTGAACAAAATTATTGCATCCCTTCATACGTTATTGATCGAAAACCACAAT
>OZ026515.1:13441781-13728783 GCA_964019695.1 Loripinus fragilis | reverse complement strand
TCATATATGTAGGAGTCAGCAAACAAAGAAAGTAGCAATGTATCAGTTTATGTCGCGTCTGGGAGTGAAATAAGGCCATGCATTAAAATCGATGAACCACTGAGAGGTTTACAGATTTTGGTAACGTTATGAAATGGCGTCCATAACAACGTACATAATGACAAAAGCTTGGCATTTTTACGCTAGAAAAGAGATTTCAAAGTAATCTTAATGGCATATGGTAAAAAGAATCAAATATTCCTGGCCCTTGTAGGACTGAATTTATTAAATTTGTTGCGAAAAAGTAGATTGAAGTTGATATTTAGAATAGTAGTCGTATTTTTAATTTACTCCATCAAACAGACCCTAAGGTTATAAAACTTTTTTCATGCTCAACTCATCTTATTACGAAACTTCAACTGATCATAAAACTAAAATACCGACATATAAAGAAGTGTTTTGCTTTAAGTTTCTCAGATGTTGTATTTATCATGCTTATAAATGTTAAAATGCCAACATTTTGGCATTTTAACATTTATGAGCAGGATAAATTTCGTGCTAACCTGAGCTGAGCATGAAACAAGCTTTATAAACTCAGGGCCTGGTTATGTTGTGGCTACTTTAGGTAGCAATTACAGTGAAATGTTATTTTAAATGGCAATAATATATCATTTGATGAGAAAATACGAAAATATATTACATCAACTCATTTTGACTTAGCTCTCTTAGACCTTTTTCTGACAAACAAAGTGGATATTGGGAAGAGCACAATAACTGAATATTCTGAGACCCAAACACAATTGCCTAAGTAGTAATGGGTGCTACTTGCCTAATTCAGACTTCAAATGACGTAAATCTTTCATCCTTGGATTGGGGCCTGGTGCGTGTCTTTGGCTGAGCCAACTGTAGCTCAACTTGAGGTTTTCTTTAGCTCTGACTATCTGTGAGTGGTGAGCTCTTTTCTTTGTTTCATCATTGTGTGTTAATTTGATAAGATTTTTCTCTGTAATGATACATTGCTTAAGTTAGGAAGCCTCCATGCGAGTTAAAAAAATTTTGTGTTTAAACAACTGATTCAGAAGAATCTAGGGTGAATATTTGGTACCACTGAAATGCATTTAAGCCTCCCAGTGGCTTAGCCCGCTGTCCGTTCTTAGGCGATGAGTCTGTTGTTGTTGATTCGTTCCTGATGTCTTGTGACTGTTAGTGTTCTGAGCCTTTGCTGGTCGCATATACCACATTGTTGGAAATCTCATGTGGAGGCCCATTTGTTTTGAGGGCTATGCGTGACCTTCAACAATTCTTCAGTCTTATCCTATCTTACCAAGGCGGTTATTATGTTTTTGTTCATTCCGTTTTTATGGTAGCTTCCATTGTTTGTAGTGGTTCTGTGTTTGGTCCTTGTTTTGTTATGCAGAACGTTTTGTCCATTCTAGTGTTGCAATCATCTTGATGAGGAAGAAAAAGCTGGTTGATTTACTTTAATTGTCTTGCTGATGTGGCTGTTAGTGTTCTGTGGTTCTTCCTCACGGTACCGTGGGTTGGTCTGCAGTGTGTGAGTGTGGTATTTCCTGATCATACTCACTTACTTTTATAAGGTTCACTGGCAGGATCCCCATTGCTGTGCGTAAGTGTATCTTGCACTACCAATAAGAAATTCTCACATATCAATGAGTAAATAGAATGTGGCAAAATCGGTCGCTATATATATATCGCTGGCTCAGTTTCTAATACGAGATGAGATGAGTAGAACGCCACAAAAATGTCTCCCTCGTGATCACCGTTTGTCACCACTCTACAAGCATCATGATGCCAAACAGTGATCCTTGGATTAATCAATTCCAACCTCACTCACATCACACTTATGAGAGATTCTTATATTTACCCATGATATCTTACCAATGCAGACTGTCACGTATTGGCTGTACATTAGTTGTACAGTAAAACCTGTGTAAAACGGTCACTCAAAAATATATAAAACAAAGATCTTAATGACAAATGGTAGCTTAATGAAGGTCGAACGTATTGCAGAATGCTCCCCTCGGAGCATTCTGCAATACGTTTGACCTGCAGTAAGCGACAATTGTTCTTGAAAAACATTTTATGGTCTTTTTGAGAGTGGCCGTTTTACACAGGATTTACTATATTGTGAGCCATGTAAATGGGCGTCAAGTGAAGTCATTGTTATGTTAAAGTGACGTTATCCTCAGCGCATGAGCTTATTTGAAAATGGGTGTTGAGCAACAAACAGAAACATCATTAGTGTGAGAAGCGAATTGGAAAATCTCTCCCTCGGGATCTCCGTTTGTCATCACTCAACAAGCCTCGTGTACCAAATGATGATCCTGGTGACAGATATTTCTAGCCCGCGCCCACACTCATGATATATTCTTATAATCTATACTGAAGGACATTAGAAACGCACCACCTGCTAAACGGCTAATTCATTGTCAAAAATTTAATATTTTAATTGCGTGAACTATAAAATTGACTAGTCCCGTCATTTAGCTTGCATTTAATAAGAAAATCGAAACGCTGTGGATTAATTCTGAGACAACCAATATTTAAAAAGTCACAGAGTATCAATACCTTTCATAATGAGCACAAACAAGTTTTCGAACCGACGTTTGTTCTCGAAAGCAAAAGGAAAGACAAAATCAAATCACGAAGTTTTTTTGTCATCTGGTAACGTTCATTTCGTCTACGTGACGTCATTACTTTTTGGCGTAATTAGCCGTTTATATCCCAAGGAACAGGAATAATAAAAAAAAATAAGTGCTACAAAATACCGCTCAACTCGTTGCATAAAAGACAAAAGTATCGCGACATGCGCGAACGTCACCCGCCTGTTATTGCTGTTTGAAAAAATAAGACTGACCTTAGTAAAGAAACGCTGCGATTGGGAGTGTAATTAAGCAACTTTTCCCAAAACCTTTGTGTTTTTCCTTTGGTTAAGACATTTAGCTACCAGCTAAAAGTGTTTGTATTCAAATTGAATTAAACTCACATTTGTCAGACTAAAATTGTTGAAAAACACTAACGTCAGTATTACGTCAGAATGAACATCATAAGCAAATCGAAATTATTGCAAATCATGGTCCATTGTGTAAGCGTATAAAAATAAAAAAGAAAACATCCTCAAATCAGCCATGTGGAAGAGACAGTGAATGTAAAATGGTGCGTTTCTAAAGTCATTCAGTGTATTATTTCTTTATAAATTAACACCTGTCCCATTTGAATCAGTGGTAGGGATAGAAAGGTCTCTACGAATGGTGATCAAACTTACAATGCACAGAAGTCAGAGATATTATGTAAGCCCAAAGTAAACAAGCTATGTCATCCAAAGAAAACAAGCTATGACACCCGAAGTAAACAAGCTATGACACCTATGATACCCAAAGTAAACAAGCTATGACACCCAAAGAAAACAAGCTATGACACCAGAAGTAAACAAGCTATGACTCCTATGAAACCCAAAGTAAACAGGTTATGACATCCAAAGTAAACAAATTATAAAACCCAAAGTAAATAATTTATGCCACCCAAAATACACAAAATAAGACACCCAAAGTAAACAGGCTATGACACCCAAAGTAAACAAGCTGTGACACCCAAAGTAAACAAGCTGTGACACCCAAAGTAAAGCAGCGTTGACACATATGACACCCAAAATAAACAAGCTATGACACCCAAAGTAAACAGGCTATGACACCCAAAATAAACAAGCTATGACACCCAAAGTAAACAGGCTATGACACCCAAAGTTAGCAAGTTATGACACTCAAAGTAAACCAGCTATGACACTTTAAGCAAACAAGCTATGACACCCAAAGTAAACCAGCTATGACATCCAAAATAAACAGGCTATGACATCCAAAATAAACAAGCTATGACACCCAAAGTAAACAGGCTATGACACCCAAAGTTAACAAGCTATCACACCTAAAGTAAACCAGCTTTGACACCTATGACACCCAAAATAAAAAAGCTATGACACCCAAAGCAAACAGGGTATGACACCCAAAATAAATAAGCTATTACACCCAAAGTAAACAAGCTATGACAACTAAAGTTAACAAACTATGACACCCTAAATAAGTAAGCTATGACATTTAAAGTAAACAAGCAACTTGAACTAGCAAACCTACAAGCAAGTAGACAAGAACCTACTACCCGAGCTGATTTACGGACACAACGAAATATATTGTAAAACCGGTCTAAATAAGTACACAAATCTCACACACAACTAAAATCGACAAGACAAACTACATCACAAATCAGGTCTACCCCTGCTTCACGTTTGATATGTTTGCTATTTAACAAACTTTAACACGACAATTGCTATAACAAACATGTGTGTATAAGAACACCCATAACAATCAACCTGTTTGGACACTGATAAAAACTACATTTAGTTGTGAGATCACAAGTGTTGTCATCTTTTAGAACGTTATTGGTTGTAAAACTTTTTTCATACTCGGCTCGCAAAATTTATCCAGCTGATAAATGTAAAAATGCCAACTTTAAAATTTATAAGCATGCTAAATGCAACATATGAGAGACTAAACGCTAGACACTTCTTTATTAGTCGGTATTTGATTTTTCATGAGCTGTTGAAATTTCCAGCCCAGTTGAGTTGAGAATGAAAAAGGTTTAATAACCTCGAGGCCAGGATCCCCCGACTAAAATTTCTGGATCCGCGCATGAGTTGTACTAATTTCTTCTCTCAATATAATACATATAAGATCCCTTAATCGTGAAGCTAAATAAATTAAAAGTAGTATTAAAAGTATACTCTGTCCCCAGATAAGAATGCGTAACTGTAAATTATTTCTTAATTCTCAACCAAAAACTATGTTATGGGTACTAATAGGAACCGTCTCAATGAGACGGTTCTTTTGAGCACATAAAACATGTTTAAACTGATGGATAAGAAAATAATCGCAATTTTACGCTGAAAAGTTTTGCTTAACTGGCCCAATGGATACATTCCAGCTGGGAACACTAACTTCCAAGACTCACAGTATGTAAACTGAAATAAACATCCTGTACCCGTTTCACCTAGCTCTCGTCTTACACATGTACATGTACATATGAATTACAGCACTCGTGCGTAACCAGTTGTCGGAAATCGTGATGTGGGAGTTGTTGGTACAGCTGTAATTGCGAGGGCCCACCTATCAAAATACACTTTTCCATAGATCTTACTAACTGTTACAGTTACAACCATGTAATCATGTACACATGTGGATGCCAATTCCACTAAAAACATGCAAACTGGCATTTAAGCTCGTTTTCGGCACAGAACTGCTCTGATTGTGAGCAAGTCTTTTTTTAACAAAGCAAAATGCAAAGGAGGAAACCGTTAAAATCATGGAATAAAACGGAATAAAATAGATTAAATGGCTTTTCTTACCTTGTTCGAATGTGTATTGTCTGTATCGCTAACAATATAAATCGAAACGTGTACATGTAACTAAATACACGCATTTTTCCGACTACTGGTTACGCACGAGTGCTTTTATTCATGTTTATAAGGCGAGAGCTAGGAGGAACGGGTACAGGATGTATATTTCAGTTTACATACTGTGAAACTAATTCGTCGCACTCTTTTATGAGACTCGTCACACACAAAGCTAAAATATCAAAAGAGATAACAGCAATGACGTTGGCCAGGATGTGCAAGCAGATTTGTGTGTTTGTTTTGCTCACTCAAGTTTAATGATGCCATGCGCGGATCCAGAAAGATTTGTCAGAGAGGGTTCAACTTTGGAAAAGCTTTTTTGTGTTGTTTTTTTAGTTGATAAGGGGAGGGCGAATCCAATTTTAATTGCATTTCTCTGGCCCGCCGGTGATGGCCCAACATTGAATGCTATGTAGCTTTGTGGTATTTTAGGGGATCAAGAGCAGTATTGTATTGTTAAGAAGCCCTATATTTTGGTGATTTTTCGGGGAGGGGGCGCCCTCTGGATCCGCGCATGGATGCTCAGTTAACATTGCCAAAGAATTAGAACATGATAGAAAAATGTGTGGCACTTAAGCTTTCAAAAGCTTTTACTTGTTTAAAAAATCAAGTTATAACACGATGTGTTATCTTATTATTTATTGAGCAAATTGAAACAAAACACGAGTTTACATCGTTATCAGTTGGGTGACCAAGTAGGAAACGAACAGAGTACGAGGACTTGGGGTAAGTGGTTTTGGCTTATTTCATCATCAACTTATCTGGGCTCTTCTACATTCGATAATTTTGAATCGATACAACGATAGATCCGATTGATAACGCTGTTTTCTTGTAATCGAAAATAAAACAGTTCATTCGTTCGTTATATTGCCGCCTACCATGGGCGGATCCAGAGAGAGGGTGGGGTAGCTTTATTGTACAATTTTACGAGTGTATATTCAAATATTCCAAGTTCCCCCCTTACAAGAGGGAATATTTGTTTATTCACGAGTACTTGTACAATAAAATATTTGTATCATGAACAATAGAAACAACCACCTTTTAATTTATTAATAAGATACATTTAAATGGCGTTTCGCTGGCGGGCTAATGATTACCCGCTTTTAGTGGTATTTTGGATCCTCCCTACCTTCATCAAACTCAAAAAAACTTATCAGAGTTGGATCCCCTCTAACAAAACGTTCTGGATTCGCGCATGGAAGTGACACATCACACATACTTGGGCTTATCTTGTCAAAGACCTTAAATAGCACCAGCACTTGGATCATATCAAGACAAAGGACATATTTGTTGCCGTATAGTATAAATATTTTGCGAAAACGTTCAACTAGACAGAATAAGACCATTACTGTAATATACAGATGTAGTATGGGATAACTGCGGCAGTATGAAATAAATGAATTAGAACAAAATACAAAATGAGGTTGCTCGTATTGTTACAGGTGCATCAAAAAATAAATAAGTATGACCAGGAAGTGCCACATTTTCATGGAAAGGTAGTTGGTCCAGCCCTCGAATTATCCGCATAACGCTATTCTGTAATACGTATGTAGGACCCCATAGTGTCTACACGCCCGTTAGCGTCTACGTCGACACTACGCGCTTACAATTACGGTTGCTATTGCAACCGTTAATGTAAACGTAGACACGTGTAGGCTGTCAACATTAAGCGGCGCACGTGTCGATAATATGTGCATAATCAACGCTTATTGTCCACAATGTTGACATTAGACACTCTTGATTGACTTCTTGTTAAAATATAAGATCAAAGCACTGAGAGTACTGATGGAAACGATGTCTCGTGATTTTAGTTCTTGTAGGCTAAGCAGAGTGCATTTTTGTAGATGATATTTTAGGAATATTTGAATTTGTATGTTGTATATTTTTCTGACCAATGATGAAGGAAAAGTTTGATATGATTTCTACTTTTAGTTTTTAGTTTTAGCATAACAGAATTTTGAAGGGGCATGCGACAAAATATCAATCTTATCATTTCAAACATGGGCTGGTATGTCTTTAAACCCTATTTCACTTTTAAGCTCTGGTGGCTATTTTGTTATGTGGGATCAAAAATAGTAAGTGAGTATGATCAGGAAATACCACAATCACAAACCGCAGACAACCCCGAGGTACCGGGAGGAAGAGCTGCTCAACCATCACAAGACACCAGGAAGACAAATTAAGCAAAGCAACCAGCTCTCTCCCTCTCTTCCCCATCAAGATGATTATAATACTAGAATGGACATAAAGTAACGTACAACGAAACATAGAACAATTACAGACTCCCACAATGGGAGTAACAATAAACAAAAAGTCAACAACAACAGAACCACCGCCTTAGAACGGATAGCAGCCTAAGCCACCGGGGGGGGGGGGGGGGGGCTTAAATGCATTTTACCGGTACCAAACCTTTTGCCCATATTTAGCAGAGGGCATTATGCCGAATACATCACTGAAATTATTTTAAGAGTTTGGATTACTGGTTAAGAAGTTTAGATTTCTTTTTAGATTTTCCATTCGGTTCATTGTTGCCCTATTTTGAGGGTAATGCGATGAATTATTGCAAACAGGAACAATGGTTAAGGAAAGGTGGTTTATAGCCATTTCCTTTTACCTAGCTCTTGATAACATTTTGTTCAGTGGAGCAACCCGTTAACATTTTGCTAACATAGACTTGCATTATAATTGCCTAAAAATTCCAACTAGGGCAATAGCTAAAGTTTTAAGGGTCGATTTTGACGAAACTTATAGGATATCAGAGTACTTGATACTTATTGTGTACCAAATATGTATCAAATCTGACCAGTAGTTCTGAGATGTGGATGGACAAAAATGCGACGGACGGACGACGCCAAAACTATATCCCTCCAACTTTGTCAGGGATTATTAGATATCAGCATAGCTACATACCTAAAAAGCTTTTAATATGTTATGTGTTCTGATAATTTTTATCACCTGGTAAAATATATTGTTTGAGTTTACGTTAATTTCTCTGTCAAATGTCTCAAATTTGTTCCAAAATGTTCGCTTTTCCATTTTTTAGCCCATTTTGATGTCCGTTTTTGGTAACCATAGCAAAGATAAACGTCAATTTAAAAGTTTTACTTTTAAACTTGGTATATTGTTCTAATAAACCAATAAGAACAAAATGGTGAAAAGCATTTTTTAGCCCATCTGTGGGCCAAAATAGCACCCCCTGATGCATGTAGCTCTTTGGCAATATTAACTGTGTATATCTGGCATATAGTATAGATATAAAAAGAAGATTTATAGATGGTAAACTTAGGTTTCATTAAGAACATTGAGAATAAAAAGTAAAAAAAGCACTTAAAAATAAAAAAGAGCAAAAAAAGAGCCATGACATGTGATTTCCAAAAATGTGGCATTTACAAGTGTAAACTTAAGCGTTGCATCGATGATCAATCATAATCACCAATTATAATCGATGATCAATCAAAAACTTCGTTTGATTGTGTTTTTGGTAATAATCCATGATAATTGAAAAATATCACACTTGATCCAATTTTAAGCTCCTATTCTAAATATGCAACTTTGCTACAAGGAATAGCAGTTAAATGGAGAGTTAAATAGAGTTTGCTGTCAGGATTAGTTGTGGTATTGGCTACTAGCACAAAGGCTCTGATCAGACTTGACCCGAACCTTTGCCGGTCACAGGAAATCTCATGTCACCTAATATCTTGAATTATACCCAAATCAGCATTTGTAATTTGTAATATTCTTACAACCACCAGGTTGAGTTTTGTTCATAATGGCACAGAGTATGCTCAAATAGCAAAGGTACAAGCAACAGCAAATTGTAAATTTGCGAGCAATTTGTTGACAAAATTTTTAAACAATATAATATCTGGTTTCAGCGACTATTTAGACTTCTTACCGATCTAACATAATATGGAGTTTGTCAAAAAGCAAATAAAGCATTTTCACATGCTTCTGCAAAATATACTGTTTGATTTTTTGTTTGATTTGATTCTTTACGTCCCATCAACAATCTTTCAGTTATAAAGGGACAGGTTTTCCTGGGTTGAAACCAGTGATAAGCTAGGATAAATGTGTCTTGCGCAAGGACACAGTGCAGTGACGCTGTTGAGGCTCGAGTCTGGGCCCCTTCATCTCGAGTCAAGCACTCTACCACTGAGCCACTGCATATCTTTACCAAACATGCACTTTGTTTGTAAAAAAATTAACTCATTGTGCTACCAATGTTTATTTTAGGACACAAGGCTGTGACTCTCGGTGGGTGAAATTATTCTGGACTTCAAAACTATATGCAATGACACAATGACAATACATGCGTTACCTCAGACCTACATACAATGACTAGAAACATGTATACAATCTATACATAAACTCAACTATCGTATGGCAGTACTGTTATTCAGTAGATAACATCATGTTATACAAAGTAGATCTTGCACAAAAGATTATTGCATAGAGTTTAATATCAAGTTTGTGCAAATGTGACTAAAGCATTTTCACACATTTCCTTTACTTGGCATATGCAAAATATACTTATCTATAATGAGCATACACTTTGCTGAGAAACATTCTAATCCATGTGCTACCAATGGTTATCTTAGGACACAATGATGTGACGCTTGATGGGTGCAATTATCTACTTCAGAACTATATGCAAAGACACATTGACTATACATTATTTCAGACCTATATGAAATGACTAGAAACATTCATACAATCTATACATGAATTTAACTATCATATGATATTACTGTTATTCAGTAGATAACATCATGTCATACATAGTGGCTCTTGCAGAAGTGATCATTTCATGAGAAATTTTAAAAAAAGTTATTGCTTTACTTCAAAGAGTGTTTAAGAGTGTTTAGAGTCAAAGAGACTCTATGATGGTTCCGACTTAAAGACTTATCTATTGATGAGATGATAGGGGCCTGATACTTTGGCTGTTTGTCGGGCCCACTGGGGTTTACCTGTTTGATTTCTTTTGCTCCAGTATTCAGTTTTATTTACTGTTGAGTCCTTATCTTTGCTTTATCTCCTTGTTATATCTTGATTTATATGTTTTAGGAGATGATGCATTGATAAGTTAGGGGTCTTTCATGCAAACCAAATATCTATGTGTCTTAATCCACATCTGAATTAAGGGTGAGGTTGGCGCCGTTAAACCGGTTTAAGCCCTCCAGTAAAATATTTTACTGACCGTTCCAAGGCGGTACTTCTTTTGTGGATCTTTTTTTTTGTTCTGTCTTGTGTTTGCTATGTCTTTGTGCGCATCTGTTTATATGTTCTTTGCGGTCACCTGCCGGGAAAGGACTGACCTCTTGGCTCTCGTTTGTGGTGTCTTACTGTGAGTTTGTCACTCTCCCATTGGTATCCTGGGTCAGGTGTGGTACTTGATTGTATTGATTCCTGATCTTTGCACCCTTACTTACTTTTATTCCAATTGTGTTTCTTGTCACCAAAGAGTTATTTAACTTCTGGCTATGACATTATTTTTGACATGACATGATTTGTTTGTTTGATTTGATTCTTTACGTCCCATCAACAATATTTCAGTTAAACAGGGACGGGTCTTCCTTGGTTGAACCAGCACTAAGCTAGGAAAAATGCGTCTTGCTCAAGGACCACGACGCAGTGACGCCGGTGAATCTTGAACCCTCAGTCTCGAATCAAGCACTCTACCACTGAGCCTCTGCGCTCCCTTTTTGACATGATATATTCCACTGAATAACAGTAACATCAAATGAAAAATAATGTTATGGCCGGCCACAGGTTGCATAATTTTGATACAAAGAAGTTATGTTAATAACTAAGTAAATTTTCTTTGAAATAAACCAGCCTTGGAGGTGTTAATTTCGCAATAGTTCATATGATGAGAGAATCTTTCATTTGTGCCCATTTCAAATCATTTTTTTAAACTAACCTAAGGCTGTCTAAACTGATTGACTTAAGCTTTAAGTATTTGGTCAACATTATTCAGTCTAGCCAGACTCCTCCCACAGAGGAACGCAAAGAAAAGAATATACTTCCTGGCCCCCATCCCCCAACAAAGTTTGACAAGTAAATTTAATCCTGCCAACAGTAAAGGAACCATCTCTCAGAAACCTTCAGCAGAAAATAAAATGCCCCACTCTACCACCTTGTTATGAAATGATAACTTGTGTAAGACCCTCTATAAAATACATAGAACAAATCAGAACGAATGGAATAAAAGACCCTATTTCTGCTTGTTAAAGTACCATCAGCACATCAAAGAACAAACATAAGAGTCCCTGTCAAGGCTAGTCACCAAGTCATTTTCTATTTCATCCTTGCTGGGAATCTATCTTAATATATTATCCCAAGGAATCCTGGTTAGTTGGATTTTATAATACGGTAAATCTTGTATTAGTTCGTACACTCGAATAGTTCGTTAAATGTCATGTATTAGTTCGTACACTAGTCATTTTTTATATGCAATTCTATTAGTTCGTACACAACGTTTTTTTTTCCTTCATTGGTGCTTGTTTTTAATCAGCGTGGCTGCCTACGATATGTTCCTATTAACTTTCGCGTGCTTACACTCGAGCGAATGCTAATTTACACGCCCTATGTCGCCGATGCGTCGGAGATATATTCTGTACGGTCATTACAAAAAGTGTCCTTAGAATAATGGATAGTTACATTTTACTTCTGTGTCATATATCTTTTATAATCGGACACCCAAGCCGCGTGCGACCCGGAAAGCATTTTAATACTTGTGCAGCTCGGACCCGACACGAAATCAACTTGCGCGGTGCCTCATATAAACTGGTACCAGAATATTTCGTAAATAGCCTGCTAGTATTTATGACAAGGCCCAGGAGAGCATGTGCGTTTGCGTAATCTCATCAGGGTCCGCTGCTCACTAACATAAAGTTTGAAGTGGATGAAGACTCAGCATGCTCAGACCAAATCAAATTCTTGTTTTATATAAATGAATATCAATTTCGGTTTTCTGAGCGTAAATAACTCAATAAATGTAGTAATAACGGCTTTTCCTAGGTTCAAACAAATGGAACGTTTTAACAAATTGTTTAGCCGATCGTGGCGTGTCTTGCTGTCCTCATGAAACTACATACGGAAGGTCCTGAGAGTTCATGATAACCGAGATAGTGTACGCACAGACGCACAAACCGAGTATAATTTGATTGTATCATGATTCCAGGTCTTGATTAATGGCATTTCCATGAAATAAGCTAGTTCATGAGATTATGGTACCTATCGCATATGCGAGCAGCGAAGGCTCAGACGAGCCTGTGCATCTGCGGAAAATCGTCAGCGCCTTCAGGCTTAACTGCGAGCATAGAAGGAATGTAGATGAAGGTACGTTCATTAATTTAGGATAATAGCCCCACTAGGTGGCTGTGAATTTGAAAACAGGAAGAATTCGCTTTATTTTAACCACCACACATCTATTGATGTATGTATCCCGACTTTCAATATATTAGTTTTCATGAACAGTCAGACTGTGTGTCTTTTTTGGAAGGAAAAGTCTTCCAATATGGATAGATTTTCTTTCCATTTAGTTTTTTTACAGAAAATTGGAAGGTCTTTATAACAGCCATCTTAATGAAAACAGCAAAAGACCTTGAGATCATCCGCGGTGACATACATATCAGAATTTGCAAACATCCTTACCACACGTCTGTAGATGTTTTACCCCGACTTTGTTGTATGAGACCAACAAAGTCGCAGATCAGCCTGGGTACCGCACATTCTTTTCAGCGCCTTTGTTATGAATACAAACATTAAACATTTTGTCAGGCCTGGTCTGGGTCAAACCTGTCTGCTAATAATATCAGCCGCAGACATGAAGATCAAATACGCCGCTTTCATGCCACGTGCTGTTTTAAGAGTTGGGTAGCACGTGGTGCATTGGCGCATAAAAGTGGACTTCGCACATAAAACATAATTGCTCAGCTGCATGCACGGATTCAGAAAGGGGTCCAACTTTGACAACTTTTTTTTAATTGATGATGGGAGTGAGGATCCAAACACCACTATTAGACTTCGAGCTAAAAAAGGTCCTGCTCCCCCCCCCCCCCCCTAAGGAATTTTGCAGACATATCCTATCTTGAAGAAAACTTCAAGCCGCATCTTTTAAGAGATGTTTGCACTCTGTGCTCCGGGGCGTTAGTCTCTGACAGCCTGTTACATATGTTACTGTAACAAACTAAGGAAAAAATCAAAATGAAAGTTTGAGCAACAGATAGAAGACATTAAACCATCTAATTATTCAAATTTCTTATGTAGTTTGCAAGCTGGGTGCCTAAGCTACATTAAAGCGGTATTTTAAACAAAATTACAGCCTTCAATGGTGTTATATGCGTTACATAGATTAAATTTCCATTTGAAAGTTGAAATCGTGACTAACATCATTCATTTTACAGACAATTTGTGCATTTTTACAAGTGTTTTTAATCTTAGTTTATTAAAATACTCATTTGACTAATAGAAAAAACAAAGTTTGCTTTTCTATCTCAAATACATTGTTTTATATGAGCTATTAAACAACCCTACCCCCAATTTCAAGTATCCAATTTTGGTTATCTATTATTAAAGAAAAATATATGAAAATTTTTGACACTTGTGGATATCTTAAATTTTTGGCACTGTCTTGCTAATGCAATAAATAATCATACATTTGCAAGTTTGACATCAGGATCAGAGCACTTATCATAGTATGTAACATATGTTACATGGCATAATGAATGAGCTAGGAAATTTTCTTGGAAGTAAGAGATGATATTTCAGAAAAATACCGTTTTTCACATGTTTTCCTATTAATCTCTAGCCTCTGGTGCCTTAGTCCTAGTAATTACAGTCATTGCTGATAACAAGCCCATGGAATTGTGTTACCTATGTTATATATAACCTTTTTAATCACATATTTCCTTATGCCTATTATATTAAAATATATAGACATATAGATAGAAAATAATAGTTCTCATTTAAATGACACAATTTAATAATTATTCCTATTAAATAAAATTATTCAACAAGTCACCCTCACAATGTCTATAATTGTGTCTGCTTCTATGGCAAAATAATCACCCATTTCACCACAGCCAGTAGAATCATGGCATTGTTCCTCTCCACCCCTTTGGGAATTGTGCAGACATATCCTACCTTAAAGAACAATTCAAGCTGCATCAAATAAGAGATGTTTGCACTCTATTAACTAGGGGTTTAGCCTGTAATGGTATGATACGTATGTTACCATATCAATTTAAGAATAAATGAATTGAAAGTCTGAGAAACAGAAAGAAGACATAAAACTATCTATTTATTTGAATTATTCATGTAGTTTGCATGCTGAATACCTTTGATACATTCCAGTTGAGACAGGACGATGAAATGATATACCATTAAATGAGCGAAAATGTAAAATTTGCACTAAAGATGACATTGGTGATGAGTATCATTATTTGTTTACTTGTGACTATTTTACGAGTGACAGAAAATTGTATTTGAAACCGTATTTTTATGTTAAGCCAAATATACGCAAGTATAGGGAGCTTTTTACCTCAACCAATGAAGCAACGCTCATTAAATTATCAAAATTTGTTGCAATTATTATGGAAAAGTTTTCTGTGTAGATTGTTTTTCCAAATGATTGAAATAAATTATGTTCCAATCTATATGAAGATTAATCAAATATTCTTTGTTATTAAAGGTCATTTTCGTGTCACAGACTACATTCCCAATACAATAATATTGTATTTCATAGTACACTGTATTTATGTATATCGTATATTTTACTGCATAACATGTTTGTGTTTATCTCTTACGCCACCTGTGAGTGGCCTGAGATGCATAGTTTTCAAAAAAGTTCTGTTCTGTTCTGTTCTGTTCATAAGAAAAGATTTTTTAACAAATATACAGTCTTCTGGTGTTATATGTGTTACATTAATTAAGATTACTTTTTAAAATTGGTAATTGAGATAAACAAAACTTATAAGCATTTCGTGTGATCCTCCTCTTTTGCCATCAAAAGACTTAATTTTCTTTGTATGTGTGGCTAGTGCCAGCGTCAAACAACTAGACTCAGCCAAACTTGAATCCTTAGCATTCTTCAAAAGCAGAAACAGCATGTCAGTATAATGGGATCAAACACCTGATAAAATATGGCTTTAATGGCATTTCACATATATGCATACAATGGAGTATGACTCTGGTATATATCTTTTCCTGTGAAGTGGCAAGAGCAATCTAACTGCAGCTGCATCTGCATCCGTGCTAGTCAAATGATAACTTTGCTCTGGTTTTGCAAAATCTATGTCTCTACCGTGTACTTTAAGATTTCTGACATTGGTCAAACAGAAATTTGATAGGCTGCTTTTTTGCATCATTTGCCATGGGACCTATCCAGTCTTTTGGTGCTTAAGTCCTCAGGTCTTAGATCAATAGTATTTTGCTGCGCCCAAAGAACTTTATAAGTTTTCTTTAGTTACAATGTTGACTCTTGATGGTTTTGGCAGACCGTCTGAAACAATTCTTGTTGCACCTTGAAAGTTATCTGATATAAGAGAAAGAATATGAAGTTGGACATTGCCATCAATTATGTTTGCAGTAGGTTGTTTTTTGATGTCAGTACATTGAAGAATGTCTTAAGATAATGTAAAACCTATGATTTCTCAGTTTTTGCAGCCATATCAGTAGCTGTTGCATTCAAAAGAAGGAAAGTGGACTATAGGTAGAATGGGATAACCAGTAGTTCCATATTATGCTCTATGGAAGATTTATACAGGGTAAACAAGTTGATAAGGTGCCTCATTTCACGATCCATTGAAAACACTGAAATTGAAAACACTTGCCTCTGACAGTGTAATCAAAAAGGATGTCACAACAATGCCCTTGCTCATTTATTATGACGAGCTATATATGTTACATCCTTTAATAAGCGCTCTTATCTTAGAAACTTAGTAAATCATTGAACTGAAAGGGTCTATTTGCGCTCTGTTCACCCTGCATTTCGTTGCTTTACCTGCTGTGATACATCTAGTTCGTTTATCTGAAGGGAAAGAGTTACCTCGGTTTCAGCACTTCAGAAGTACTAAGACTTCAAATAAGTTTTTGAATGCTTGGGGAGAGATAATAAGTGCAGAGACATTATTAGACGAAAATATGTGGGTTGCATGTATGGAAAGGCTACATTTATAAAAGTTAACCAGCTAAGATATGATTCTTTATCACAGAAATATCAAGGTACTCATTGCTCTTAATGGCATAGTTTTCCTCCTTGTAAACTTTTAGTCTTTCTCCTACTTGCAGAGTATCACTTGAAACACATACTCAAAGAGCCAACTAATAGGAACTCATATCAGTTTCCGAATGTTCCAAGCCATAAATGGCAAAATTGGAAAGTTGATAATGGCTCATCAATTTTGAGTGGACTGGTGTTAAAATTGAATAGCAGTAAATGATTGAAATATTGTGCGATGATTTTACTAGTTGCAAGGAGGCGTGTGATAATAATGATTACCACAGAAGCAGACAAAGACAAATGTTTAACATGAGTGTTAAATCGATGAGAAATAATTTGGACCATTTCATTTATTGTATTTTCTTGTAAAAATGTAAAACTATCTTTTCTATTTGTGGCTCTATATTTAGCATTATATGCACCGTATTAGGAAATGTGTCCAAAAGGTCATTGATAAAATCTGTAAAAACAGTCCATGGGCTTGATAATTAGAAATGAATATAATTTCTAGTGTTTTGGCACCAAAGACTTATAAGTACACATTAAGTGTCCTGATCTTAAACTTAATGACATCTTGGAGATATATGAGCAAGACAGACTAAGAAAATGAAAAATATCCACATGCTGTAATCGCTTTCATGTGTTTTACTTAAAGGGTAATAACAAAATTCGCTTCTCTGTAAAACTGGGAGTAGGGCTGTGTATTAGCTCCTATAAGACAATATATTTAAGATAGAAAAGCAAACTTGGTTTTTCCTATTCATCAATTGAGTATATGTTTGTTAAATCTAATAAAACACTTTGAAACCAAGTCATAGAAGTTGTTTAACTAAATGACGATAGCCACAATTATAGCTTTTGAATTATAATTAGGTTCATGTAACGCACATAACACCACAGTTAGCCGTATTAATGTTAAACAGCTTCCATATGTAGTAAAGACATCCAGTATAAAGATAATAAGAATGTCAATTTATTAGATAATTTTAATGTCTTCTTTTAGTAGCTCAAACATTCAAATTTCTTATTCTCAAATTGATATAGTAACATATGTAACAAGCTGTTACAGGCTAACGCCCCGACTTACAGAGTGCTAACATTTCTTATTAAATGCACCTTGAATGGTTACATAAGATGTAATTTGTCTGCAGAATTCCAAAGGGGATTAGGATGGAGCAGGCCCTTACTCAGCTTGATGTCAAAATACTGTTTGATGAGTTTACTTATCACGCTAACATATGTAACACTCTCTAATCTTTAAAACTTGATGACAACTAGCAGATATATAAGTCTTTATCATAGGAGCCAGTTTAAAATCCCTAAACAATGTAAGATATCCAACAGCTGCAAGTTTTTTCACAAATTTAGCTCACACTTTCAAACTACACTTCCTTTATTTGATATAGTAACGCATGTAACACACTGTTTCAGACTAACGCCCCAACATAGAGAGTGCAAACATCCCTTATTCGATGCAACTTGAGTTGTACTATAAGAAGGAATATGTCTGTAAAATTCCCTCGAGCAGATTAAAACATTTTAGGCATATCTTACGTAAAGACAATGTGCTTGCCCATTCATTACATCAGGTAACATATGTTACAGCCTCAGATATTAAAAATTTTGCAACAAACTTGCAGATTTATGAGTCTTTTCATATAAGCAAATAAATTCCAAACAATAAAACACATTCATCAACTGCAAATAGTTTTAACTATTTTTACTTTAGTTTCAATACCAAACATTTCACCTTAAAACTGGGTAGGGGTAGGGTTGTTTAATTGCTTATTCCAGAAAAAAATACAAGCTAGGGAAACAAACTTTAATTTTTCTGTTATCCAATTGCATAAGCTAGTCAGACATGGTTAAAAACATTTTGCAAAACACACAGAGAGATTGTGAATGTAAATGATGTTAGCCACACTTGCAAATTTTAATGGGTTATCTGATTTATGTAACGCATATGACACCTTAGGAAGCCACAATTTTGTTCAAATGGCTGTCATATGTAGTTAAGATATCCAGTATTCAGACTATATGAATGATTTTTAAAAATAAATATTTTAATGTCTTTAATTTGTAGCCCAAACTTTCAATTTACTTTTTCTTAGTTTGATTAAGTAACGTATGTTACAGGCTCTTACAGACTAACGCCCCGGAGCACAGAGTGCAACCATCTCTTAAAAGACTCGGCTTTCAATTCTCTACAAGATAGGATATGTCTGCGAAATTCCCTAGGGGGGGGGGGGGGGAGCAAACACATTCTCAGCCATCCGTCTATATATGCGGGTCATCATTGGCCCGCCAGCGAAACACCATTTAAATGGCGTTTCGCTGGCGTGCCGCTGATGGCCCAACATCGAATGCTGGCGGTAGCTTTGTGATTTTAAAGGGAACCGGACCAGTATGCTAAGAAACCCTTTTTTTCAGGGGTTGGGTCTGCCCCCTCTGGATCCGCCCATGAGCTATCTGGCATGAAAAGACAATTTCTGTAAACTCATCACTTTCGCTCATTGCGATCGCGTACACGTTCGCAAACATGTAATATAATTTTTTTTGGATCTCGGAAATTTCTAACAAATTCAAACTATCAATACCCCACAATTTTATCAAATGGCGCGCGACAACCAGAACTCTTTTTTTTAAATTTCCAGTGGGTGCATAAAAGGCCTCGATACACCGTCACAAAACAGAAAAATCGCACCGGAAATTCATTTTTTTTCTTAACGACGTGAAGAGCATTAGACGCTAGTAGGCAAAGATGAGCCTGTGCATCCAACACTGTTGACTTTACGGTAGTATCATGCGCGGATCCAGGAATTTTTGTCAGGGGGGGGGGATAGGGGCTCCAGGCTCAACTGACAGAGAGAAAACACTCTGATAACGTTTTCTTAGGAATCAGCCTTTTACAATTTTACAGAGGGGTCCAATAATTTATTTTAAGGAAAACTATAATTTCTAAGGTTCCAGAGGGGGTCTATCATTTTTCAGGGGAGGGGGGTCCAAATTTTTCCAGGGGGTGTGGGGTCCAAATGCTAATTTCAATTGAAACCTATAGAATTTGTGATTTTCCAGGTGGTCCGGGCCCCCATACCCCTCTGGATCCGCGCATGCGTATGATAGATCCACTTGCGATATCCAAATTTTTAAGTCAACAGTAAAGCCAATCCCGAAGGACAGGTTTTTTTTCATGCAATTGTTTCCATTCCCGGAGCATCTAGTGACACCTCAAAACATGATGAGGTATATGATTCTGCAATATGTTAGTGGAAAACAAATTTTGAGACCTCGGACCCTGGTCCGAGTTGAGACACAGTGATTATCGCGACATTTAGTCAACTATTGATGGTTTCAGTCTTTCATTATGTATATAAGACTAGGCCTTGATTTCTGGCATCAGTTTTAAAAAAAACGGGCTGTCCAATGTTGTCAAATAACGTTCATGCTAGATACATTACCATAACATACCATGCATAAGCTGGGTGCTTAAGATCAAGCAACATACTCGCTGGAAGAATGTTTTTAATGGTAAAAAAATACAGTTCAAACGTTAATAATCAGATCTTAGAACAAATCTACATGGATATGCTCGAGAAGCTCAAAATGGAAGCATGCAGTGTGCAAGAACACATACAATAATATGGCTCAACAACCGCCAGCTTTTTTGAAAAGCTAATACTTGTGTAAATCTACTCGATGATGATATTGTTGCGCGAAACGAAACGAAAGTTAATGCGTATTTATTTTATTATTATTATTCGTTTCTGTCTATCGACAGTGTCTTTTCATGCAATTGACTGCTATCATTCTGTCCATAAAAACTTATACCTAGCGCATTATATTTTTAGAACTATTTTAGTGGCGGTCAGGTTCATAAAGGGCGGGAAAACATTAGCAATCCACAAGAAAACGTGTCTTCTTCACGTTTATGACAAAAGGACAGGGCTGCGTTTATTGTCCGTCTCGTAATGTTTAAAAGCAAAGAAAAGTATAATGATAAAAAACGATAGCAAGATCTTGTGCTTTTAACTGCAATATCTGGCTGCATCATAGATATTGCAAACGGTTCTTCGTCGTACAAGAGCAGGTTTTCTCATGCTAAGGCATTGTTTTTCTGACACTCGTTTGAGGCATCCAATGGGGTTTACTGATTTGCGAATTTGTCTCAATTTTTTACCAATTAGCGTCTTCATAAAACTCATTTTTAACAGTAAGCACATTCAGCATTACAAAATAAAAATTTTTATCACTGATTTCTCTTAAATTAAACTGATTAAAGCGTAATTTTAACAAACGAAACACTGATTTTAAGGTACCCCGTTGAGACCCTCTCCGTTTGATGTACAAATAAACTTATAATTCTGTTTCAATCATATGTAAGCTTTCAATAATCAAGTTTTCAAGCACAACAACGTTTTTCTGACCATTGGGTTTACATTTCAGAGCTGAAAACCGCAACAGACTAATAAAATACCAATATTGTTTTTGTCTAGCAGCAGGACAAGGGTTGTTTGCATTAAGGTCATTTGGTTCCCAGCGACTTACACAGGCTGTAACGGTCTAGGTAGCGGACTGGGTAGCAATGTTGAACGGGGGTTCGATGGTATGGGGATTTTGTGTGTATTTTGTGTATATGATACCATTGGAAACAGATGTTTTGAAAAAAACATCGTTTCCAAAAAAACTGAATCTTTTAACTGCTAGAAGCCACTTCTTATGATTATATAGATATAGTCTTTCCGTCTTTAGCCCAGTTTATTATTCAATTCGTGAAACAGATGTTTTGAAAAAAACATCGTTTCCAAAAAAACTGAATCTTTTAACTGCTACAATCCACTTCTTATGATTATATAGATATAGTCTTTCCGTCTTTAGCCCAGTTTATTATTCAATTCGTGATTTAGGTTATACGTCAGGGTTTTTACGTGAGATTTTCTCAGATATTAATACTCAACAATTTAACATTCTTAGTATATGCCATCTTCACAAATCATTGTATTTATTATCTTAACTTGTTTAGAAACATATTGTTAACATAAATGGACAGAAATTAACCAAGTTTCAGACGGACGGACGAATGGACGAACGCCTGGGGAAAAACACTAAATCTCCCAACCCTAAAGGGGGAGATATAATTAAAGTCTGAACGACAATCAAACGCTGATTAATTTGAAACATTGCGTGACAAAAACAACGATATTGGCTCTGTGTGCATCCATCCAGCTTTATTTATGCGGCCACCCAAGACGTTGATCAGACTAGGTGGATGTCCAGAATGTCCTGAGTCTTCACTCGGTGAGAACTCAAAATGGTTTGTTTTGTCATGTTTGAGAAAGGCATATTGCCATATTTTCTTAATTTTCGTTTTTTCGTTTAAATAGACAATAACGATTGATAATGTACATTATCGCCGCTTAGTGTAAACATGGCCCTGTAGACACTAACGGTTGCAGTTGCAACCGTTAGTGTCGATGTAGACACTTACGGGCGTGTAGACACTAACGGGTCCTACACATGTACTGACGACAGTGTAAATAATATGGCTTGAAAATTCTGTTTAAGTTCTGCTATTCAACATATAGGAAATTGAAAAAGGGTTTTCGAGGTGCTTTCTCCCCATCGATCAAGCCAAACCTTTTGCATACAGTTGCAGTTTTACATCACACACATCATATACAATTGGAATGCTTGATCCCAGGGTGAGGCTGTCACAATGCTCAAAAGCAAATTATTATAAGCGCTCATTAGTCACTAATTTGGTACAAACTGTAGCTTAAAATTCATTTACAACTTGGGATAGATACAGTATGTACCAGTAGTTGTGATGCCCCTCAGTGCACAGGCCAGGCTGATTGAATTATGACAGGACAGGCATTAACTGTGTGCAAGACATTTACAGTTTATAGTCAAAGGTTATACACCATACTTATTTACCAAAAACAATGAACTATTCCTGACCCGAAATTTATGCAAATGCAATACTTTTATGCTACAAACATGATATTTCCATACCTGACAAAAACGTGGCTGTCTGCAAAAAAAAAACAACAACAAAAAACAACAACAAAAACATGGAATACATGCAATATTTTCTAAATATATTTAATTTGGTAGGTGCACTGAATATTAGGTTTAAATAAAACACGGAAATACAGTTGTCAATTATCCATAATCCTAGCCACTGGCTCTCAAAATTTGGGCAGATTGAATAGGAAACTGTTCAGGGTCCTTAATTTTACTGGCCAAACCTTAACCCTAGATTCTACTGTTGTAAAAACACTATATTAGTTTAGCTCGCATGGAGGCTTTCTAACTTTAGCAATATATCATCACAGGGAAACAACCAAATCGATTAACAAACTGTTATGAAACACACAGACTGTCAGAGCTAAAGAACCCCCCCCCCCCCAGTTGAGCCACGGTGGGCCCAGCCTCAGAGAAACATCAGCCACCCATCCATCGATTAAGATTCTGGCGCCTGGCCCACCGTCGTGCAATTAAAGAGGAAACCATAGCTATAACCAAGTTGGTATCAATCGATAATTTATTAAGAGAAATTGGTTGGGCGAAGCTATATTCATGGAGGAAGAAACATAAACTTTCTATAAAATGCAAAGTCATTTATGCCATGAATACATTTCCTCCCTTATACCCCCTACTGTAGGGAATACGACAACTAATGCTCTTTGCAACTACTCAAACAAACAAACCATACACTCAATTATATTACAAATACTTTTTACCATCAGTAATACGAGACTGGAATAATCTTCATTAGGGAATCCAAAGCTCAAATAGTCTCTCTAAATTTAAATGTAAGCTAAATGCTGACTATAATAAGCCCCATCTACAAACTAGAAAGAAGGAAAACGTCTTGGCAAGAAATATCATGCACGACTAAGAACACAATGCAGTTCTCTAAATCATTATCTCTACCTTAAGAAAAGTGTAGCAAACCCTTTATGTGATTGTGGCATGGTGGAAACTACTAGACATTACTTACTTTCTTTCTATTTCTGAAGGATCTGTTTTTCTAGAGTATTTATTGAATGCACAAGGATCATTTGCGACAATGTATGCTAAATAAATTGTCACATCTGAGTCCGCCATCGCTCAACAAACTCTTATTAGGCAGCCAAGAGCTGTCAGATGCAATATACAAACAAATGATTGACATTGTTCATGACTATATTTTAAAATGAAAGCGATTTCAAAGTAAGAAAACGGCAAAGCTCAGGAATCAAAGTATTCTAAATAACAATACAGTAATGATTCCAAACATACTGAATCAGCCTTTAACTCTGATGTAAGACAAATAGTCATCATCGTCTGTACCTGATTAACTGTATATTGCCGTTTACCAAAATACACCATTCCCCGTGGATCCATCAGAGTGCAGAAGCGTTAAACAACATTTCTTTTCATAAAAAATGTTGAATATAATATGTTTGTGCACAGACGCATGTTTTCATATGTAAGTATTTTTTCTTGTTATTGATATTATACCAAATCATTAATGCTTACACTTGAATGGAATGCGGATTAATATAAGTCCAAAGACTTTCTTCTGAACTGTTTATTCCACACTATAAACACAAAACACTCAGTGCCAATAACTGATGTTTATTGACAACACTAGAATGACACAAGCTGTTAGGTAACTTCATCCCTCAGCAAAATAACGTTAATAACGTCATAGACAATTTAAGATAACTCTGAATATATAAGAAATCATTAGGATAATATTATGTCCCTTAGATGCATGTGATAACATTATACAAAGTTGAACGTGAACACCATGTGTATTCTAAATGCAGTAATATTATTATACAACTATATTGATCAAAAATTGTATAATTTAGCTATACAATTAAAATTCTCTTAAACTAGATCGACGTTCCGATAATTTCTTGACAAAGCAAAGCAAGAAAAATTGTTTTCTCAGTACAGATATATAGGTCAGGCAAAATGAAATGATGCACACAATATCCAGGGTTTGAATCTGGTTACTAATATGAAAGTGACTGAAACTCGGATTATATCTTCTGTATGCATGTTTATTTGAGCAGAGTCGAGGACGATCTGGCCTTGTGAGCTACATTAACTACCATAAAAATCTTAGCACTGCTGAAACCTTTGCTCATAATTTGCTTGATTGGAAGTTTCTCGTTGATAGTCATCGGTGCAATAAGGCTGCTACGTTTGGTTTGTTTGTTAATGGGGATCATAGCAAGCTTCCTATGTTATACTGGTTACCTAAACATCATAAAAGATCCTCTTAGTCGTCACTTTTTATTGCTTATTCAAGTTCATGTACTGGGTTGTCTATACTTTTGACTTCTTGCCTCACTGCGATTAAAAACCATGCTATTAAATATTGTGAAACAGTTTATGAGAGGAATAGTAAAAATCTGTTTTGGCCTATTCAAAATTCAGGTGAGATTCTTAATAAATTAAAATCTAAAGGTTTTCTAGCATCTTGTATGTATACATATGATTTCTCTACTCTCGATACTAGATTGCCTCATAATCTAATCAAAGAAAAATACTTGAATTCATTGAACAAACGTTCAACAGAGAGGTCTCACTTAACTTGGCTTGTAATGAGAAACACGTTTGTACCTAATATATAAATATAGTTTGTGATGCTCTCCATTTTCTTTTGGACAATATGTTTATAAGATTTGGCTTAAACTTGAAGTTGTACAGAAAAAGTCCTTTGACAACATGGAAATGTAGGCCTTAGGCTGTCAATTTTGTCCATTTACATTTCCATAAAAATTGACAATCATCAAGACCTAATTTAAACAATAGACATCTGACACCATGTTTCTATCAATAACTACGAAGTGCCTGCCTAAGTAAAATGAAATGTTGGATCTGTCGTATTCGGATCAGATGCTACAGTTTGCTTATTTGCCATCCTCTGCTCAGTTTTTCAGTGACGGTACAATATCGTGAGCTCTAAGATGGGTGATCAGACAATAGGGAGATATAACCCTGCCTATAACCAGCTTGTGTCACTGAAGACAGAATGTCAACAGAAAGATGCACCTGACTACGTGCTAGAGGGAATCAACAAAACTTTAGAACTAATTGAGGTATAGAGAATACTAGGTAAGTGTCTTTTGATATCAAGTTTACCAGGCAAGGCTTTGAGAGCACTTGTTGATATCGCGAGGCTTGCCGAGCAATTCAACATGCGTTCTCAAAGCCTTGCCTGGTAAACTTGATATCAAAAAGACACGAACCTGGTATTCTATTTATCAGTTTACCCATTGTTTCATTCTTCAAACTCGCGATTAAAACGCAATTTTCGATTATTGTGTCGATTCAGTGTCGACGAAAAGTGCAACGTCATCATGACCTGATAAAGGCACATGCAGTGAGATAAACAACATGCAACAATACAGTTGATATGAGAGGTAACTGATAAATCTCATTGTCAAACTCTCTCTCTCTCTCTCTCTCTCTCTCTCTCTCTCTCTCTCTCTTTCACTACTTTAATTCACTCTGTCGTCTGCTGTTGTTTCTAAAAGGACCATTAACAGACAGTATAGACCCAGACCTGACTGTGTTCTAGTGAGCAGTCTTATCTGGGCTCATAGTGCTGCATGCACCTGTAAGTTGAAAGTTATATGTTGTTAATTTGTAAAGCGAAACAAATATCACCAGGTGACACTTTGGCTTGCAGTGAGAGTAACGTTTTCATGGTAATTCTAGTCTAAGATTGAGTGTATTGCTTAATTGTTCACGCGCTGAATGTGCATTTATTTTCATTCTTTCTCTGTGTGAGTAATAAAGAAAGTGGATTGCAAATGCTAGCCCAAGCCTTCGCTGTTTGCCAATTTGACAAAATCCGGCACTTCTGGAGCCGGCTCAATTTGGATAGTGGATATGTTGTTATTCTAGTGTTGCTGGTGCGATTAGCCAGCTGCTTTGTGACAAGCTACTAAGGTTTATATACCTTTGCATGTCCGGTCTCCACAATAAATGGTCAAAAGTGAGTAAGATTAAATAGTGCTGAAGTTTTGTTTTGCCTATCCTAAAGCATATGTACAAAAGCCCAATATTGATGTACATGTATCTAGCTAGGGAAGAAGTCTACAGTTTAGTCTGAGTCTTCATCTAGTATATCCACAATTTGGCCAAATAAAAAATATCTGTGTTTAGGGTAACCAAACCCTACCTAATTTATTGGTACAACCTAGAATTGTTTCAGGTTTTCAGGAAAAATATAATTTTATGCATTTTGAAAGGCAAAATGCCTTTCAAAAAGTATAAACTTATATTTTTTTTTCAAGCAAAAAAGCTATGTGTGCCTACCCTACCTAAAATTTTCAGACCCGTTACCAAAAGCACACTTTTTTATTTGGTCAAATTGTGTATGAGCAGCGAAGGTCTGAGACAATGCGACAAGTACCACCATTAAGTGTTCTGGCTCAATCATTGAGTGTAGTTTTATGATACATAACAGTTTCAGGAGGACACTTGTGTAAGATCGTATATGCGATAATGCTGGGTATTTTATGTTTTCTGTAGGCAAGAGATTTATACTGTGAGGAGATATCAAGCAAACCTAGTGAAGCACTGGCGACGATAGCATCCAAGACAAAAACTCACCCTTGGAAAGAAATCTATGACCAGGGGACAACAAAATCGAACTTACATCCTACAATGTTAACAGCGGCGCTTGAAGGTAACACCCTATATATTCGCAGATATGGATATAGCTCTTCGTTCTCAACTAATGCCCTTTTTGTGAGCACTTCATAAATATTATATAGGAATTATATAGGAAATTAAGAAAAACTGTCCTGTCAGTGTGGGTGCAAGAAGTCTAGTTAAGGGTATGTTGAAGATATGTAGAACCCTTTATGGTCTAAATTAAACATGTTCACGACGGTGTGACGCTTATGGGGCTGTCACATAATAACGGATAAGGGTAACGGACGCAGAACGGACAAAAAAATGCCAAAAATGTTATCCGGTGTTTATCCAGTGATAAAAATCGTCTCGGTGGGGATGAGGGTCTTCGCAGAATGTGTAAGGAGTGCATTTAACGCATGAGTAACGGACAAGTAACGGACAAAGAACGGTCAACTAACGGACATTGCCGTATGAGTAACAGATGTATATTTGACGAAACGAATATGTACCGTAAGTCCAATGGACAAAACGTTCGTTGAACGACCACAGAACGCACTTGATCAGTCATATAGTATATCTTTCGTCAGTTTAGTAAAAATAAAGTGATTGTTCTATCCAGGTATTTCTACAACGCTAAATCTGAAAAAAAAATCCCGTAAATCAACTTATAAAAAAAAACCTGGACGTAGTAATATTTTAGGACTCTGCCAACTCATGAGAGCTTGTTTCTTATCATATATGCATTGAGTCACTTTTTAGATTATGTATACTGACGGACTTTAAAAACTCAACACTAACTTTACTTTACAAAGACAATTGTATGTAAAGTTCGTTTGTTTCTATGATGCCATCATGAGTTGGCTTCTTCAGCAAACACCTTAGTCTTAATTTTAAAACTACACTCAGCGACGTTATTTGCTTTGAAACATTTCTTAAGTGGAGGAGATTTTAAGACATCAAATGGAAGGGTACACACAGATAAACGACAAATAAGCAAATACACTGTATCGCAGACCTGCCAATGAATATCAGCGTGATTCCTCGATGAATATCAAATTCCATGACATCCATTTGATGCCTCTCATGTAAGTAGGGAATATTTCACTGATAACATATTGTCACATGGAATAGTTGACCCCTATCTAAAAATGCATTTTTAATGCGTCAATATTATCTTAATTGGAATAAGTTTTCCATGTGTTACTTACAAATGAACAATCTTTAACATACACTCAAAATGATTGTTCAGCCTTCCTTTTAGAGACACAAATTAAAGCTACTATCCAATTGTTGCGTTTTTAAAGTCCGTCAGTATATATACATCTATGCAGTTGGGCTAGAGACCTGCTTTTTGGTCTTAGCCTTTGTCTTCCTCGATATGTCGTGTATGGAAGCAGAAAAGACACTGGCAAGGCTGTGTCAGTGCTTCTCCCTGTTGGATTAAGTGGAGTAGTCTGAGGCTTAATTATAATCACTTGGTTTCAATAGAGGATCTTACATGAGTGTTCATAATTTATTGAACTTATTAAACGAGTTTAGAAAAACAGATAAAATATGAGGCGTGCCAAACATTGTGTCTCTGTTTCGAAACGAGTTTAATAAATTCAATAATACAGGGCCACACATGTTAGATTCTATTCATCACATGACATCAAAATTACTTAAAAATCGCATTTTTTTGGCGTGTAAACGTCAAGATTTTGCCATCTTTATGATAGCATTCCGCTCAATATTCATTAGGCGTGGGCACGCCCTAAACGGGGAGGAGGATATCGTCAGAAGAAAACTCCAGTGGATCATTTCACTGGCCATATATATTGCTTTATAAGAAGGTGATAAAAGACCAGATATAATAAATCAAAATCAAGGGTGTTTGAAAGTTTATGCCCAAAACAGGAGACACCTGTTTTGAATTCTTAGATCACCCCAATGATCAAAATCATGTATTCATTTGCTTCATAACTCTGGGTTCCCCGAGTTATAAATAGATCATTCATTTCGGAGATGGAAATCCCGATTTTTCATCAAAAATCTAAAGACTTATGGCAGTTCTTTCAAATAGAAAAAAACTTTTCGAAAAAATTCTATGTGCAAATATTTAGGAAGGACTTGATATTTTACTCCTATTATCACTGTCTGCAATGGGGAAAGATTTAATGGAACGCCTCCTTTCGCAGCATTATAATGGACGTAATTACGTAGCGTTATTAAATTTGTAAACTACTAGTAGTAAATCAATTGTATTGCAAGGCGTTATATCACTCCCAGACGCAACGTCATGAGATAATGCCTTTTAAATCATTTTTTATTTTATGCTTAGCAGTGAAATCAATGCATATCAAAATAAAATAAAAGTGATATCAATCACCAGTGAAATGATATGATATATCAGCCTATATTTTCACTGTAGCGTTTTTTTGGATTACCTCTGACTTTTTCATTCACTTAATGCAGCTCACTTCGAAAGTTCAAACGCCTATAACTTTCTTATTTGTGAACAAAAACATCAAGTGTGGGTAGTCATTTTCTTAGTTAGAACACGAGGAACATTTTGGTACCAAAATAATTCAGATTTGCTGAAATTTTTCGATTTTGAATTTTCAACACCTCCCGCTTCAGTGAATGAGGCAATGATTGTAACCAATGCTACGCAACGTCATCAACAAGTTATGACAACGCTTATGACGTCACTTGTCCCGCACTTTGACGCTGATTAAATTTCTCTTTATATGAAAGTCCTGATGACTCTAGTACATGTAGATTGATCCAGGTGTTCTGTCACAAATACTCCTTTGTCTTCTTTTACTTTATTGTGATTCGGCTTGAAGCATGGTTAACAAATTGATTAACTGTAAATCTTCTAAAAAGGTATAAAATAAAAAGAAAATTTACTTATTTTAGTAAATACCAAATATATTTCATCTCGTGAGTTGAAAACATTGAAATTTTCATTGGTGCTGCGCACTCATGAAAATTCTGATGTTTTCAACACACTCGATGAAATATATTTGGTATTCACCTCAAAAAAGTAAATATCCTCTATTTATTTTATCACAAGCAGTGAAATCAATGCATATCAAAAACAAATAAAAGTGATATCAATCACCAGTGAATGATATGATATCAATCACTAGTGAATGATATCAGCCTATATTTTCACTCCAGGAAGTGGATATTTTCACTCCAGGAAGTGGAACTACTTTTTTTTCTGTTTGTTTACATTCTTGTAAGATTAGTCTCCCCTGCGATTTGGCATACTTCCAAAAAGTCGCCATTACCGTAGATCAGGCAAAAAGTTATCTGCTGCTTTGAAAAACTGTCAACAACATCAAAAACTGCACAGTTCATATAATGGAGCAATCTGATTTTATGAATGAATTTAGAAGCATTAGACACTAACCTGGATGAGGATGAGTATTTGATTAAGGCGGTTGATATTATTTTGGCCTCCTCTGGTCAGTCCACAGAAACTCCTGAGCCACAAACCTCCACAAATACAGAAATACAGCAAACAACAAATGTAATTCCTGCTTATTCTGGTGAAAGTTCCACCAACAGGCCTACTCCACATCCTGGCAGATTTGTCACTCATGCTCCACTTGATGAATTTCTGAAGGAACAGCAGAATCAAAACACAAAAAGGAAAACTGATAATGATATGAAATTGTTTCAAAGCTACATTGAATCACAAAATGAGTCGAGATTTCCACTCATCATACCGCCACAACAACTAGGGGAATATATTTCTGGTTTCCTGTTGGCTGTCCGAAGAAAAGATGGTGATGAATTTGAGCCTACCACAATCAGGTCCTTCTTTTTATCAATCAACCGCTACCTCCTCACGAATGGATATAAATTTTCCCTTATGACTGATGTTCAGTTCCGCCAGTGTCGTGATATCCTCGCAGCTAAGTCCAAGCAGCTGAAATCCATCGGTAAAGGCAATAAGCCAAATGCAGCTGATGAAATTTCTGATCAAGACATAAACACATTGTACGAGAAGCAAGTGTTAGGCATTTCCTCGCCAAGTTCAATTATCTACACCATGTGGCTTGTTTGCACCCTTCAATTTGGAATGAGGACCGGTAAGGAAACCCATGATCTTAAATGGGGTGACATTGATTTAAGGTCAGATGAAGACGGTACAGAGTATATCATTTACACCCAAGAGCGTCAAACCAAGACACGTACAGAATCAAATCCAAGGGATGTGCGGCAAACCAAACCCAGAGCGTATGCTGTTCCAGAGGACCCAGCTAGAGACCCTGTTGCAGTATACAAAAAGTACAGGAGCGTTCGCCCGGTGGAAATGCTTGACCCTGACTCTCCCTTTTTCCTGTCAATCAACTATGCCAAAAAGACTGGTAAGGCCTGGTATAAGAGAACACCTATGGGTATCAACAAGCTGTATTCTATTATGAACGACATGAAAGCAGGAGCCAGCCTTCAAACATCTGACAAGCGCCTCACTCCTTACAGGTGATTACCAATCTCACTTTTTTCACATACATGTCGCATACTCCATCAGATGGTCTGAGGCTGGTTGTATGTTTATTAGTCCAGTTGTTGTAATAATGCATGGCAAACTGAATCGAACAATTCAAAACTGATGATTGCTGATAAAGACACAGTCAAACACCATTTTTGTATCAATTTGCCAATGCATTTGTGTTCTTTCCTCAACGGTATCTCTGAAACGAACAAAAAAATATTGAAACATAAAAAAATCCAAGCTTGTATATTTAACTACAGTTTATCTAGACTAATTTCTGTCTCCGGAAATGTAATATTTGTGCCCACAACAGGTTATAAAAGTAACGCTTCAGTGCGTATTTGAAAACGGTTTTCTTTATTTTTCTACCAAAACGTTATGTTGTGTGTACTCTCAAAAAAGTCTCAATGAGACGGTTCTTTTGAGCACCCAAAACAGGTTTAAATTGATGGGTAAAAAATAATTACAATTTTATGCTCATAAAATTTCTATACCTTTAAAGAAAAATATTTTTTGCTTTATCAACCCAACTTTTTGCTAAATTATTTCGAGACATCTAGGATTTTCTCTATTTTTTTTATTTTTCAACAAAAACATATGTTGTGTGTACTCCAAAAAAGTCTCAATGAGACGGTTCTTTTGAGCACCCAAAACACAGGTTTAAATTGATGGGTAAAAAAATAATTACAATTTTATGCTCATAAAATTTCTATACCTCTAAAGAAAAATATTTTTGCTTAAGAAAACTCTATCAACCCAACTTTTTGCTAAATTATTTGGAGACATCTAGGATTTTATCTATTGTTTCGGCATTTTTTTTGCCTTAAATATTTTCATTTCACTTTTGAGGGTTAAAATTCCAAAATTTATTTGGTTGATAACAAACCAACGCATTTTGATATGCTATAGCCTTAAATTTAATATCATAAGATTTGTCACTCATCCTGCCCCCTCCCCACCTTTCCCAGCCGGCAAAGCAAAATATAATTCTTTGCATTTTAAACCGCAAAATGAGATTCAAAATGCATAAAATTATTCCCCCCTCCCGTAAAACCTGAAAAAAATCTAGGTTTCGCCAGTAAAATATGATAGGGTCGGATTACCCTAAACAAAGGTATTATTTTCTTTGGCCTAAGTGGTATCTAATAGGCTAAATTATTTTCACCTTTTTTTTCAGTGTGAGAAAGCATCTTGTTCAGAAACTGACAGATGAGGGGTTGACACCAAATCAAATAATCCAGATATCAGGGCACAAGAATGTCAACAGTTTAAACAATTACAGCCACCTCAAAGCTGAACAGACAAAAAACATCTCTTCAATATTGTCAAATCGTCCACCAGTGAAAAACCCGACAGTATCTGCAACAATTTCTTCGTGTGCTGCTGTTGATGAGTCTCCGGTAGAAGTTCGATCAACTGCCAATGAGTGCCAAGCCCCTAGCTCTAGGGCCACCCCCCAATCCTATGTCCCTGTCCTTAATCGTGGAGGTTTTGACATTTCAAAGATAGGGAATCAGATTCACGGAAATATAAACATTAATTTTAATCAATCGCAGCAGTTGTCGAGAACCCAGTCCTATTCAACCACGTGTGTCAGTCCGACTCAGAGAATGTCTTTGCAATTTTCGCCTCCTGCAAGCAAATTCTACAAAATAATCAGGGTCATTGACAGTAACAGTGACTAAAACTGTAAAACATCTACTTACTTGATCAGTTGTTCGCGTGTTTTAGATTTCCTGTTTCGTATTGAATTAAGAAAGATTGACTCGAAAGACATCGTGTCGTGTGAAATGGCGCCGATGGCAGAAAGACAATCACTATATTACTACGCGGGAAATTCCATCCCGATGAAATTGGTTAATTATCATTACAAATCGTTTTTACAAATTGTTTTTGAATCATAAATAAAAAAATAAAAAAGTTTGAGCCGCTGAGTTTTCAGCATTGCCAGTAATAAATGTGAGATAAATCAAATAATTTGGTACTATTTATTTTGCGTAATCAATCAACCTGTCGCTTTAAATTCCTTGTGATTTGGCTCAAAGTGGGGGAAAATCGATAACGTATTTCTCCTAAAAGTTGGATAAAATAAAAAGAAAATTTACTTTTTTCGAGGTAAATACCAAATATATTTCATCTCGTGAGTTGAAAACATCGAAATTTTCACTCGTGCTGCGCACTCGTGAAAATTCTGATGTTTTCAACTCAAACGATGAAATATATTTGGTATTCACCTCAAAAAAGTAAATATCCTCTGTATCTTTAATTTTTAGACATATGAGAGTATGTCGAAAGCAGTTTTATTTTGAATTTATTGTCATTCCATTGTAGAACTTTGAAACTACTAGATGGTCACTGGTGAGGCCTTAATGATCGAACTAGCTATTCTGGTCCAGAAAACTTGCACACACCACACTTTCAGGTCTTTGGTGTATTCTATGCTTCCAAAGGATAACCTTTTTTAAGAATATATTTACCTTTCTTTTGTATGTATGCATGTTAATTGTAATTGTCTCGCCAACTAACGGATATGCTTCATTAGAGCAGTGACATGGACTAGTTGAAGCCTCGTCTGCTTGCCAATATTATTAACGCATACTTCACCGACTGGTAAAATCCCAATCAACTCCACTAAAGTTCGATTTTCTGATGTTATTTTTTTATTATTTTAGGCCAGTTTCTCCGCACTCTTGTGAGCATGAACAAAGCTAAACGAGTCTTAGAACTGGGGATGTATACCGGATATAGCGCTCTCGCATGCGCAGAAATGCTCCCGGAAGATGGTGAAGTAGTCACGTGTGAGATGGAACCATATTTAGAAAACATAGCAAAAGGATTCTTCGCTAACTCACCACATGGAAAGAAAATAAATATTCGCATTGGTAAGGCTATGTTTGCACTACACATGTTAAAAGTTTTATAACAAAAACAAAGCAAAACAATAATGCACATGAAATAGTAGCAAATGAAGCATTACAATAAATAAGTTTGTAAATACTTTGATTTAGAATGTATCATGCATGATAACGATATTCAAAACTTTCCACTATAGCTCTGACATATTCTGCTCTTTTATAGAAGTTTTACTTATTAAAAATCGACACAATTTTATCATGTTTGAAGCTGTCCTAAGAGTTGTGCCCATTGCTCCCCATGCACACCTCGTATACTTTTTATTTACGCTTTTTAATGAGCCTTTTAATGAATAGTAGCTGTCGAAGAGTGTCTATAATGTTAAGGAAATTGTACAATCTGATAGCAAAAACGACAACACATTTTGACAATTTATACTGAGTTAAAGAGACTAGGTCTGTAACTATGAACATTTTTCGAAAAAAAAAATCTTTTTAAATCATTTGTTAAAATAGAATTAAGTTATGTTTTCACGATAAATATGTTCAGTACAGCTGAAAACTACATGGAAAAGTGAATTATCTTAAAAAAAAGGTGATTTTTCTCTTGTTAGGAATTATGTAAGGTAGTAGTTGATTCTAATCTTCAAGTTCGCGTTGTGTTTTTAAAGTCTCTTTAGAATTTAGAAGTCTTGTAAATTTCACCAAAAACTTTCATAATTTATAATTTTATTAAATCTTCTTAAGTTCAACTAAAATACTTCAAGAAACTATCTATAACCCAAAGTTCCAAAATCTGAAGCTCTGCCACTGGGTTTCATTTTATATACCATGAAGTCACATGATAGAAGCTGACCACAGCGCCACCTAATGACATCATCACTAACCAATCATATTTCAAGTTTACTATATAGCGCCCTCTACATAGATAAGCTTCTATTTATATCAACCAATCAGAAGATACAAAAGTGACTCATAGTCACACCAGTTGCGCAATTCCCCAAAGGTCATATGATTAAATGTATTGCGAAATCCTGCCAATCAATGTCAGAATTGACACAATCTATTTATTGGGCTTATGTAATTTTACTAAACTAAATAACATCTGTCATCATGACCTTTTGAAAGTGTTAAAACATCCCATCAGAATTGACAGGCTAATAAATATGACATTTGAGAAACAAAAACAAACTGGTGTCAGAATTCCCTATAAAAACATAAACATGTCAATCACAGGTGTCAACACCGCACCTGGCTGAACACCTGCGTCCTACCCAAACCAAGCATTCACAAATATTGTAAATACCCACAGGCAATTCACAGTTATTATGAACCCTCACAGATGAAACCAGTGGTTATTTTATAATTATTTACGTCCCTCCAATAATTCTAGACAGTTGATTTTTGGCATAAATGCTGTTGTTTTGATAGTTATAATTTGTTAAGATTTATGAAAATGGTAAAATGTTTACCTCAATTTGAGTATTTGACTGTATTCTTGAAAAGTAGAAACTTTATTTCCAAAATTAGAAATTCAAAAGTTACAGACTATGCAGCTTTAAATCTCGAACTACATGTAAATATGTCGCGGCATGAGAGTAATACACGGTTCCCTCCTCCGTTGTTTGAGCTCTGAGAAAAATGTCATCGAGGTTTGCGACAGACCAGCTAGAATATGTAAACATTTTTTTTATTAAAAATTAACTACACTGCATGCATGCGCGGATCAAGAAAGTTTTACCAGAGGGGTCGAACTTTGAAAGTTTTTTTTATAGTGGATTCAAACAACACTATATGCGGGCTATCATCGGCCAGTTAGCGAAATGCCATTTAAATGGCGTTTCACTGGCATGTCGATGATGACCCGACATTGGATGCTGGCTTGGTAGCTTTATCATTTTAGGGGATCCGGACCAGTATTGCCAAGAAACCCTATATTTTGTGATATTTTGGGGGATCCGGACCCCCTGTCCCCCTCTGGATCCGCACATGGCATGTATATTTCTGAATGATCGTAGGTCAATCAATTTTGGATTGAGGTCAGCAGTATTGGTCTCCAGCTGAGGTCAAACCAGTATGACACAGACACATTTGCTTGTAAAAATGCTATATATTTGGAGAGAGAGAGAGAGAGAGAGAGAGAGAGAGAGAGAGAGAGAGAGGATCTTTCATGAGTGCTCATGTTTTATTGAATGTATTAACCGAGTTGGGGAAAAAAGATAAAATGCGAGGCTTACCAACCATTATATCTTTTTTTCCCAACGAGTTTAATAAATTCAATAATGCAGGAGCACGAATGTAGATTCTATTTATCACATGACATTAAAAATACTTAAAAATCGCATTTTTGGCTTGTAAACGTCTATGTTTTGCCATCTTTAACGTAACGTTAAGGTTACATTACAAAATCTGTAAACCACTAGTGGTTTATCGGATTTAATGCACGGCGTTATATCACTCACAGACGCGAAATCATGTGAAAATAAGTAGTTAATTAATGAAATACAAATTCAAAGTGATTTCGTTTTGGCCCAATACTTTGGCCTTCGGCAAATACAGCTGACATCGGTTCCGTAACAAAGCCAATACGAAATCGTTTGATAAATAACAGAATAAGCATAATTCACCTAAATTGCGAATACTATTTTCAATGGCTTGTCGTTCATATAAATAGGTTTTATCAGAATGGGGCTGGAATCATTCTTGAGTTGTGAATGAAAAGCTTTTCATGAGTGGGTGGGGGAACTCTATCCAAGATCCAACAACGCATCTTTATATACTACCATACTTTGTGTATGAAAAGCGATGGCTTTGGTAAGACTGCGCATCATCAAAGTCTAGCTAAAGCCTTCACTTAAATACATGTACCATGTTTATTCGATCTGGCTCACTTCTTTGCTATAGGTCAAGCCAAAGACACACTGCTACAACTAGCCAAGGAGAAACAAGGCTTTGACATTGTGTTTATAGACTCTGACAAACCGGGATACAAAGAGTACTATCAGGTTTGCACTTAAAGATATAAAATGTGAATATATGAGCCGTGACATGAGATTTCCAACAATGTGGTTTGTGCGACCAGCAAAGTCTCAGATCAGCCTGCGCATAGCCACAGTCTGATCAGAGCCTTTGCTAGTCGCTTGAATATTCTATGAGTGTTAAGCTACTGGCTGAACATCATTTGGAGTTTCTAAGCTTAAAAGGAGGCTGCAAAGGCTCGTCCGAGTCTATAAATGTCAAAATGCCACATTGTTGGAAATCACATGCCGCGACTCAAAATGAATATATCTCTTTCAACAGAATAAAAAAATGTTTATAAGAAATGAAGACTTTGTGCCAATACTGAGGCATGTCCTTCTTGGTAAAACTTGTTAAATAATGGTGCAAAGAAATTGCGCTTTACACCATAAATCAACGGGCAGTAATGTGCACGACCCGTGATGAGCATTTTCACTAACTGACCACGGAGGGAAGGATGGACAGACTCGCATAGTGATTATAGTGGAGACCCAAGGGCTGTGCAAGCTTGTAGTACAGACCCAAGGGTCTTGCAAGACTCACATAGTAATTATAGTGCAGACCCACGGGTCGTGCAATATAATGCAGACCCAAGGGTCGTGCAAGTTTAATCTGACGAGCACTGGTAAAGGAGGTATAGGTAAATTGCTCTAGTATATTACATGGTCTAGGACGCTTCTTTGTAATCCAACAGCCTGACGCTTCGTTGTAATCCAACAAGCCTCCAACTTTATCTTTTTTTTTCTCCGATTTGTTTCATAAATTAAATAAAACATTAACTCTCATATAAGATCCTCTAATAAGAACTCATTGGCGACCATATACAACATGTGCATATGAAACTGTATATGGGTGGGCGTCATGATGAAACCTGTTGTTGTCATATACGGACAAACCAGGGGCAGACCATTCTGCTCAGGCACGCAGTCTGATTAGAGCCCCTTTAAACTCTTTGGAAAATGTAATACAGTAAAACCCGCGTAAAACGGCCACTCAAAAAAAGCAAAAACAAACATCTTAATGACAAATTGTAGCTTAACGAAGGTCAAAAGTATTACAAAATGCTCCCCTTAAAGTATTCTGTATTACTTTTGACCTGCATTAAGCGATAATTAGTCTTGAAACCCAATTTTGCTATTTTTGAGAGTGGCAGTTTTACACAGGTTTACTGTAGATTTTTTAATCACATGCCACTAAAAACATTTAAATCGCGTTTTTCTGTGTGAAAAAGCTCAATATTTTGCCACATATACTCAACTACAAAAGAAAACCATCAGTCACCTTTTAGGGCAATTATGGCAAATTAATTAAGACATCAAAATATATTTTATACCATGTTCTTTAACAATCAATTATGCATCAAAGTATTGAATAATGTAACAGTTTTACTTAAACCTGTTCATGCTGTACGCCAGTGTATAGACAAAGGGTCATTTCTAAAAATGACAAGTTTCAGACAATTGGTTTTCACTCGAGTTCTAGTCTTAATCAGTTCACTTCGTCCAATAACCGGTATGTCCCTCACTGACAAGGCAATCAAGTGTTTGCAGAAGCCAAAACAAACCGCGTAAGTTAAGTAAGGCCGGATCTCAATACGATAAAGCAGTTGTTGGATTAGCTCTGGCGACGCATCCGGGATTGTTCAGTGCAACCTTGGAATCTTCGACAGCTTCAGGTTGTTCTCCATTAAGAATCGGCGTGGATTACCAAGAATGTTGTGCGGCGTCACATGCTTTTGGTTCGACCTCGTTATGAGGCAGTTATTGCTGCAGGAGAGCATCATGACTGTTTTTGGATGAATTTAACTCAAGTAAACTGATTTAGACGAGAACGAGATATTCAATCTCAAGTGAAAAACTTGTCATTTTTAAAAATGACCCCTTGTCTAAACACTGGCGAATAGCATGAACAGATTTAAGTAAAACTGTTACATTATTCAATGAAATGATGCAGAACTGATAACTTCGGAATATGGTATAAATATATTTTCATTTCTTAATTCTGATTTCCATAATTGCCTCGAAAAGTGACTGATGGGTTTCTTTTGTAGTTGAGTATATATGCGATGTTGTTGTGGTCGTTATTTCATATTAATACAAGGTATACAAACCTCTGGAGGGTATCAATTTAATGCATGACATTATATCAATTCCAGACCTCGCGTCATAATTTTGATTAAATATTTGTTTCTTAAAATAGTAATTGTTCAGTCCACCAGTATAATGATAGCATCACATACAGTATATTTGGTAGGTAAATATATAAAATTCTATAATCTTTACTTATCCTATGCTGGCGAGGAACAGTGTTGAAGCAATTATTTCAGCTATATTATTCAAACAAACAAGACCAAACAACAAAAACTAGACCAAAAAGAAAGAAAAATATAAACTAAGAAAAACAAAACCAAACCCCAAAAGAGTGCGTACTCGGATAAAATGCATGTTTGAGCGAAGAAGTGACCTAAAAGTATGGGATGTATGTATGAACCATTATAGGGTTTCTTATTTTGTGTCTACTTTTTTATTTTTACAGATAATCATGGACAAGGGATTGTTGAACAAGGGAGGGACTATAATGTTTGACAACGCCATGTTCTATGGACAGGCATACGCCAAAGACTGTAGTCCCGAGAAATATCCTAATGGCTGGGGAGTAAACCAAAGTAACGCATTTGTTGCTGCCGACACACGTGTAGAAAGGGTAAAAACATTGCACACATTAAACTATTTTGATATAGACGTTAAATCTTGTGATACATGTAATCAAGTAAAATTGAATGTGCATACTTTTCAAGTCACCAAAACATCATTAATAGCTTGAAATATTATTTGTTTCTCGAATGCACTGTATTATTAAAATCGTCTAATACTTATATACTGCGTTGTGTCATTTCGAACTATTAGCTGTTTAGTTTCACCCTTTTTGTTGAAATTATACGATAAGATCGGTCTAAATATCTCTTCTGTCTGATTTTCCAACCGACCTATCATTTGTTTTTGGTAATGAGGCCAATAAGATAGTACGGGAAATAAATCATCTATTCTTACTTCGATGTTTTACGTGGAAGTGTATGCGTGCGTACAAATGAATTTTCACATCCGCGCCATGCATGCGTGCGTGCGTGTCAACGGGTAATGCCCGTTTGTTGGTCCTTTTCTTTACAATGTTTGTATGTATGTTTCTGAAAATTTATAGTTCTCCATCAGTCTAATGTCTGTGTGGCTGTCTGTTGGTCTGTTCATTCGTTTATTCATCATTTTGTCTGTTCCTCCTTACAATTGTATATCTGTCTGTATGCTTGCATTTAGTCATGTATGTATGTGTGTGTATGTCAGTGGGTCTGTTGCTCGGTATGTATGTATGTATGTATGTATGTATGTATGTATGTATGTATGTATGTATGTATGTATGTATGTATGTATGTATGTATGTATGTATGTATGTATGTATGTATGTATGTATGTATGTATGTATGTATGTGTGTATGTATGTATGTATGTATGTATGTTATTAGCTCACTCCAGTGTGCGTCCACGCGTCCGTTAGTGCGTACGTCCGTCTGTGCATCCACACTTTTAAACATGAATATCTCTGAGACCAGCAGAATAATCAAAATCAAATTTCATCCGTGCATCAGTTGGGTGGGGGAAAGCCCAGACCAGATCAGAATACATGGTCATAAGTCTATAATAACTTGAATACTAATTTAATATTGATATATCAATAATAAATATAAAAAAAAGCAAATGGTACATGTTGTTGTTATACAGAAGATGTCGAAAATGACTTATAGGGAGGCGTGAAATCTCCTGAAAACGCATTTGTGAAAAAGTCAAATTTTCAAACTGTGATTTTTGCAATAAATTTCATGGTTATGAATGGACATACATAACTTATTCAAAAACATACATTTTTCACGAATGACCTTTAAAGAAATTTCATGCCTTAACAGGACATCTCCTTAATTTTGTTAGAGAAAAAATCACCATAGAATCACATTTCAATTTCAAAATACAGAATGCCACATTCTAAGTACATGTATCAGCATTTGATCATTGTGTTTTTTATAATATCACACTGATATATGTCTCTCATATAAATCTAGGTAAGATATGATTGATAGATGTGTTATCTTGCCAAGACAACATATGTTATGAGGGTTCGATGGGGCTTGATGGCAAGTTTTTGGAGATTTTCTCACCAATAGCATATGCGAGCAGCGGAGGCTCCCATGGCAACAGATACATGTAGCTCACATAGGGTTATAATGGAGGAAACCGTGTGACCACTCTGGTGCCTTCAGTTTTAATTGGTTTGAAATTTGACAAAATCGAACCAGGGAATGCGGAGTTAGCCACCATTGAGCGTCTGGAAAAATCCCCATAGACTGATAATGGGAGAAATGTTGTGACTCGCTTTTGGGGATAAATTATCTTCATTCTTGCAGGTAACAAGGGCAATTATTAAAGCTTGGGTGAGTTTGAATTTCGGCTAAATCCCATCAGCTACTACGGAGTAACCGCCCTTGAGCGTCTGAGAAATCAGTGTATAATGTTGTGATCACTCTTGCGCCTTCATTTTAAATTGGGTATTCTTTATTCGTGCAGTTAATGAGGAAACCATAAAATCCTTGGATGGAAGATTGGACCAGGGAAAGTGGAGTTATATGCCTTTGGAAGTCTGGACAAATCACCATAGACTTATAATGGGAGAAATGTTGTTGCAACTCGTTTTTGGATAAATCTTCAACATTCTTGCAGGTAACAAGGGCAATTATAAAAGCTTGGATGAGATTGAATTTTGGCTAGATCCCACCAAAGACTACGGAGTAGCCGCCCTTGAGCGTCTGAGAAAACAATGTATAATGTTGTGACCACTCTTGCGTCTTCAGCTTTCATTGGGTCTTCTTTATTCTTGCAGGTAATGAGGAAACCATAAACTCTTGAACGGAAGATCGGACCAGGGAAAGCGGAGTTATATGCTTTTGAGCATCTGGAAAAATTTCTATAGACTTATAATGGGAGAGTTGTTGTGACCACTCCAGCGCCTACATTTTAGATGAATATACTTCATTCTTGTAGGTAACTAGGACAACCATATAAGCTTGGATGAGTTTGAATTTTGGCCAGATCCCATCTCTGACTACGGAGTTAGCTGCCCTTGAGTGTCTTAAAGGTTAATATATAATGCTGTGACCTCTCTAGCGCATCTATTTTTCAATGGATCTTCTTCATTCATGTAGGTAACCAGGACATGCATTAAAGCTTGGGTGAGTTTGATTGTCGGTCACTGACCAATGACTACTGAATGAGCTGCCATTGGGCATCTGTAAAAATATAGTTTCCCCAGGTTTTCTCGGCCATCTTTATTCATATCTTTTTTATACTTGCAGATAACCGGAACTGGCATAATATCTTAAGTGTTTGAATTTATGCCTGATCGCTGTTTCAAGATCAGAGTTACCTGTCTTTGAGCATCATAAAATTTGGTGTCTCCAAATATTAATGCTGGCTCTTAGGTGAGCGATCGTTGCCCATTGGGCTGCTTGTTTACTTAAGCATACGCATTCTAGGGCCGTCACGCAAATTGACGTCATCAACAGTACTTGTATAGAGGTGAACATAGGATGACGTAATCAGGCGTTTTTAAACATTAATTCATGCTTTTGTGCCTCCTTATAGGAAATACAAAAATTAACCTTTTGAAGCGTTTAGTGTCTCAAAACAAGGTGAGCGATCTTTGTCTATTGGGCTACTTGTTTTTAATTTCTATCTCATTCTTACTACCATTTTACCAAAATACGAATTGTCAATATTGAGTAAGAGTCATTTGGGTATCACAGATACAACCTGTTTAAGTGTATGTAAATTGTCATGAGTATAAGAGTGCACTTTGTGGAGACATCATTTGGCTACTTTTTTAGCATAAATTTTGCAACATTTCAGTCAATCGAATTTAATTTGCCTGACCAACCACCTAATCTAAAGAGACTTTTTGCTGTGAGCTCTATGGGTAACAAACGTTTCATGATAGCTTCTGGCGGACGGCAATGGCTTCCATCACACTGGATGGGTTACATGTCAGAATTGGGTCATTGCTGGGCGAGCATGTCACTTTATTGGTTTGGCACGTGATCATATGTGGTACTTGATTGTATCGATTCTTGATCTTTGCCTCCTTCCTTACTTTAAATACTAGTGATCCCCAGAAAACTGCAATCGCTCACTCTTATATCAGCAGTTACTTCCATATAATGTTACTTGTCCGTGATGGTTAAATACAGTCTCTACATCGTGTACTAGGTCATATACAACAACCGTCAAACAAGCCAGTTTTATTTGGCAAAATATAAGAAAGAAAGTATGATGCCTATCCCTGTCATGTTTATCTTAAACCTGAATGCAATACAGTAAAACCTGCCTTAAGTGGCCACTCAAAAAGAAGACCAAATTGTTTTTTAAGACCGTTTGTCGCTTAATGCAGGTCAAATATTATTGCACAGACCATTCTGCAATACTTTCGACCTTCATTAAGCTACCATTTGTCTTTACATTGTTTTGTTTATTTTTGAGCGACCGTTTAAGACAGGCTTCACTCTACTTGTTCCTGAATACACAGAGAGACTTGTGTTTCTGTTTGCACAGGTTTTGGTGCCAATACGAGACGGTGTGTTGATTGTAAGAAGGAAAGAAGATATGTGAGATGTGGTGTTATTATTAGACATTTTTCAGTTGCACATTACATTACGATTTGTCCGTCAACGGAGACTTACTTTGGACTGTATTTAAGAGGGGCGATGTCAGCAGTAACTGGAAACAATCTTTTTCGTCTGCTACTAAATATTATATTTTTTGCCCTGAGATCTTTTTTTACCTAATAAACAGTGCATACCCTGATGAAATGTCGCGTGATGTCATTTCACCAGTTTGCAAGTGTAAAAAACATGTACCGAAAAATATATTACACAATTGAAATGCAGCCGAATATCTTTTATAAAGTTATGACTTGTTCCATACATGTATGCATTCACTTGTTGTAACTTGCGAGTAGGTAAATTCGATGTTTTTGCGTCCAATATGATTATTTTTTGGCGTCAATATTTCATCAAGCTCAGGTAAATGGACAGTGGAAACGCATAAGGCGTTCGCAATTTGTGCAAGCCAATATAGCTGGAACACAGTAATTGAAAATCATTCCAATGCAAAGGAGATATGGAGCGGACATGGAATTCAAGCATGAACGTCCGTATCTTGTTTTGATCATTCATGTACTGAGCTACTTGACCCTTAAGAGGACGTGAATTTATGCACCACTCATTTCTAACCGGAGAACAGCGGGGACTTTGACTTTGTTAAAACATGCATGACAGTTTTCTCCACTGTCTTTCATGTTTTATTTTATACTGCCATATTTGCCTTTGTATATCAAATGCCTCACATTTTACCCGCACTAAGGGGGCAATGCAAAAAGTTAAAACATGGTGCATTTTCCCTGCTTAACCCCCGCCGTGTTAGGGGATTGGGTGCGTGGTTAAAACCGACTGGTATATTATACTTATTGGGAGAGAGCTCATTTGTAGCAGAAAGCTGATGCTTGAGAAATAAGTATCAGGCGCATTCCTGGGGCATTTTATAGAGTTCCCACTCTGAGTAGTCCCCCTATATGAAGCCAGGGGTTTTGCCCTTTTGCAGAAAGCGGTTTTACAGCATTTCACAGGGCTAAAATGAGCTGTGAACACACGCAGCATAAACACAATAAACTTCCAAAAATCCAATTGAATGGCTAAACCTTATACTTGCATCGTTACACTATTCAATGGCGTCATCATTAAACTAAAACCATGACGCATACTGGGAAATTGCTAATTTTAAGTTAAATCAGTGGCAGAATCCAGAGGGGGTTTAGGCGGTTCACTCAAACCCCCCCTCCCCCCATTTTTAAAAATCATATGGAAATGAAATAATTTGCTCTCAGTGAGACCAAATTATTTCATTTTCATGGGATATTTAAGAAAGATGAGATGAAATCAGAAAAGCGAACCCCGTGCCTTTATACATATGAACACCCTTTCCAGAAATCCTGGATCCGCCCCTGTAAATACACCAAAAGTGAATATAGTCAGGCGATTCTAGTAATTCAAGTGTCATTATACTTGTAACTTTTTTGCCACTAGTGTTGACTGTTGTTATCTATTGATCAGCCACATTTGCAAACAATTTGCAATTGGAACATGATCAGGCCCCACAAAATATTGGGCTTCATCCAAATCCAAATTGTTTAGCACTTTCATGGTATTCCCCAAGGATCTTTTTTAATGAGTTAATTTAAATAAAAGGAAAGATAAAAGAAACTGCTGACAATGAATAGGCATGCAAAATTACCCCGCATGCATATAGATAATTGTTGAGTCGATTTGAGTGAACTTTATATGATATTGACTGTTCATGGTACTGATCATAAAAAATCAAAATGCATCAAATATCATAAATGACTACAGGAGGGACAGGCAGGAAGGCAGACGGGACAAATCACGTATGTGATTAAGCTGCATCCTATCATATCTAGCTCCTTATCTTCAATTCAGAAGGAGTAAAATACAAAAAGACAATAAGTATTGCTTTTACCTCATGCTATTAATTTGGTAAAGTGGGTTGGGTTGGAACCACAGTTTTTTCATGACAAGCCTGACTAAGCAGCTTAACAACACTTCATGCACATGCCTAACAACCCTTCTTGTACCAGCAGAACTCAGTTTTGATCGATGAACATTTCCTAGGAGTAGAGCTCTAATGAAGCCTTGATATAATGTAGCTCAATGCAAGGGTAGAGTGTGTGTCTTCTGGCAAACTATTTGCTACCATGCTGCTGCATATACCATATTGTGAAAAGTTTATTGTTGGCCATCGCCCCACCGCTAAGTCCACACAAAAGGGTTGGACCCAGGCCTACAAACTAAAATTTCGCTTGATATGTTTCAATATCTATTGCACCTCTGCCTGCATACTAAATAGGTAAACAATAATTGCAACCTGACTTAGTTATTGCAAAATTATTTCATGATCACATTCCATAACAGTATGGGACCTGGTCAGGTGCATTTCCAGCTCATACTCACTTACTATTCAATGATGTAAATCATGTTTCAAGGTCACCAGTCTTGTGGTTAATGTAAAGAAGGTATAAAGTGTATTCACTACCTAGAAAAATAGTAAGTGAGTTTGATCAGGAAATACCACAATCACAAGCAGCAGGCAAACCCATGGCACCATGAGGAAGAGCCACACAACCATCAAAACAACAGGAAGACAAACTAAGCTAAGCAAACAGTTTTCTCTTCCCCATCGAGATGATTGCTAAACTAGAATGGAAATAAAGTAACGTACAACAAAAGATAGAACAATTACAGACACTATGCGAGTAACAATAAACACAAAGTCAACAACAACTGAACAACCACCTCAGAATGGACAGCAGCCTAAGCCACTGGGGGCCTTAAATGCATTTTACTGGTACCAAATCGTCGCCCTAGATTCTGCTGTTGTTGAAGTACTTGAAAGGTCCAGCCCGCATGGAAGCCTTCTACGTATATCAGAATGCTCCATATGAATTTCTACTTCAATCAGACCAAAATTCCAAACTGAGTTCTCTTGCACTAAAGGTCCAATCAAGCATCCCAATAAGAATGTGTAAATGAAAGTGATTCACCTTTATTTCTGCAGTCAGACTCAATATATTGAATATAATTTCGGTTTCTAGTGCAAAAGTGGAGTTTGAAATCTTTCTCTCTAACAGATCCAAACCTTTGCTTGAGTTGCAGTCTGTTCTGGATTCATTATGTTTACTTCCATCATAAAATTAGTCCAGAATGCATTTTAATATAATCAGCAGACATTAAAACCATGCAACATTTTCACGACTACAATACATCAGCAGTTTAAAAGAAAATATTAGTTTGCTGAAGATGACTTTATTAAAGCACTTCATATGATTTCCTAGCAAGAAATTAACCGAGTTGCAAGTTACAACTAATGAAGTTGTTAAACGTTTCTGAATTACACTGCTGAGATAGCCCCTCTTGAATAACGTAAGTCTAAGGTGTGCTACACCATACAAATCCTAAGGTCCACGGTAATTGAAAAATGTCTAATAGCAATACAAACAATAAACTTGTTCTTGTCATGCGCGAATCCAGAAAGTTTTTTCAGAGGGGTCTAACTTTGACAACGTTTTTTTTTTAGTTTGATGGGGAGAGGAATGATCCAAATACCACTATTAACGGGCCATCATCGGCCCGCCAGAGAAACGCCATTTAAATGGCGTTTCGCTGGCGTGCCGATTATGGCCCAATATTTAATGCTGGCTTGGTAGCTTTACGATTTTAAGGGAATCCGGACCAGTATTGCTAAAAGAAAGCCCTATATTTTGTGATTTTCCAGGGGGGTCCGGATCCCCTGTCCCCCTCTGGATCCGCACTTGCTCGTGTTTGTCTTTGAGTGGAAGATGTGGATACTAAGGATCTTCCATGAGTGCTCCAGTATTATTGAATTCATTAAACATGTTTGGGAATTTATAAACAAGTTGGGGAAAAGGATAAAATGCGAGGCTTGTCGATTATTTTTCAGCTTTTTCGCAACGATTTTAATAAATTCACTAATACAGGGGCACGAATGTTAGATTTTAGTTATCATATGACATAAGAATTATTTGAAATCGGAATTTTGGTGTGAAAATGTTACGATTTTGTCATTATGTACGCAACATTGTTAAAGTCGGCGTAACTACTGTCTTGCCAACCAAGAGTGACAGTGACGTAATATTTGTTTACAATTGCAAAGTAAAACATTAACTTGTAACTCGCCACTTGAGCTAACGTGAATCGATAGGTATAGGATAGGATCAATTCACAAGTGACCTATCTATTCTAAGTTTCTGACAACTTTGTAACTGTCACTATTTGCTATCAGGGCCCGGAATTACAATGCCTCCTTAGAGTTAAGGAAGACTTAAGTTAAGTATTGATTTTTCAGGATGCGAAAAATAACGTTTAAAACTGATTAAAATCAAAATATTTTTATTTTTACTGAAGATCACAATGCTATCTTTGACCATAAATACCAGATCGATTCAGGAAATTTATTTAGCATTTAATATAGCATGTGGAAATATCAATACTTAACTTAAGTCTTGCTTAACTTTGAGGAGGCATTGTAATTCCGGGCCCAGGACACTATAATGTTAAATATGTAAACCACTTGTTGTTTATCGATTTTAATATATGGCAGTAGAGGTGCGACGAAGTCATGTGATAAAACTGCTTCGAGATATGAAGCTACTATTGGCTCTTTTAAGGATCAGAATTTTCACTAACATTTGTCAAACATTTTTTTCTGATCGATGTTGGTCTGTATATGATTAAAGACATATGCGAATAATTCCCATGCGCACCATTTCTGCGTCAGATAACTAAAAACTCAATTGAAAATGTTTATTCCCCCTGCATTTCGACCATTTACGAATTCGGATCAAATGCTGAATTACTTCATACTAGTAAAATGAAACAATAAAAACGACATAATTTGAAATTCCTATTTTTTTCTTTATATTGCATTATGCATGAAATTTGTGTGTGTGTGTGTGTGGGGGGGGGGGGGGTCAATTTGGCTCTACAGAAAGAAAATTACCGTGATGACACCCGATTTATTTCTAAAAGGTATTATGATAGTCCATGAAATAAATGGGTCATATATAAGCAGTAGGAGGGTGTACATCAAGGTGGTCCCCTTTGGCATAACATCCTTCGATGAATAAAACTATTTCATTGTTGTAGTTGTTGTAAACTAGGTATTCAACATACAAAATGTTATCAAAATCCATGAGTTGGCAGATTTGGAACTCCTCCTTTCAAATCTTGCTCAAGACATTAAGCCTACTAAAAATGTGCAAATTTATTTGTTATGACCCAAGCCGAGACAAGATACTGCATGATTAACTTTAGTAATTCCTCAAAAAAGTATTTGTTTTTACTACAAATTATATATTAAAAATATGACATTGAAAATCGTTTATTTTATATTTATTTCATGGACTTTATGTATGTAAACATACATAAAATTTGGACACTGACAACAGTGTCATAATCTGCATGAAACAAGTTAAAGTCATTTTTTATACACTAGTGCTTTTAAACAAAATAGTCCAGTAAGATCTTTCAAAGCACAGTTTTTCCACTAGTATTATTATAAAACGCAATCGGCTAAAACACTGTATTGGTGCTGATTTGATTTTTTTCATGTTATATTTATGTTACAGAAGAACTGTGTCATAAAGGAACATTTTATAAACGTTATGCAAAAGGCATTGTCAGGTCTTGTTTGCCTGAAAATTTCAAGCTGCTAACCTTGCCCGTTTTAGAGATATTGTCTATAATGTGCTCCCAAAATGGCCATTTATAAGCGTTATGCAGTCTCATTTTGAAAATAAATCATTTAAAATCCAAATAATATATGTTTCTTATTGATAAATATTGATACAGAACTGTTTGCATCTTATAGAGAAACTTATCTTCTACATTTTGCAATTTGAATTAAAGAAATTGGTCAAAAATTGTGGATTTTCTTCTCAAATTCCTTAAGATAGTGTTTTTGATAAAAACTGCAAAAACGACACTAATACACTTTACTATACCCATGATTATACAAAACATGTGTTTATTTAAGTAGAATTCATTTCCATTTTTCCCTTAAAGACTATAGTTTCCAAAAATTACAGTTTGCATTCCAGGCTAGTCCAATGCTCCACACCATACAAAATTTCTGTCAGGAACAAAAAAATAATTTTTTGTAGTGTCTGTAACCATGACAATTCATGAAGCGAAATCTTGAAGATTTTCAATCTCAGAATAACTTTCTTTTAATATTTTATGTCATTCAACATAAATATTAGATAGACAAAGTTTCATTGTCATGACAATTGGAATCTATGAGAAATAAGCATCAGAAAAAGTTACAGACACTACATGGAACATTGAGCTAGATTAAAGTGCATTTTGACAAAGAATATTTTTGTGATAGTTGACCTTTTGGACTACTGTAACATACTTTGATGTTTTTAAGTATGGTTTACTGTATTAAGAAAAAGATTTTAAGCATTGACATATACTTCTGGTTAAAGTGAAGAGATGCAATCTGATAGAGGGCAATTTATGACAAATTCAGCCAATGGTTGGCGTAAAGATATGCTTATATTTTGCATCATTAAGTGTTTATTGTCTTTGTTTGGCCTCTCATAGTGCTAACCAGTTTCTCCCATTGCTGTTTCATAGAAAAAGAACTGCAGATATTTATATTTCTGCTCTTTTCTTGCATGTTATATCTTAGGTGTAGAGTCCGTAACCTATAAACAGGCAATAGTAAAAGTGTAAAAAACAATTATGAGGGAATATTTAAAAAAAAAGACTAGTTTTAGGTAGGATGCGTAAAAAACAATGTAGAAAATGATAATATATTATTGTATCAAGCGCTTTATTTTTTGCCTAGTGAGACATTTATCAGCACCAATACTGTGTTTTAGCCGAATGAATATCGCAATATAGTATCTTCATCTAAATTAGGTCCAAGATATTTTCTGTTTCAGAATTTATATCCGATTAAATAGCTAATTTATAGCTGTTTTCATAGCTTAAATATTTCACTAAGTATTTTGTAATTATAGCACTTGGTAAGTAGCACTTGGTCTAGAACTATGTTGTACGGGTGGATGTCAAGCAGGTATTATTGAGCCGTGGCATGTGATTTTCTACAATATGCATTTTGACAAGTGTAGACTCAGACGAGCTTCTGCAACCTCCTTATAAGCTTAGAAACTCCAAATGGTGTTCAGTCAGTAGCAGTAGTAATCATAGAATACTTTAGCGACTAACAAAGGCCCTGATCAGACTGCGCGTATGCGCAGGCTGATCTGAGGCTTTGCTGGTCGCCCATACCACATTGTTGGAAATCTTATGCTCTGGCTCATTTGTGAATTAACCTTCCACCAGTTGCCAAATTATTTTCGGACCGAAACTAACAGGTGTCTATTAATTTAGTTTTCTTTTACCACTGAAATGTTCAAACAATATGACATTTATGCTAGGTAATCCATAATCTCTCATATATTCCTGTCAAAGCAAGAATATCCTCCAAGTTATGTAAATGTCCCTCAGTATCAAATATCGAGGGAAAATTGGCTCAGGTCATGTGCATAGTTTTCATTAACTCTCACGGACTGAATAAGTAAAACCAGGTCACGTGTTTTGAAACTATGAACGTTGGCACTATAAGTATTGGTACGTTGGTTCGTTTTAGCAGACAACTTAGATTTAACAACAGCTGTATTTGTATTATGTTGAAAGTCTCCTCATGCATTGATATAGTGCTGTCATAGTTTCATGTTCTGGTCCTTCAGAAATATTAGGTCCTGAAGTTTATTTTAGTTTATTTGAGAGTTATCCCAGCGATGTGACCAGAAAACTATCACAATTATAGACCAACTAGAATAACTTTGAAATAAACTAAGTTATTCTCAACAGCCCAGGAAACTAGCACAATTAACCAGCGGATATGACCAGAAAACTAGCATAATCATTGATCGGCCAGAATAGCCCACAAATAAACTATGTTATTCTCAACCTCTTAAATGAGCTTAGTTATTCTCAATAGCACAGGAAGCTATCATAATCGTAGACCCAACCATAATAGGCCTCAAATAGACTAAGTTATTCTCAACAGTGGATATGACAAAGAAATTATCACAAACACAGACCAACTAGAAAACCCCAAAAATAAACTAAGTTATTCTCAACAACCTAGAAACTATCACAATCAATGACCGGTCAGAATAACCCTCAAATAAACGATTTTATTCCCCAATAGCCCAGGAAACTATCATAATCACAGGCCAATCAAAATATCCCCAAAAATAAGCTTAGTTATTCACAGCTAGTCACTCAAGCTTACCAGGATAGGCATATCTGGCAACCACGATTTATCCTGAAAAAATAACTAAGTTCTTTTCAGGCTTAACAATCGTGGGTGAAATTCATGTGAATATTCTAAAAACATCATTTAAAGTTAAGAGGAAGGCAAAGACAAAGATCAGGAATCAATACAATCAAGTACCACACCTGACCTGGTGCCTTAATATTTTGACCCGCCTAAAAATTGACCCGCGGGTCAAAACGCGGGTCATAATACTACTGTAATATTTTGACCCCCTCCCCTATAATATTATGAACTCCCCACTGACTTTCCGAAAGATTGATGTAACAAATCCGAATTTGATTCAATCATTTTGATAGCACAGAAAGCAGTCGTCTGGTAGATAACCGTCAATATTTTCATGAAATTGGGGGGAGGGGGTGTCAAAATAATATACCATAATATATTGACCCCACTCTCCAGAACACAAACGGATACATACAGTGAGCCACTTTAGTTACGCACCACTTTTTCAGAGCCCACATTTTTTGACAAAAATGCTGGAATAAAACATTCTCTATGCTTATTTAGTTATTGACATTTAATCTGTTTGATGACATCGAAAAATATATTGGAATCACTCATGCGAATCATTCTGCTACGTCAAAGGAAATTTTGAGAAAATGAGAAAAATGCACGTGCAACCTGAACGTCTATATTTTCTATTCGCGTTTTGGGATAGGCATTATCCATGGTGATCGTTGTGACAGAAAAACACCAAAAAACAATTATTTTATTCAAGTAAACCCCCTTTTTCGGTCGTTGAATTCAGTAACATTGATACTTTTTGAAGAAATGCTCGTTTTGACGTCATATTAACGTCAGTTGCAATAATCAAACAGGTTTTCTTTCGTTAATTCTCTTGTCATGAGTCACTTGTCGACATAGAAGTATCAAAACACAAAACATCTTATCATTGACGCGTCCTATAACCTTGGTAGTACTGACGTCATCACTAACGTCAACACCGTGACGCCAACAAATCAATTATTTTTTTTTACGAAAATAAACGGCGGATACATGGTTGTTTAAAATGAAATTATAAAAGATATGATTTAATAACGAGTTTACTCAGAATCATACTAAATTTTATCTAACTTTAAAAAAAGTACTAAAATCAACTTTTTTAAACCTTGGCCAGCTGGGAACCAAAATAGTAAAACGTTTTAAAAACTGATAAAGCTAATAAACACATTCCAGTCTTAGATATTGCCAAGATAAATCAGTTCTTATATCTGGCATAGTAGAAATTCGACCCTGAAAAAGTGCAATGTGATCTGAGTTTCATTCGAAATAATGCAATGTGAAATGGTGTTTTGAGGGTAGTGCCCTTCAAGATCCATTTACTTATTCGTTTCTGATCTGATCACAATAAAAACTTCAATGGCTAATGCAAATATAGATGCGCTTTACGCTGGCAGTCTCAGATTAAAAACATCATATTTCGTTTCCGAGTAATTTTACATTTTATTAGTGGTGCGTAACTAAAGTGGCTCACTGTTAAGTTCAATCTGTCAACCATGACATAGTATAATTACAATTTTTTTCCTTGGCTAAGCATAACAACAGTTTGAAGTTTATCGTGAAATTTTGGTTTGAATGGGGGGGGGTGTTAAATATTATACCATAATATATTGACCCCCCATCCAACTCACAACTTAATACCTTACTTCAAATTGTCAAAACTGATACGGTATTACAATTTTGCTTAGGCTGAGCAACCCAATAGTTTCAAACTTATCATCAAAATTTTAGTTTCAATGGGAGGTAGGTCAAAATATAATACAATAATATATTGACCCCAACCCCACCCCACCCCATCAAACACACAACTGGATACCTTACTTCATATCAAACTGTCAACCATGCTACAGTATTACAATTTGCCCAAGGCTAAGCAACCAAACAGTTTCAGGCTTATCGTCAAAATTTGGTTTGGAGGGTGAGGGGGGGTCAAAATATTATACCATAATATATTGACCTCCATCTAACTCATCAGTGACTAACTTACTTCAAGCTGTCAACACTGACACAGTATTACAATTTTGCCTAGGCTTATCAACCAAAACGTTACAAGCTTATCGTCAAATTTTAGTTTCAGTTTGAGGGGTGTCAATGTATTACGGTATAGTATAATATATTGACCCCCACCCCCGTCATCAAATACACTACTCAATACTGAATACATTACTACTAATTGTCAACCATGATACATTATTACAATTTTGCCTGGGCTAAAGCAACCCAAAAGTTTCATGTCAAAGTGCATTTGCTCATACCTTTGCACTGTAAATCTACAGGAAGTTATTGAAACCAGATAAAGCTCGCATACGCGTGCGTTTAACTTACACATGTATAGCATTTTATACAGGTAACACAAGAAACCGCTCACTCAAAGTCAATATCCCAACAAAATGTATAGGCATACCACCATCGGTAGTGGGACGATACTGTGAGCTGGCTGGCATATAAGTCCCGTTAACATGGTGAATTTCTAATTAATGAAACGTACGCTGAATTTGATACAAATATCATAAATACGTTCAACACCAATAACACACCGGATAGGCGGCAATCGAAAACCTTAATACTATCGACAAACGTAGATGAACAAATCGGTAGAAACAGCGTTCGATTGCCATTTGTCGCCCGTCAGGCGACAAATAGCAATCAAAAACGCTGCTTCTAGCGATTTTAATCTGCGTTCGTCGATTGTTAACAGCGTTTTCGATTGTCGCCTATCCGGTGTGAATAAAAAGACATTAAAGCGAGAAACCCTGTCTACGGTGTTTGCGATGATAAGGTTCAAACTAGCTTGCTCAGCTGCACAGACTATCAAGAACAATACAATTTTACCTGTAACAAGGTTGACCATTCTTCTCTCGAGAATATGATTAAAAAGCGCTTTTGTTCCTTTGATATTCTCATGCCACAAAATCTGTTTTTCTCGCAACTAGGACCAACTGTTTTCTGAGGTCACTGGCTGGACCGGTCGTCTTCCTGAACATGTATAGATAACCCTTTTCAGACCGATGGATTCAGGCCCGATTAAGCTACATACAATTAAGTCAGGATGGTCCATTGTATATATCGAGGGGTCGCGGGTTATAATGTCTGAAAAAAAAACATATTGTGATTCTGTTTCTGAAGATAGATACAGTATAAGCTGTGTAAAACGGCCACTCAAAAATAGACAAAGCACGGACCTTAATCACAAATGGCAGCTTAATGAAGGTCAAAAGTATTTCAGAATGCTCCCTTTGGAACAATCTGCAATACTTTTGACCTGTATTAAGCGATAATCGGTATTGAAAACCGTTTTTGTCTATTTGAGAGTGGCTATTTTACACAGGTTTTACTGTATTGCCTTAGCAAACACTGCAGACAACCATGAAATGCCGCATGATGCGGCATTTTATTTTATGTTTTCCAAAGTAGCCGTTTAGGGTTTAGTCAAGACTTTTTATTATTAAGGACAATAGACTAAAGTACATACTATACAACAATTAAACAAAACATAGTCAAACGTTGACCTTAGAATTACCAAAGGTCAGGAGGAATCCATGGCCAGAAAAACCGTTACAAGAGAAACGCATGAGAGCTTCAACGGTTTTGATGTGGTACTTTATAAGGCATCAAAAGAATAATCATGTTTTAGCAAAATGACGATGGCAGAGGGCAACGAACGATGTCAACCAGTACGGCTTATCTTCACGCACAGACGGACAGGCCATGCTAGTATAACTATTGCTTATCTGCTTCTTTTGAATAATTCTGAGGCCAGCAACCAGCTTATATCAACTGATGCACAATTGATGTGCGTATTGTAAGGGCAACTTTCTTTACGTAGATAGATAGACTTGGAAACTGATAGCTAAATACAATCGAATTTCCTAAATTCGAAGTCCTAGGGACTACAGATTTTATTTCGAAGCATCGTAATTGGAACTATAGGGAGGTAGACAAGGTATATAATAGCCCCTAAAACTATTTAGTATCAGTTTTTCCCATCAAACTTATGATTCGTTTTGTATTGTCCGTGTATGGTCGTGTCTACATGTATATCTGCGTTTTGACTTCATGTAATGACGTTAATTATAAAGAGTTCATAGGATTGAGATGTACAGCCTCTGTAGTTTCGAGCATTTAAAGAATTTTCAAGTATTCAACAACAGAAGTGAGCGTTTGACTCGACAAACATGAAACTTATTTAACAAAGATTATCGTGGTTATCGATATCATAAACTTTGTTAAGCATTTTTGCAAGCTTGGAAAGTGGGCTAGGTGATTTACGCATATGCGATTGGTTAGCCTGTCGCTAAAAAAACATGTATGTTCGACAATTTTTACTATCTCTTCGGCTGACGCGTGTAATATGCAAATGTACCTATTTTCAGCACTTTATCTAGAATATTCTCTTTGCATGATGGGTAATCTTGCATGCTTTTGGTCATCTGCTGATTTTTCGTTTAAGTTTATGTTTTTAAATTACAATCTTTCGGGAATATCGTCGGAGCCTTATACAGATTGGATTTAGATCTGATTAGGTCTAAACAGTTTGGAGAGGTGATAAGCAGACGGCAAAAGTCGTCACTAGCGGTATCATTGCCGACTGATTTAAGAAGAGAAGAAAATAGCTTGGACTCAGATCTGACTGCTCAGTCATGTTGCTTGTCTTAGGGGCTTGATAAATATTTCGGCAGGCGGCAAAATTTAACGTTTACCACCCGGAAGTAGAGGTACGGTACCTGTCTGGCGCACGTAACTGTTATATACTAGTATGTAACCGACGTTTGTATATATACTGCTTAGTGGCGGTGTTCTTCTCAGATTTTTCTAGGCTGTCGTCATAAAGGTAAGAACTTTACTTTTAATATATACATAAATAAGTAATTTGTTGCAAAAAATCTTTTTTACTGGCATGCGCGTACTCAGAAAGTAAAATCAGATAAGATGGGTCCCAACTCTGACATTGTTTTTTTCTTCTTTTCTTTTTAATGAAAGGAGAGATGATCGAAATACCACTATAAGCGGGCCATCATTGACCCGCCAGTGACACTCCATTACATGCGTTTCGCTGGCGGGCCGATGATGGTCCAACATTGAATGCTGGCATGGTAGCTTTGTGATTTTCAGGGGGATCTGGACCAGTATTGCTAATTAACCTTATAGCTTAGTAATTTTCCAGTGAGGTGGTCCGGACCCCCTATACCCCCCCCCCTGTTGATCCGCGCATGACTTGAAGTATTCTAATTTTCATCATAAGGGGTTACTGATTGGAATTACCTGATCAATATCAGACCTGTGTCGATATTTAACTGTCCCTGTAGCCTGATAACGATCTCAGAGGCGCTGTAGTTGATCACCTTTCCCAAAGGTATAGAGCTTTTAAAATAGTTTTTAATTTTTTCCATATAAACATATTCCTAATTTGTTGCTAGTCCATAGGCTGGTGCTAAGTTCTGATAATCATACAACTCAACTGAAGACGATTACATTTATAGACTAGCCATGAACATAACCATTTGGAAAAGAAAGAAATATTATTAGAATATTTTACGTGTATTAATGACCACTTTTATTATCAGACTGGTAGCTATTCTATATAGTTGACTGATGGCAATTATAATGGCCCGCTTCGAATCGAAGTATAGTTCCTACGATGGTACCTAAAGTTCAATTCGAACATCTTGTCAGCTTGTTTGGTTCCCTCCTCTAGACCTGTCTAGCAAGATGGGTTCAAGATCTATCAATAGCCTCAAATGTTTTTATTTTACAAGATAAATCCTTGATGTGTTCTATTTGCGGTCCCTCTTATTCGTTATTCTTAATTAGAGTAGGCTGTGCAGTTTATGTATACTCTTTTTGTCAATGATGAAGAATTGAGGTGGGGCATACAGGGCTATTCTCTTTGTTTACTTGACAATTAATTAAAGGTTGCAACTGTAGCCATTCGGGCGTAAACGTACGCACGCATCTATTACGTAAGAACTTTAGTAGGAACTTTAGTTTGATTCAAAGTGGGCCAATATCATTCCAATTGCACCAGATCGTTCATGTTTGGACAATCTAGGCATGATTAATAAAGTTATAAAACTAAAGCTGCAGTGTATTTATACATGCTTATGTACATGCTACATGTCAAAGAGACCCAGAAGTGTATGCGACATGCCATGATCCCAAAACCAAATCTAGGATTCCTACCTCAAATTATACACAGATATGCTCTGAGCTCGACCTTGCTATAACTGAAACCAGAGGTCAAGGTGACAGTGTCCTGGAAACAGTTGGTGACTCGCCAGGGCCCAAGATGTATCTACATACCAAATATGGAATGCTACCATAAATAAAATAGGCGATCTGCTGTGGGTGCATTTTTCAAGAACTGACTCCTGAGATCAAGGTCAAAGTGGATGAAAACAGTTAGCGACATTCCATGACCCCAACATACATCCACACATTGAATTTGGTGGTTAATTTGGCATATAATATGAGACATGCTCTTACAGGGGTCGAACAGACCTGAAAAAGTCCTTGAATTTGACCTTGTCGTGGAAAACTCCTGGAATTTGAAAAAAAAAACTGCCTTTTGTCTTGGAATTGTCCTGGAATTCTGTAAAATCACCCTTGAAAATATGAATTAGTCTTTGAAAATATAAAATACAACAAATCCTTTCAGATTTATGGGATGCGCAGAAAAACTGTGTGAAAATCGCAAAAAAACTGAGTGATAATCGCTAGATACACGTCAAAGAGCGAGGTGCAACTCGTAATCTATTCTATTCAATTTGTGCGGTAGTCCTGGTTTTTATCACCTGCGTCAGAATCAAAGAAATAGAGTGCGCCTTTTCATCTCGACGCTTCTGGCTGAAAAAAAAGTGCATTTTCACGTTGTTTTTTACACAATTGGGAAGAAATTGAGTCCTTGAAAAATGAAATAGTCCTGGAAAAAATCTGCAATTCTGTTTTCCCATTTCCGTACGAACCCTGTCTTAACACTATGTTTTGCTTGCTGTCGGTGAGTTGTCTTGTCGTTGAACTGTTTTATTCCTATACACACGACCGTTATGCTAACAGTATGTTATATAAATAGACAACCAGGTAGGGTGTATCACTATTAGGACACAAATGCTTGCGGCGAGAGCGCCGCAAGCAAAAACAAACACCAGACTTTTACAATTGGTTTATTTCTCTAGCAGTGTACGAATATTGTATATTTGACCCATTATTCCAGATTCAACATGAAGGTAGCAGTTTTCTCCACCCTTGCTCTTCTCGCTGTTTGCGGTCTGGCTCTTGCCGACTATGAATATGGTAGCAGTGGATACGGTGGTTATGGTTATGGTCTCGGCGGGTATGGCGGAGGTATGGGCGGTGGTTATGGCAAGAGCTACGTCAGTTATGTCCCCTACCAAGCTGGAGGAAAGGGAGGCAACAGTGGAATCCTCGGATCTTGTAAGTTCATTTCCTGTCTATTTAAGTCCATGGGTTCTTCACAAGTGAACCGTTTGCTTCCGCCGTAAATACTCTGATAATTTTTATCATGTTTATGATAAGTTATTATGATTAGAATACAGTCAATAATAAAGAAAAAAAACCCAAACATGTTTATTCACTTTTATCAAATCTTTTTTACACTGATAATCGGACACCTCATTTTTATATAGTTTTGTATCGTTGCTATACTACATGTACGAGGCTTTAAAGTTATCTACGCGATGAGGCATAGAATTACCATGTATGTTACCTCTAAACACATTCATATCGTGAGATATTGAGTTGTTCAGGGGATGGGTTTCAGAGTATAGGTTTCATTGCACGTTTTATTACAATAGTAACAAACAGCCTAGGTAACTAAACGTACTTTCTAACCTAATTGTCTGTATTTCAGTACTCCCTCTGTTGTTCCTGTTGATCTTGCTGCCCATCTTCACCCAGAGGTCAACTGCCAGCAGCACCGTCCTCGTCAACGCTTCTGGTAAGTTGTCGTTCACTCTTTCTCACTGTCTTTCCGCAAGAGCTATTTTCCGAAATAACAGATGTAAAAATAACATGTAAAAGCAGCTGTAAAAAGAGGCATTGGTTATCACATATATGAGTAGATTACATACATATAAAATTTGTATAAAGCGTTGTCAAGGATTTTGATTGTAAATGGCATGCATGAAACACAATTAAAAGCTATAAGCACACACATGTTAACATGTTCGGTTATAAATACATCATGCATTGTATAAGTTAAGATGTGAATTTTTTATTATGCACTGCTAGATAGAAATAAAGGCCTCCTTTCAATGTCAAGCTAAGACTTAAAACACTACATCTAATGTTGTGGTATATACTTAAAGACCATAGTATCCTTAAGATGGAGATTGCTATCATGTTAATGGCCTTATTTGCGAAAAGCGAAAGATACCGGAGGTTCCCCATTGCAAGCGAAAAAATAAGACACCTAACATGCTGCATTAATTTATGCTATTAACTTAAGTTACTGATTAAGACATGTCTATAGACTATTATACCTGCAGCAAAGAAAAAAATAAAGTAAATAAACTGCAAAATTATAAAATAGCATGCGAAAATCGTTTCCAACTAATAATAAACATATAACAGTAAACCATGAAACATGTTGACTAACCTCTCGAACCGTGTCAGATGGCATTTCATGCATGTTTTTCTACAATGTATAAATCTCTCGCTGGTATAATGTCTCAGCATATTTGCTATGGCGTAACTCCCATTACACAGTTAAGCACATGCGTCATAAAATAGTAACATATTCATAGGAGGTAACCGAATGTGATAAAGGAGCAAAGTCTTTCCTTTAAGAGAAGTTCCCATTTTGAAAAGGAACGCAATTGAACTGAACTTATGATTTTAAATGATCAAAGTTTGTAAGTTGAAAATTTGAATGAAATGCGTTCATACATTTGCCACTGGCAGACATAAAAGTCAAGCGAAAATAACTTTATTGTTTGAGTATATTAGAATATATAGGTCACTGTCTGAGCTTACCAAGGAAATGGTATGGTTAGGTCATCTGACCGTCTTGGCATGACTATCGCTGTTGACTGGGCGTTAATCCACACACCTAAAACGCATATCACAATTCGTTTATAACGGTGACGTAATTTATATCCCAAAATCGATATCACTTTCAATAACTGCTCAAAGTGGGGCTAATTTGCCCCCTTATGAAGGCGAAAGTTGAAAGTTGCTTTTCACCCATTTTTTCTGTTTGATTTTTAGATGAATAACCCAAGTGTTAAAACTAGTAAGTGAGTATGATCAGGAAATACCACAATCACAAACCGCAGACAACCCCATGGCATCGCGAAGAAGAGCCACTCAACCATCACGAGACACCAGGAAGACAAATTAAGCAAAGCAACCAGCTATCTCTTCCCTATCAAGATGATTGCAATACTAGAATAGACATAAAGTAACGTACAACAAAACAGAACAAGTACAGACTCTCACAATGGGAGTAACATTGTCAACAACAACATAACAACCGCTTTAGAACGGACAGCAGCCTAAGGCGCCGGGGGGCTCAAATGCATTTACTGGTACCAAATCTTCGCCCTAGATTCTGCTGTTGTTGAAGTACAAGAAATAATCAGCTCGCGTGGAGGTCATCTAACTAATGCAATGTATCATCATGGAGAAACACTCTAATCAAATGATACAAAGAAAATGGCTCATGGCTCACAGATAGTTAGAGCTAAAGAAAACCTCAAGTTGAGCCACGCTGGGTCCAGCTACAGATACACATCAGGCACCAACCCATAGCAACTGTATAATTCATATTAATGCAACACTTGTATGCTTAGGCCATTGTTCTAACAAAACACTAAGAAGGAAAAGGTGAAAATAAATTCTTACGTGTTGGCCTCATATTAGGGTTGGGGGCAAAATAACCTCAGGGCCTTGTTTTATAAACTCTGGGCCTTGTCTCACACCCAAAATCCAATAGGAACTGCCTCTGCCGATTCCGTGGAATTCCGTGGAATCACAGCTCGGGTGTACATTGACGATCTACTTTGAAAACGTGACGCTGACGTTACAAAACTTGACGCTGACGCCAGGGAAACCATGTCAACACAATAACAAGCTTAAGTGTGATTGCAGCAAAATAAACGGTTATAAATGAAGTAATGTATTTTCAATAAGATAGCGCTACAGCGATATTTTATTGAAAATTCATAAACTTCATCTATGCTGTTGATAATACGTTTGGGGTAGTCAAAAAAGGAATTTGATAGGGCTGGACCCAGATGCTACAGTACTATTTTTCCTGACGCCAGTTCTGGCTAATAAATGAAGCTTTTTTCATACATAGTACTACGCCTGTTGAGGCTTGATTCAATTCTCGAATTGTGCCAGATTTTCCCGATTGAACCGAAAACATAACCATTTGCCATTTATCTTATGATGTTAACATGGTTATTTGTATCTTGCAGGTTAATTCTACTCCAGTAGCAGACTCTAGTTCCACGGATTCCAAGTTGTTCCTTAAATTATACTTCCTGTTATCTGTTAAGTTTATCTTAAATAAAATAACAAAACCTTAGTTTATTCGTTGATGTTTCTTTATTTCTTTGACTTGTTCACCATCGCGTCAGCGATGATGATATACATTAGTAATCTTCATGGGCGTGTGTTCGATTCGGGCCTGTTCCATTAGCAAGTTGCTATTTCCCCAGCAGCAGTGTCTTTTACTGTTACTTCTCAAACTCCCCGTCGATCAAGCGGAATCAAGACAACTCGTCGACAGAACAATTCGTCGACAGATCCTGAGACAACTCGTCGACACTTGATGAGACAACTCGTCGACACCTTTATTATAAGCTAATTAGCCAGTAAATGATAATTACTATAATTTTTAATGACATCACAAGTAATTTTAAGACAGTTTATCCACAAAAATGACCATTTTTCATAAAAAAATTAATATGATCAAAAAGATATTAAAATGTAATAAACAAAATAACTCTCTTAAAATACGCATCGAACGTACGACATAAAAAAAAGAAAAAAATGACTATTTAGAATCACTGGCCAATTTATGTTAATTCACAGACATTATAAGTGATATGCTACTTCCAAAATTCCACCATTGTGTGAGCGAGGTTGATATACTTTGGATACTGGATTGCTTCTAAAATCGAAAGGGCCAAATAGAAACCTTGCCACTGAGCTAGAATCCAACTCAAACGTGGAACCTTCGAATATTCTAGGCTAAGTGTGATGAAATAACTAAATGTAGATGGGTCAGTTTCCATATGCCCCCTAGGCATTATGTGCATTGACTTCGATTGGGGAATACGGTTGTATGACCTATACATACAAATCTTTAACTAAAACAAAAGATGCCCAGAGCTTGAAGTACATGAAACACTGAAAAGAGTGGCTTCAGCAAATGCAATATTAAAACACTATACCAGTTCTTCTTTAATAACTGTAAATTGCCATGCGATGGTTCTAAGCTTTTTAAAAAGCTAACCTTGTATGAATAAAGAGGTTTATACTTCCCCCCCCCCCCCCCCCCCCCAAAAAAAAAAAAAAAAAAAAATAGTGAGTATGATCAGGAAATACCACAATCACACACTGCAGACCAACCCACGGCACCGCAAGGAATGGCCACAGAACACTAATAGTCACAAGACACCAGGAAGACAATTAAAGTAAAACAACCAGCTCTCTCTTCCCCATCACGATGATTGCAAAACTAGATCGGACACTGTGTTCTGCATAGCAAAACAAGGGCCAAATATCATATGTTCCGACTCAAATGGCGGTTGGGTATGTATGCGAGCAACGAAGGATATTGCGAGTCAGCATATTTGCACATGTTCACCTGAGCCTTCATCGCTCAGCAATGCGATAAGTAACAAAATCTCACATGCTGACTTGCTGCCATTTATGCGAGTAGCGAATGCTCTGGCGAGTCTACAATTAGTTTTAAATTTAATTCTCGTTTTATATTATGCTTTGCATATTTTGTTTTTCTGTCTGCTGGCAATATGTAAAAATATTGAAAATGATTTGTTGTTGTTGTTGAATCAATTTTTGTTGCTCCAACTGTGTGGCTTTTTGTGTTATTCCTAGATTGGTGATGTATAATGGCTTTAATGTTTAATGTACTGTCGTGAGTTGGCTCCCGGTCCCTTTAGTTTAACAGGTGGCAGTGCCCAGGGCGACGACAGTAAATAATGCGCTTACAGTAGTTCCCATGGTCCTTCCTAGTTTGGTAATCATCTCGCTGAGGAAGAAAGAGCTGGCCCCGAGGTTATAAAACTTTTACCATGCTCAGCTCAACTGAGTATGACATTTCAAGTGCTCATCAAATCTAAAATACGGACAAATAAAGAAATGTCTTGCTTTAAGTCTCTCAAATGTTGTATTCATAATGATAATAAACTGTAAAATGCTAACAATTGTTGGCATTCTAGAATCTATGAGCAGGATAAAATTTGTGCTTAGCTGATATGAGCACAAAGAAAGCAAGTAAGGGTGCAAAGATCAGGAATCGATACAATCAAGTACCAAACCTGATCCAGGATACCAATGGGAAAGTGACAATCTCACAGCTATTAGACACCACAAACGAAAGCAAAGAGGTCAACCCTTTCCCATTATGTGACCACAAGACACATATATACAGACGCGCACAAAGGCATAGCAAACACAAGACAGAAAAAGCATAAAAGATCCACAAACGATGTACCGCCTTGGAACGGTCAGTAACATATTTTACTTGAGGGCTTAAACCAGTTTGACGGCAAGGCCTGGTTTATTTACTGCCATTGTGTTCTTGCTCTCATTTTGGTGTCTATGTTACGATGCTGTTTCTTTGCAGTACCGTGGATTGGTCTGTGATCCGAGATTGAAGCAATATCCAATCAAACTCACTTGACTTCTCAGTTAATATGACCAGATTTTGTGCAATTTAAATAATTTAAATTTGACCCTTTCCAAAGGGGTTTCAAGTTTACTGTAATATGCAAACGTTTTGCATTGTAGTCGACTTAGCTTAGAGGTTAAAATTGCCGATGAAATGAGCCGCGACACGTGATTTCCAACAATGTGGCTTTTTGACAAGTGTAGACTCAGACGAGCATGTGCAGCCTCCTTTTAAACTTAGAAACTCCAAATGATGTTCAGTCAGTAGCTTAACACTCATAGAATATTCAAGCGACTAGCAAAGGCTCTGATCAGACTGCGCGTATGCGCAGGCTGATCTGATGCTTTGCTGGTCGCACATACCACATTGTTGGAAATCTCATGTCACGGCTCAAATGGTCTTGTATCGTGTAGCTTGTAACAGGCGCACATATGATCCATGCTTTCTGATTCAGAAAATTTAGCAGCAGCATTTTTATGAGCATGAGGGTAATTTACATCATAGACTATTCTTTACTGTCAGCAATCAAATATGATCATTATGCCATTAGTGCTTAACTTTAGAACTAAGCCAAAAATCATGTGCATATCTGGGAGTCCAGTGTCTAAATGACAGCACTAAACACATATATGGTATTGGCAGCAACCGCAGAAAGAGAAATACTAGTTAAATACCGTATCGTAAAGGAAACTAAACTTTCGTACGAGGGTCATCAAAAAAGTTCTGACAATAGTCTCATATCTCAGAAACTGTTATTGAAATCAGAATTATATTACCCATTGCATTTGGCCATGGGTGTGGCATATTCATGTTTGAAACATGGAGTTTTTATCACAACCTTATTTTATGCTAAACAAATTTGTAAACAACACTGTGAGAGCCCATGGCCACGATAAATCACGTTTTTAACTATTTTTTGCTGGGGGTAGAGTTAGATAAAAATGCAGTATGTTTCTTTGGAAAGTTATATTGATGGTTGGTGGTGTTGTCTGAATACACAACTGACCCATAAAAGCAAATACCACAACGATATTAACCTAGCTGCTTGAAACGTTCTTGGTTGCTAGGCAACAATAGAAAATTACATTTTGCCTCACTTAAAGCTTCAGCTTCAAGTATATTTTGAACAATTAAAAAAAGTCATTATGATCAATTTGCGTATTAATAGATACATGTGTCGATTAATATGCTATATAGTCTTCTTAATAGCCCTTTTCCAAACAGGCCCCGAATCCCACGAATTGACAAATATTTGTATTCGTGGCTGAATCGTACTCAGTTTGTGAAGATCTTAACTGATTCGCACAGTCTGTAGTCAGTTCTTGCAATTCGTAGGTCTATCGGGAATTCGGCTCAAAGTTTTGAACTGTTCAAAACTTTGGCCACGAATTCCCCGATTCGAAAAATCGTGCGTGATTCGTACCAAATTCCTAAGGCATTCTTGGACATCCTAACTGAATCGTAATCGATTCGGAGGCGTTTTTGGGCGTTCGTAGCCAATCTTAGCTCATTCGTGGGGAATCAGGAGATTAGGCCAAGCAATAGGACCAAGGAAGTGATAGTAGAGGGATTTTCCCTAAGATAAATTACCCCGTCACGCGCATGTGAGCCATTCCTAGAAGTTGAAACAGATTTGGCAGATTCTGTAGCACAATCAGGACCGGTCAGTAGCTCCTGGCTGGTGATTTTGCCAATGGCGAACTGCCATATTTTTCCAAGTCAAAGAGTCAGGGTCAGGGCCTCTCGACTTTAATGTAGTAGTTTTCTTCTAGCTATATAAGTAGCTGTTTTCAACACTCAAGTTGCAGGATAAATTCTACAGCTGCTTTACGAGGAACATGTATTTTGGAACTGATGCCCCCGAAGCATGTATGGGCCTTTTTTTATAACTTTCGTGAGAGAAAATCTCGCGAATCGTGGCGAATCGTCGCGGATTTCTGTTAATTCGTGCCCAATTCGTGCTGCATTCGGCATATTCTTAACTGATTCGTAATTGATTCCTTAACTTTCGTGCAGCATGTTCTAATGTTATTTTGCTAATCGTAATGAATTCTTGCGCGATTCCAGCCGAAATGAACCGATTCCCCCGAATATTCGTAACGACATCGTATCTGAATCGGGACTGACTCGTAGAACATCACGATTAGAAAAAAACAAAACAATGAAACCTCACGAATCTCCCTGAATCAATAAACAATCGATTCGTGGCGATTCGCGCAATTCGTGGCCTGTGTGGAATAGGGGTATAACGCATAGAAAATAATAAATCAAGACCCTGCTAACACCACAGTCGCAAGCTTAACCATTATCAATGACCTTCAGAATCAACATACATAATGTCTATATTTATCTATATGAAAGTTTTAAAAAGGAGTTTGTTATTTCTCAGAAATTTGGGCATGTAAACAGCATAGTGTGTCCCGTCCATGGCCCTTTACCTTGTGTTCTTTAGTTGTCTAGCAACAATTGTGATTGCAGCATGGAAACTATTTGAACAGGTGATTCAATTCCCTATCTTCCAAATAACATGTGAAGATCATTGAAACAGGTCCCAGAGAAATGGGTTTTGTTTTATGGGGTCATTGTCAGAACTTATTTGATGACCCTCGTAGTATGTACCATCCTCGATAACCCAAGACGTCGCTTTAGTGCTATTGTGTTCTATCTACCATAGCACAAGTTTTGAGAAAAATGAGTTTGAAAATTTTAGCATCCTGAATTTTGATGCCTTATTTATCACAGACCTTTGAATCATACCAAAGGGTTAAATTATACACATACAGTGTAAATGACCTTGGTTTGAAGATTTTTTTTACTGTAATATGGAATTTACGGGCATTTCACAGTTTGCAGATAGAACATTATGCCTATAAATCGCCATCTGCGTTCAGTGCTATGGTGTTCTATATTTTCCTACAGCTTATCATTCTGTTTACTGTGTCAATTCATATACTAGTCTGAACAGAAATGATTATTTGTACCTAAAAGTAGCAGATATAGTCGTTTATTTGGCATAACAGTAACAAACCGCACGAATTATGCCATTAAAATTTATACAAGGGAGGTAATCTGTTTCTACAGTTAATTTTCTGTCAATGGGGTCAATTTGTGTAACATTTAAGACTGAACTAATTATTTGGACCTAAAAGTAGCAGATTTAACCTTTGATTTGTAATTACATCGACAGATTACTTCAATTTAAGCAGTTTAGATATGTCTATGGGAGGTAATCTATTTCAGCAGCCTATTATTCTGTGCATGGATCAATTTGCATTATATTTTTGAATGAGCGGATTATTTGGACCTAAAAGTAGGCGATATAGCCATTAGTTCGTCATAAGACCGACAAACCGTTTCAATTTACGAAATTTAATTTTTTTGTGAGGGAGGTAACTGCAATTGTTATCAATTTCTCCAAGGTCAGTGACTTTATGTAGATAGAACAGTATGACACTCAACTCCCCCAGTCACGTGACATGATCATCATTGGCCATTGGATGAAAATCTCTTGGAATACTATAGCACTGAACGAAACTGTCTTTTTGTAGATAGAACAGAAAAGCACAGCGATTTTAAACTTAGTGGGAGGAGATAGGCAGATGAAACCTTCACCAGTAGATAGAACATTTGATCTCCTTTCCAACGGTATGCATAACTCATTTTTGACCAAAATGTAACTTAGAACACTATAGCACTAAAGCGACGAAGAGTAAAATATTCCGTTTTACTCCTTTCATGAAATGACAGAAGTGAAACGGAATATTTTACCCTGGGGGTTACCGAATTTGGTATGGTACCTACAATATTGGAAACTGTGTAAATACCAGTCAATGCAACAAATAAATAATGTAGAAGGGAAGCAGGGAGGACCAATCCCTTTATCCTCTGTATGCTGCAAACCCCTTTAGGGGTACTTTGACAAACAATGAATACCCAGATGAAATGCTGCAAAACGCGGCAATTCACCAGGGTCTTCACTGTGTGTTTGACGTTTTGTCAGAAAGTTCTTCTGAGGCATGAGTAAGTACCCCCTGATTAGCTTAAACTTTAGAGAATTCAGACTTGATACAGCCAAAATAACAAACCATGGCCAAAATAACGAACCATGAAACATCAATATCGCGTAAATTTCCGAAAAATCGTGGCAATCATTCAAAGAAGCACGAACACGTGCTACTTCTGCCGAAAGGGCAAGGAACATAAACGAATAAAAAATATACCAACGCAGCTTCATATTCACTGACAATAATGGCAACTTCCTGAAAAAAACAACGTAGGCTTAACCTTAGCTGAATTAAAGAAAAACAATATTTGATAAACGTTTTAAAAACTCCAACAGAAATCAATCCTTGCTTTCATGATGCCAAAAATGATTGTCACAAATCGAATATTGGAACATTACCATGCAATTCTTTTTTTCAACCATTTTGTTTTACGTGAGCTTTTGTCTGGTTGGTCAAAATTGTTTTTGGGTTCCCAGAAAAAGGATGGGACCTCCTTTCCCTGATCAATTCAAAAGATAATCAAACGCTATAAAAGAGTAGGTTAATGCATGGATATCATACGTAGTGGGTATATAGCTATCATTTTCTCTTTAATTGCATGTCGGTTGGTCACACCTTAGACTCAATGACGATTGTTTATGTGATGAGACATCGCATACGTTTGGAAAGTAAAGAAAAGGGCTAAAATTAGGAATCTATTCAATCAAGCCCCACACCTGACCCAGGATACCAATGGGAAAGTGACAACTTCACAATTAGACATCACAAACAAAAGCCAAGAGGTCAGCCCCTTTCCCAGCAGGTGACCACAAGGCATCAATAAACAGACGCGCACGAAAGCATTATAGATAACAAAAATCAAGACAGAAATAACATAAACGTTCCACAAAAGAAGCACGCCTTGGAACGGTCAGTAAAATATTTTACTGGAGGGCTTAAACCGGTTTCACAGCGCGCCAACCTCACGCTTAGTTCAGATGTGGATCTAGACACAAACACAAAACATATATAACACAATTGATCCAAAGTACCGCCTTGGAATGGTCAGTAAAATAATTTAATGGTGGGCTTTAACCAGTTTCACGGCGCGCCAACCTCAACCTTAGTTCAGATGTTGATCAAGACACATAGATGTTTGGTTTGCATGAAAGACCGCTAGCTCATCAATGCATTATCTCCAAGAACATATAAATAAAGGTACAAAAAGAAGATAAAGCAGAGATAGGGACTCAACAGTAAATAAAACTGAATACAAGAGCAAAAGAAATCCAACAGGTAAACCCCGATGGGCCTGACAATAGCCAAAGCATGAGGACCCTACCATCTCATCAATAGATAAGTCTTTAAGTCGGAACCTTCCTGAGAGCTAAACGGTTTATATGTTCTAATAACAGTTGCATCTAGGGAGATGATTTTGGCCAGTTAAATATATCATAGTCCAGTCCTTAGGCTGTCCTTCCTCTGGGTGCTATGTGATTGTGGTATTTCATGACCATACTCGCTTATTTTGTCTTAGCCTCGGACATGCTTGATAACCCTGAGTGGCCTTTGTATTATGATGGATTTTCCCATACACATAAATAGAATAAGGATTGGATGATTATTTTAAAGGTAGAACTTTAAAAAAAGAAATTTGTGCCTCATTCCCAAAAGCTTGCATCTGTCATAGCCAACAGTGCATACCCTGGTGAATTGCTGCGTTTTGCAGCATTTCATCTGGGTATTTACTGTTTATCAAAGTACCCCTAAAGGGGTTTACAGTATACAAAGGATAAAGGTTGGGGTCCTCCCTGCTTCCCATCTACAATATTTGTTTGTTGCACTGACTGGTTATCATACAGTTTCCAATATTGTAGGTACCAGACCATCCTCGGTAACCCAAGGGTAAAATATTCCGTTTCACTTCTGTCATTTCATAAAAGGAGTGAAACGGAATATTTTACCCTTGTGTTACCGAGGATGGTAGAATCTACTCAACATATGATACGGAAATTCAGTTTCCTTTTCTAAACGATATTTAAATAGTATTTCTCTTACTGTGGTTGCTGCCAATACCATATGGGTGTTGAGTGCTGTCATTTAGACACTGGACACTCATATATGCACATATCTTAGGCTTAATTTAAAAATTAAGCATTTATTGCATACAAATCATTTTTGATTGCTGCCAGTAAAAAATAGTATTAGTCCTATGGGTCGTTCTTCAAATTACCCTCATGCTCACAGCCTTGCTGCTGCTGAATATCCTCAATCAGACAGCACGTATCATATGTGTTCCTGTTTCAAGATATAAGATACAAGAACATTTCTTCTGTAATTTCAACCTCTAAGCTGAGCCTACTAATGCAAAAAGTTTTAATGTTACAGTAAGCTTGAACCCGTTTGGAAGGGGTTTGAAGCTTACTGTAATATGCAAATGGGGTCAATGGGGTTTTAACCTTACTGTAAAATGCAAAAGGGGTCCAATTTCAACCCGTTTGGAAGGGGTTTGAAGCTTACTGTAATATGCAAATGGGGTCAATGGGGTTTTAACCTTACTGTAAAATGCAAAAGGGGTCCAATTTCAATCATTTAAATTGCACTAAATCTGGTCACACTGACTGAGAAATCAAATGAGTATGACCAGATATTGCCACAATCTCCAATCAGAGACCAATCCATGACACTGTGAAGAAAGAGCGCCGAACAAAGACACCAAAAATGAAAGCAAGAACACGTTGAAATCGGGCCTTTTTACCACGTTTTTTTATACTCTACTCAACTGAGCAAGGAATTTTAACTGCTCAAAAAAAACTAAAATGCTGAAAGGTATAGGTATTTCTTGCTTAAAAGCTCTCAGGTGATGTATTTCTCCTTCTTATAAATGTTAAAATATCAATAATTGTTGGCATTTTAACATTTATGAGCAGGATAAATTTCACTCTCAGTTGAGCTGAGCATGGAAAAGTTTTATAACCTCGGGGCAGCTCTTTCTTCCTCAGTGAGATGATTACCAAACTAGCAAGGTCAATAAGAACTACATCACAAATCCAGGAATAACACAAAAAGCCACACAGTGGGAGCAACAACAATTGAATTAACAACAACAATAAATCATTTTTCAATATTTTTTGACAAAAACAAAATATGCAAAGCATAATATAAAACGAGATTGGTGTCCTAGGTCAGGTGTGGTACTTGATTGTATCGATTCCTGGTCGGCGCCTCCTTACTTACTTTAATAAAAAATTAATTGCTGTCGCTGCCCGCATAAATGGCAGATTATGTTACTTATCGCATTGCCGAGCGACGAAGGCTCGGGCGAGCCTGTGCCAATATGCAAACTCGCAATAGCACTCCTTGCTCGCATACATAACCAACCGCCAGTTGAGTCAGAACATGAGATATTAGGCACTTGCTTTGTTATGCTATACTAAGTGTCTGTTCTAGTTTTGCAATCATCTCGAGGGGAAAGAGAGGTGGTTGCATTATTTAATTGTCATCCTGCTTGTGTTCTGTGGCCATTCCTAGCGATGCCGTAGGTTGGCCAGCAGTGTGTGATTGTGGTATTTCCTGATCATACTCACTATTTTATTTTTTTGGAGAAAAGTATGAACCTCTCTATTCATACAAGACAAAGAAATAAAGAAACATAAACGTATCAACTAAGGTTTGGTTATTTTATTTAAGATAAACTTAACAGATAAAAGGGAGAATAACTTAAGGAACATCTTGGAATCCGTGGAACTAGTCTCTGCTACAGGAGTAGAATTAACCTGCAAGATACAAATAACAAAGTTAACAACAGAGGACACATGGCAAACGATTATGTTTTAGGGTATGAAACGAGGCCCTGAAGTTATAAAACATTTAATCACATGACGTTGAGTCTGGGAGTGATTTATACCGGGCCGCGTAGCGCAGTCGGTAACGTGTCTGGCTACAGATGCGTGTCTGACTGCAGATCCAGGGGTCACGAGTTCGATCCCGGCCCGGTACCATACTTTCGTGGAGATTGATCATGAAATAATTTCTTCGGTCATTCTCCTCCCTTCCGCTGATTTATTCAAGAAGGGTTGTTGTCAGTTACAAGCGAAAGTATGTGCACAAATTACTGGTTAACCGCTTGCTCAAGCCTGCCCTGGAAAAAGTGTGGTTAAGTGAACTGACCGTCCCGCAATGACCATAGCTGTTGACATGGGACGTAAAGCAACACAAACAAACAAAATCTGGGAGTGATTTAACACCATGCAATAAAATCGATGCACCACTAGTGGTTTGCTGATTTTGTAACGTTACGTAATGACGTCCATTGCGTAAAAATTGACAAAATATTGTGATAAATAGAATCTAACATTCGTGCTTCTGTATTATTGAATTGATGAAACGCGTTGCGAAAAAGTGATAGAATGCTCGGCAAGCCTCGCATTTTACCGCATTTCCCCAACTCGTTAAATAAATTCATTAAAACATAAGCACTCATGTACGCTCCTCTATTTTCATACTCAACTCAAATGACGGTCTGCGGTCTGTGATTGTGGTATTTCCTGGTCATACATTTTACATTGAAAAAGGTAACATAATTTCTCAAATCACGTTACGATTGAACAAAACTTGATTCCGACTATGAGTTAATATGTTCATGTTTTCATAATGAGTTTTGGTACTAAAGAGCTACGTGCATTAAGGAGTTATTTTAGTACCCCCTACCGTATGAGGCCACAAATAAAAATCGATTTTCACCAATTCCTTCTTAGTGGTTTATTAGAACAATAGCCCAAGCATAAAATTGTGGTATTCATTTGGATTATATCGTTGCTGTGGTAGTAAAATTTGCCACCGAAATAGAATGAAAATAGAAAACTGGGCCATTTTGGAGCAAATTTGAGACTTTTAACAGAGAAAAGTCTATACAGCACAAGCAAATACCAAAAGTGATATTCTATTAGATGATCAGAATGATCACGGCGCACAACATAGTTTTTTTTGTATTCAGCTGTGCTGATATCTGATTCTTAAAAATTGGTCTACCAAAGCCATACATTTAGTTAAAAGCGGCAATTTCTCTATTATTCGCCTATTTTGTGGTCATTTTTGTTATTGCAGCGACAGTAATGGTTCAATAAATACCAAACTTTTACACTTGTGTTATTCGTATAATAAATCTATGAGAAGAAATAGGTAAAAGGCAACTTTTAGTTTTTTGGGGTCATAGGGGCCAATTAGTCCCTTAATGCACGTATCTCTTTGAGCAGTTATTGAAAGTAATATTGATTTTTGGATACACCACTAGTGGTTTACTGATTTTGTAACGTTACGTAATGACGTCCATTATAAACTTGTGTAAAAGTTAAACACGACTTGTGATATTTGTTTGTTAGGTTTATGGATTAACGTCCCAGTCAACAGCTATAATAATGCCGAGACGGTCAGGTGACCTAACCACACCCTTTTCCTGAGAAAGCTTAGACAGTGACCAATATATTCTAATATATGTCACTGGTATAGACTAGCGGTTAAACAATACTCAGCGTACATACAGTCCCACAGCCCTTCTTGAATCAGCAGAAGATGGAAAATGACCGTAGGCAATTTTTCATGATCAATCTGCATGAAGGTATGGGTCTGGATCGGGATCGAGCTCACAACCTCTGGATCAGCAATCGTTACTGATTGCGCTACGAAAACTATACAATTATTGACTTATGTTGAAGTGAGCATGGAGTGATATTAAACTATAAACTTCAAATTGACCGACGCGAAGCGGAGATCAAAATGATTTAGTTTTCTGTTCTATAACACCGCGTGTCTTCTGAAACATAGGCCAACAAGTGTTTTATTATATCTTAAAGTTATGTTATGGTTTTCCTGCGTAACAATTTACGTTACATCTCGATCATGCAAAATTACTTGACGTTCTGGTGTTACTTTCTGTAAGACATGCACTAATAGTTCATGTTGTGTGCTTTGCAACGTCACATCCGGAAAACCATGCGACAAGTAGGTATTTCATTATCTGCTCATGCGTCGATATAAAAGATCGACAGTATGCGATAGTCATATCACCTGTTGGAAAATATTGGTACTGTGAAGGGGGGGGGGGGGTTTCATGATGAACCCCGTTTTTCTTTTTTAAAATTTGAAAGACTTGTCGGTTAGCTTCAAAAGTTTGAATATGAATATAATTATGAAAAGCGTAGCTAGTTTTAAGTTTTGTTTCTAAATGAAGCTCAACTTTTGACTCCAGTCTTTTGTAAAAATAAATAACTTAGAAATTTTCACTTCATATTTACCCTCTTATTACCTCAATAAATGATGTGGTTAAGTTTAAGTGTGCAGGTAAAATTCGTACAGGTAAATGATGTTACATATACCAACTAATAAGTCCAAACATAATTGCCTGATTTGTCATGGGTTTTGAGCCTGAGAAATTCACACACTGCTTAATCCTTTGTATACTAATGGATTCTTCCTTCCAGTTTGATACAATCAACTTAGGATAATACATTATACATATCTAGTGGTGTCCTGTTATAAGTTTCAAAACAATATTGTATTTTTGTCCGAATATCTTTTTTTTACCGTAACAATGTAGACTCTGGTGTGGAGCTTTCAGATTGTATCTATTCCTGGCCTTTGCCCTCTTTGATGAAATGTCGAATACTGCCGTGCGGCATTTCATCTGGGTCTTCATTGTTTGTAAAAAATGGCAGCTCGTGAGATTTCCTAAATTATTACTTGAGACCAGCGGTTCGAATCAAATTATAATAGCTTATCAGGTCTTGGCTAGCATGGCTGTCTCTCTACATTATCGTAAAAGGAGACAATTAAAATGGGTCTGTCCACCCGTCTGTCTACCGGAACGTCCACCATTGTGCACTTTGTGAGCTCAATCCCTCTTACAGTTTATTCGCTTTTTTAACTTTGCATAGCTGGTGTGCATGTGGTTTGGGAAATCTTCATTTTTTTACCTCATGAACATATCAATTTTGGGGATCTCAGATGTAGTGAATGTGTGCTTTGGTGAGCACACCTTCTCCGATTTTATTTAATGTTTGGTAATCGCCTGTCTTTTTATTCATTTTTATACCCGTCACTTAAAAAGTGCGGGGTATCATGGTATACCCTCCGTACAAAAAATTTGTGTTGACTGTCTCCGTCCGTCCGTCACCATTTTGATTCCGCTCTCTATCTTTAGTATTTTTTCCAACCGATTTTTTTCAAACTTTATATAAGAGTTGCTTTTGCGGAGGAGTGGTTTGGGATTGTATATGGGTGAATTGTGTTAAATAAGCACAGAGTTATTGCCATTCATGTATTTTGAAGATTGGTTTCTGTGCTCTATCTTGGGCATTTTTATGGCTGATTCTATTCAAACATAGTCTATGGGTTGATATTTGGGAGGAGTGGTTTGGGATCATAGATAGGTCAATTTTGTCAAAGAAGCACAGGGATATTGCCCTTTACGTTGAAAATTGACTCCCTGTGCTCTATCTTGACCAATTATTTCATGTATTTTCTTCAAACTTTGAATGAGAGCCAATATAAGGATTTAGGGGTGTTATGGGATTGCAAATCGTTTAATGTTGTCAAAAACTACAGAGTTACGGCGCTTGGTTTGAAAATATGATGACATTTAGAATATAAGATCCTGGTTGCAGACATGGCGGGGTATGATGCATGCCTGTAGCACTTTTATTATCTATTGCAAATTTTGTCCTGGGATTTTTTTTTTCACATACTGACTACTCTGCCATTTGACTGACAACAGCATGTATCCTCTCCCCTCCCTGTGTGTTTGGGCCTCGCTTGATGCACATGTGAAATAAGTAACGTTCTGCTAGAGGGTGGTCAAGTGGGCTATTTAATCCAAAGCATGTGTGGATACGGTTCCATCTCTGACAACATTCTTTTTCTGATGAGGGCAGAGAAGATCCAAAGAGCGCTAAAAGCGGGCCATCATAGGGCCTCCAGCGAAACGCCATATTAAGCAAGCAAAACACCAATCAAACGGCGTTTCACCGGCGGACCGATGATGGCCAAACATTGAACGCTGGCTTGGTATCTTTAATATTTTATGGGGATCCGGGCCAGTATTGCTAAGAAGCCCTACATTTTTGTGTTTTATTAGGGAGGGGGTCTGTACCCCCTGCCCCTCTCTGGATCCGCGCATGTAAAAACAAATACATTTTGTTGCGATACCATGCTGTGGTAAGAACATGTGTTAGCTGGGTATATACATTTTAAGGTTTCATGGATAGTTGTTGAACCGTACAATTGTCACATAGCCACGCCCTGTTTAGGTACAAATAGGGAATAGTGAAAAATAAGAATTGGTAAAGTGTTGAAATTTCCATCCTATGACACCTTTATCAAAATCACATAAAAAATTGGAAAAATATTTTCAATTACGCTTTTTAAATCTTTATCTGCTTTGCTAAGAAAAGTTAAATTTGCATCAGTAGTTAAGAAATTATTGTCAAAAAACGGGGTTCATCATGGAATTCACTTCCACAGTAGTTATATCAGCGGTGGTAGTTAATCAGAAGAGGTTTATCTATAATATCTCTTATCACGTCACCAGAAGTTCCGAGTCAATATAGAGGCAATCGCGACTGAACCAGACGACAAAAATATATGCTTCCTTAGTTTTAAAAGTTAAACGAAAAAAAAGTTACTTGCAACTAGTACGTATGACCAGCCAGCCTCAAATTTTTTTTTGTGGCCGTGTTCCTTGGCTGTACCAGTACTGGCCGGTGGGTTTATTTTTTTGTTGTTCTATGTCCAGGAACACCAGAAGGCTCAATCGGCAGTGGTTCTGGTTTTAAAGCGTCTCCGAAGACGGGGCAACGTCTTAAAGTCTCATCCGACAGACTGGGAGAAGCCGGGAATCCTCAAAATATGTTTTTGTGGCCGTGTTCCTTGGCTGTACCAGTACTGGCCGGGTGGGTTTATGCTTTTTCTCATCCGACAGACTGGGAGAAGCCGGGAATCGAACCTGCGACCCCTGGTTTACAAGACATAGGTTTATCCCCTACACCACGGCGGCTTATATCTTCAATATATGTGTTTTTGCGGCCGTTTATGATTTTTATGGTTCTATGTCCAGGAACTCCCGAAGGCTCAACCGGCAGTGGTTCTGGTTTTAAAGCGTCTCAGAAGACGGGGCAACGGCAATTATCGTCTCAGATTTTTTGAATCAGGTTATTTTAAGAAAAGTGAATATTTTAACCTGCAACTGTTAACATTTTAGTGGAAAATTGTAGAATTTAAGATTGAATTTTCTTTTCTGTTTGTGCGAGCAACGAATGCGTTAATGTGACTACGGATAAGTACCAATTCGTCTCAGTCGTCTCTTGTCGCCTCTGCAACAATTAGCAAAGCCAAATCAAAGGCGTAGCCAGAACGCTGAAAAAGTTACGCACATCAAAGGGAGACTACTGGATCAAGCAGTGGTTCTCTTCAATTGCGTCCCTTTTCAAAGTGGGAACTTCTCTTGAAGGAAAGAATTTGCTCCCAGAGGGAGTAAGATCTTTAAGAGCTGTTCCCTGTGGTATGTAAAATCAATTCTACCACATTAGGTGACCTCCCTTGAATGTTACTATTTTTATTACGCACGTTCGTAAGTACAGTGTAGTAAAACAATGCATGGAAGGGTGCTTGGACTTGTCAGATATGGATGGCCTATTGCGGGCGGAGCGACCGTAGATGTGGACTCAGTGTAAGATATAGACGGACAAATGCGGGTGGACAAACAGTGAGAAAGATTGTATGACAACTTACCAGAAGCGTTGACAAGGACGGTGCTGCTGGCAGTTGACCTCTGGGAGAAGAAGGGCAACAAGATCAACAGGAACAAAAGAGGGAGTACTGAAATATAGACAATTAGGTTAGAAAGTACGTTACCTCAGCTGTTTGTTACTATTGTAATAAAACATGTAATAAACCTGTACACTGAACAAAATTTCTAATTGGTCACTTTTTAAACTTATCATTTCTGATCAAGCGCTAATAACATTGAAATGAATTTTTGTCTATAAATATGCAGTTTAATGGGCATAAGTTTAGCGGTCTTTTAGAAAAGGTATCTTTCAATCCACGGTTTTTTGGTTAAAAATGCAAAAATATGCTTTTTTGTAGAATAATGGTTTTGATTGAAGTTTTATATCAAATTCAAGTTCAGTTGGTAATAGACTGGTCTAGTTGACTTCAAAAAACACCAAACACTTGAAATTTTGACTAAAGTAGATTTTGTACACATATTTTAAAGTATCACAATTTTCGAGATTTTTGTTGATTTTTGAATATCACTAGTAGCTCGTGCAAAAATTGTTGTATGCATTTTATTTTATCTTAACAAGATAGCCCCAACAAAATAGAACTTGATTCGTCCATTTTGTGATGACAAACATTTCACTGCTGCTGCACACTTCCTGTTTGAATGTAAAATATAAAACGTCAATTTGACGGTACTTTGCATTATTTTTTTTTTCAATTGTCAACCTAGAATAGTGACGTCTAGTAGTAATACATAATCGCTGGAAATTTCAATGCCGTATCACTGATAATACGGCGTACAGAACAATGAGAACTCTCTAAATAATAGTATATAAACTACATGCAAAAAGCCGAATTTCAATGATTTAGCTGCTGGTAGTGTGTGTCATCATGTTATTACGTAACAGAAGAGAGGAGTCTGATTAAAGCAAATCATTTAAAGTGTGTTCGCCTTTAATCACGGCAGTCAGAAGCAGTTTCATACATACAAAAAAAACAAATGTATGGCATCTTTGAAGAATATTTCATATTGAAGGAAAAATGTGACTTTTTGAAATGAGGATACCTTTACTCTAGCATCGGCTGTGGAAGACGCAGCAGTCATTTTTAAATGAAATGGCACGCAGAGTTTAGGCAAGGCCTTTGTTGATTTATAGAAGCATGGATTTTGTATAACCGAATCTTGCTTTCAAAACCAACATAAAAATGTAAGGTGACCAATTAGAAATTTTGCTTAGAGTATATTCCTGAATATTTCAATATCACACGATAGGAATGTGATTAGGGGAACAAACATGGTAAATGTGTACCTCATCGCGTACATAACTTAAAAACTTCGCAGTATAGCATATGGAAATGAGGCAGGGGCAGATCCATGATTTCTGGAAAGGGGATTCAGATGTGTAAAGGAGTTGGGTCGCATTACTTATTTTATCTCATATTTCTTAAATATCCCATGAAAATGAAATAATTTGGTCTCAGGGAGACCAATTTGTTTCATTTTCATGGAACATTTAAAATCGAGGGGAAGGGGGTTCGAGCGAACCCCATGAACCACCTCTGGATCCGCCACTGCAGGTGTCCGTTTATCCTCAGTGTACAAATTATTTGATAAAACAACTAAAAGTGAATAAACATGATTGTTTTTTTCTTCCGCGCGACATCTATCTATATTCTAATTTTAATAATTTATCATAAACATGATAAAACTTATCATGGTATTTAAGGCGGAAGCAAACTGTTCATTTGTGAAGAACCCGACAATAAAAAGACTTACAAGATCCTAAGATTCCACTGTTGCCTCCCTTTCCTCCAGCTTGATAGGGTACATAACTGACATAGCTCTTGCCATAACCACCGCCCATACCTCCGCCATACCCGCCGAGACCATAACCATAACCACCGTATCCACTGCTACCATAATCATAGTCGGCAAGAGCCAGACCGCAAACAGCGAGAAGAGCAAGGGTGGAGAAAACTGCTACCTTCATGTTGAATCTGGAATAATGGGTTAAAATATATATTCTAACATGCCTCGCCTATAGAGCCAACGGTAACAAACTGTGATATATTGGACAATAATTCACAGCTAAAGTGTGTGATAGCTGACGTCACTGGAAAATGACGTCATTCATGGCGTTAGACGGTGTAACGTCGTTTTTACGCTTGAAAGACGTTACAATTACATGTAAACGTATGCGACGTAGTCTAAGTATTGGCGGGAGTTCTTCAGTGAAGTGGCGGAAAGTTTGAAGAAGCGGAAGACTTCGAATTTGTTTTCGTCGTTTATTATTTGTTAGAATCAAAATAGATCAGCTCCAGGGCGTGAATTGTTGAGTAATAATTCACTGTTTGTCGGTCAGTTGTACGAAGATAAATCACTCGCGCTGCGCGCTCGTGATTTGATCTTCTTTACAACTGACCTCCAAACAGTGAATTATTACTCAACAATTCACTGCTAGAGCTGATCTATTTCTTAAATATTCGTACACACAGGGAAAGAATCAAACTTCGAGCTACTTGCATTAAGGGGTAAATTGCAAAAACTGAAAAGTGTTTTACGCCATGTAGTGCTAGAGAAATAACCTTAGTGTAATAGTCTGTTTTTTTTAAACAATTTATGTTGCTATAGTAACAGAAAATGGCCGCCAAAAGAGACTTTAAACAGAGAAATCGCCATTTTCGAATAAATTTCAAACTTTAGGAGACCGATTTTTTAAGAATTAGATATCAGTACAGCTAAGTAAAAAGCAGAAATAAAATACTGTTAATATGTTGTGATGATACTCATCTATTAAAATACCCTTTTGCTTTTGCTCTTTGTGAATTTCTCTGTCAAACGTCTCAAATTTTGTCCAAAATGGTAATTTTCCTATTTCCCGCTATTTTGTCGGCCATTTTTGTTACCATAGTATCGGTTAAAGTCATATTATTACCATGATTTTAATCATGTTAATACTAGGGCTATTGTTATAATCAACCATTTAGAAGAAATTGGTGAAATGCGGCTTTTATTGTTTTGCCTAATAGGGGGCCAAAATCGCCCCTTAATGCACGTAGCTCTTTTTTATGAAAATATGTGGCGAGAATACAAGTGATCGCAATTTAGAACAACCAAATGTAGGATAATCTACATTACATCGAAAACGCCGCTTATGTTCAATTCATGGCGAGAAGAATTGTCTTGTGGAAATAACTACAAACTGAACATTTCCATGGCCAGCTCGACATCAATCCTTTGTTATTTTAGCTCTATTTGTTCCTCAATTCGTTCATATAACGACACTGTCTTTTAAACCGAGGTAAAAGTTTAATTCAATGTTGAAAACAACGGAGGAACACTATTCCTCATTTGAAAAATGAATAAGGATGGAGGATATGATTTGGCTTAAACTTTCCTAACAAATATATTATTAAGAAATTCCTACTCATTTGTAGCACTGACAAGCACCAGATACTCATATCAGAGCTCGACTTCTTAATCAGGATAAGTACAGTTGCAGTGGCGGATCCAGAGGGGTTCAGGGGGTTCAAGCGACCCCCTCCTCACCCCCCGTTTTTAAATATCCTATGAAAATGAAATAATTTGGTCTCAGTGAGACCAAATTTTTTCATTCTCATGTGATATTTAAGGAAAATGAGATAAAATCAGCAAAGCGAGCCCCCATACCTTTTATATGAAACCCTTTCAAGAAACCCTGGATCCACCCTGTACTATAAGCACACTCTCTGAGTCTGTATTCAGCAAATGGTACAGGTTGTCGTATGCGCACCCCTATGACTAGCTAAATGTCCAACGTTTCTTCAGGGGGAAAACTAAGACTATGATCAGACTTTGTGGATGCGCAGACTGATTTCATCCTTCACTGTACGTATATACCAAACTGTAGCTAAAGCTGAATACCGGCTCATTTAATATAGATCAGGTAATTCCAATCAGTAACTCCTTATGATGAAAAATAGAATACTTCAAGTCATGCGGGTCCAGGGCGGGGGTAGGGGATCCGGACCCCCTCAATGGAAAATCACAAAGCTATAGGGTTAATTAGCAATACTGGCCAAGATCCCCTGGAAAATCACAAAGCTACCATGCCAGCTTTCAATGTTGGACCATCATCGGCCCGCCAGCGAAAAGCAATTTTATTGAGTTTCACTGGCGGGTCGATCGCGGCCCGCTTATAGTTGTATTTGAATCCTTCATTTCATACAAAAAAAGAAGAAAAAAACGTTGTCAGTTGGGACCCCCTCTGACAAAACTTTCTGAATCCGCGCATGCCAGTGAAAATAATTTTTTGCAACAAATTATTTATAATTCTAAATTAAAAGTAACGTTCTTACCTTTATGACGACAGTCTAGAGAAATCTGTGACGAACACCTCCATTAAGCAGTATATATACAACCGTCTGTTACAAACTAGTATATAACAGTTACGTGTGCCAGACAGGTACCGTACCTCTACTTCCGGGTGGTCAACGTGAACCCCTTCAATTTTTACCAAACGATCTCAGTTCAACTAAATGGGCCTCGTCGCGAGAAAACCTGTCTTCGGGGGTTTGCGAACAACACAGGCGTAGACCAGCCTGCGCGTCCGCGCAGTCTGATCAGCGCCTTTGTTGTTCGCTTTTTGAAAAATACCTTATGTAAACTTGTTACACGTGAAATTTCAATTCACTAGCTAGTCTCTGTAGCTCAGGAGCTAAGTTTGAAACTCGCTTAGTTGGAAGCCCCGAAGACAGGTTTTCTTGCGACGAGGCCCAAATATGAGCCGCACCATTAAAGAGTGGTACATGTCTTCCTTCCTCCGCTTTTATGATTTTAAGCGTCAATCACGACAAAAGTCGTCTGCTTTTGCCGCCTTCTGAAATATGTATTAAGCCCTTAAGACAAACAGCATGGACTAAGATCAGACTGAGCAGTCAGATCTGAGTCCACGCTTTTTTCTTCTTTTCTTAAATCAGTCGGTAATGTTATGCAAGTATTTGCAGCAGACGACTTCTCCAATTTTGAAAGTTTTTAATCAACAAAACGACTTAATTCAATAATAGCAATAAGACAGCCATGTTTTGGTTTCATCTGCATTTTAAGAGGGAATGTGAAAACTGCTCAACTTAAATGTAAGTCTCATAGTAACACCTGCTAGGCCCACGGGGTTGTTGAAACCATCGAGTATCAGGCTCGGTTTACAATACTACCCTAACAGATCTCAATGCATGGAAAATATGTTTGATCCCTGAAAAACATTAGTCTGGTACCCCGTGTCACCCAGATTCCTGGGAGGCAGCGTACCAGATTACACTTCAGAGCTGCACATATAATCAAAGAGTTACTTCATGTCCAGTGATACATACCAGTTTGATGGCTTGGCTCAACAAACCCTTTTCAGACCAATGGAATATTCCACTAAATTTGATACTACGAAGTCAGTACATATTAAGGGGACACGGCATAGGATTTAAACGATATCATTTCTGATGTTATCTTAACAAACAGTGTAGACCAAGTTTAAATGCCGCATAATATGGTCTGGGTTTTCGCTGTTGTCCAAAGTACCCGTTTAGGGGTTTCCCGTCTACAAAGGGTTTACTCACTGCATGCTGGGTTTTTGTCGTCTGTTGAATTTCTTTTCCAAATAAACATTTCAAACAAATCCTTCAGGATAACTATCAGTCAACATGGTCAAAGTGTCAAATAGTTTACTAACCGTTGATAAAAGTCGCCGCTCATGCGCGGATACAGAGGAGAGGACAGGGGCTTCGCCCCGCCCCCCCCCCCCCCCCTGAAAAATCACAAAAAGTTAGGATTTCTAAGCAATACTGGTCCGGATTCCCTGAAAAATCCCAAAGCTACTAAGCCAGAATTCAATGTTGGGCCATAATCGGCACGCCAGCGAAACCCCTTTTAAATGGCGTTTCGCTGGCGGGCCGATGATGGCCTGCTGTATACTCCTTCCCCTTATAACAAAAAAAAAATTGTCAAAGTTGGACCCCTATGACAAAACCTTCTTGATCCGCGAATGAAATCTGTCTTCGGGGTCCGACAAAGCGATACTCAAACCGGGCTTCTCAGCTACAGACCCAGCTAGAAAGTGTAGCAAGTTTAGATACGATACTAATTACAAAGGTGCTGATTAATCTGCGCCGACCCTGAAGACAGGTTTTCTCGCGCCGAGGCCAACATATGATACCGTATCAAGTCATTTAATATGGGTCACAACGGACATGTTTAGTATGTAACATAGTAAACATAGGCATCGATTTTTTCTATGAATACAAAAATATCAACCCATTAAAACACTGAATAGATTTTAGCATTTCAAACCTCATCTTGTTGAAGAAGCCAGCTGATCAGGATCTACACTGTTTTCCATGTAGTCTGAGGATTGGTGGCTATAAAGGGAGTTCTGGCTCTTAAATGACTGAAAAAAGCAATTTGTTTATATATGCTCAGTTAGACAAGGATTAAAAGTGAGTTAGACCGACTTTGTCAAAATTAATGTTTAACCCTTAAGTCAAGCGTCCTTTTTATGGGACGTCGGCAAACAGTGAACAACCAGATCAGACGCCGCAGATCCGCGGCGTCTGATCAGGTTCTACACTGTTTGTTTACAGATTATGCTTTTAAAATTTGAATAAGAATGAAAAATACTACCCAACAACCCTTAAAACGGAAATGGATTCGTCCAATTGATAAGAGCGGGAAATTTCATTCGGCTTAAAAGGGTTAAAGAATGTTGAAGTCTTTGTATAAGTCAATGGCATTAGACAATAAATACAATAGTTCTACAAAAACTGGAAATATATTCATAAAATGGGTAATTGTTCATCAAAAACGGATGCGGACATTGCCAGAGATAAAACAAATCCTAAAAACGGACATGAAAACAGACGGGATGCTGTTAAATTGGAGGAAAGTGAAGGCGGGGCTAGAGAGGACGAATCTGGAGCCAAGGACAGTTCGCAGGCTAAAGTGATCGGACAAAAGGAAGAAAGGTACACTTTACACAGGCTCAGCCTTTATAATTGGTCAACGTCGCGAGAAAGCCCAATTTTGTTGAAAGCGAACTACAAAGGTGCAGACGAGCCTGGGCACTTGCGTAGTCTGGTCAGCGCCTTTATTCTTCGATATCTGGAAAGGATAATAGATAAACTATCTGTATATGCGTGGTCAATATTGTTACTAGTCTCTGTAGCTCAACAAGCGCGATTGGGTCATACCTGGACTAGTCAGGGGCCTGGTTTACCCAATTAGACTGGTCCCAGTCTCTAATGTCATTTTCTAATAGAGCTGATATTCTCTCTAAAGCCTCGTTTATATGCACAATTTGCACCCCGGTGCAAATTTACTCCCGAGTGCAATTTTGCACACGGGAGTAAATTTGCACCCCCTTATGTAGCGTTCATATGTCAATAAATTGTGTTCATATGTTATTGGATTTGCTCTTTAAACATATCACAAATGTTTCAGTTTTACATTAAGGAGAAATTCGATGTGTTAAGAATGTTTCGATTATTATTCAATTCAAGATACCGTCGTGTGAGAAAAATGCAACTCCATTTGGTTTTATTTGCTTTATTTATTTATACAATATTTAAGGGCCCAGACCTGTAATTGTTTTTCCATAGACCTCCATTATAGCTTTTAAGTAGGCTGTGGTCCTCACAACTCTTCAATCACAATGAGGCTGCCATAGAGTTACAGATTGGACCTAGTTCAATCAAAAAACAAGAATGAGATACCATGGTGACCGCCATGTTTTGCCACTTTTTGGCCCCTGAAGGTGGGCACCCTACATGAGAGGAAAATTCTACTGAAAAAAGTACCAGAATGCAAGGTCCTTTTTTCTAAGCCACACCACTAAACTAAATCAACAAAAGCAATGAGATGTTGTTCCAAAAAGTACAGCAAATATAGACCCGTCTAATAAATACAATATATTTCCTAGTTTTATTATTGACCAATCATGAAACACCTTACAACTTAAAAATATTGTGCTGAGCTTCCACCCACCTTTTGAGCCTATCACTGCCCTTTTTACATTTACAGGTCTGTGACCTAAAGCCATAACCCATTTCAGACAAAGGACCAAGAAAATAGTTTAATTCAAACCAATAAACATTTTAAAGCACATTTATATTGTTTGTTTGCATCATTTACCCCAAAGTTATTCTAGGGAACCCTTAAAACAACCCTACCCCCCTACACATATTACTGGTAAACTCATTGTACAGCAAAATAATGAAAAGAAAAAGTGAACATATTCATTTTCTTAAATCTCTTTTATTATATATCAGAAATGCTTTAAATTTCACTCATATAAGCTTATAACACCACTTTACAATATACTATACCAAAAAGATGCATGTGCTTTACCAGCATGAGTCTATTGTGGAGTTACCCCACCCACCCCCATTGACAAGGCAAAAATTACTTGCTCCTAGCTATGGGACATATAATACTTTCTTTACACATTACATCAACTTCTAATCATATAAAAAGGTTCATTTGTGCAAAATAAAGCATTTTTTGCTAATTTAGGTGACAAAAGCTAATATTATGTAACAGCCAGAGAGGGTGAAGAGCAAAACTAGTTTCCATGCAGAGGGGCTATGCTCACCGACATGGCATTTTGACCGCTTATATTTTTTCCGAAGACCTAGCTGGAGAAAAAAACTACTACAGCCAAGATGCTGCAAGGTCAAGGTCAGTGAAAGGGAATTATCAAAGTCATAGAGGTCAAAGGTCAAGGTCACTTTGCAATTTTATTGGTCAAAAAGGTAAAATTTCTACAATTAATGACCTATTTGCCTTTAATGGAGGTAAAATGGGACAAATGGTCAAGGAAAACATCATATTATTGACAAAATTTAAAAAATAGTAGCCCAAAATACTTATTTTACAGATGGCAGGCTGTAAGTTTGGTAAAATCATGCCTGTGAACTGGTATACTGTTGCAGTTTCATTATGACATTTTTCCAAAGTGACATTTAAGTTGCCGGATTGAATAGTAAAGATTAAAACGGACTAATACGCATACATATATCCATCTGAAATGGCCCCTCTTATCAAGGTCAAGGTCATCAATAAGGTCAAGGGTCAATTTGGACAGCAAATTAACCCAAACTGACCCAAATGTACTACTTTACAAAGTGGAGAGTGCACTATCATACAGGTTTCCAAGTTGTCCTACACTGTTGCTCAATTGAAAGGTCAATCTGTCAAAGGTCAATGACATATTGGGTAATATGACAGTTTCTTGTGCTATCTCTGAGTTCAACTAAGGCACATGACAATAAATGAGCATGTAAATATGGGTTTAACACATGTAACACTTTTCAACTAAATTGCATTTAGCTCCATAAAGTGACCACTACTGCGGTTTACGCAAACTTGCGAAAGGGCCTTTTTTACCATATTTTGACAATCGCAAGAACACATACTCCAAAAAATGCTCTAGTATAAAATTAAAAAACACAAATGCTCTGATTTGGGAACCAATGAGTTTCCGATAAATGAAAGTATGCTTACAGTATAGCATCATAGTGCAGAAGAGCAACTCACATGCTTCAAGTCCAATATGTAGTGCAAAACTGAGCCAACCATCACCCCTACCTACTAATAAGGCTCTTTTTCTGAAGTCTTAATGATTTTATTTTTAAAAAGTGGACTTTTTGAATGCTGAAATCATTATTGGACTTGCTGAAATCAAAACAATGCATCAAAAACATATTACAGGTCACATACATAGCAGCCAAGGTATCCAACATAACAGGCCTGATATTCTTCTTTAGGGCCCAGACCTGTAATTGTTTTTCCATAGACCTCCATTATAGCTTTTAAGTAGGCTGTGGTCCTCACAACTCTTCAATCACAATGAGGCTGCCATAGAGTTACAGATTGGACCTAGTTCAATCAAAAAACAAGAATGAGATACCATGGTGACCGCCATGTTTTGCCACTTTTTGGCCCCTGAAGGTGGGCACCCTACATGAGAGGAAAATTCTACTGAAAAAAGTACCAGAATGCAAGGTCCTTTTTTCTAAGCCACACCACTAAACTAAATCAACAAAAGCAATGAGATGTTGTTCCAAAAAGTACAGCAAATATAGACCCGTCTAATAAATACAATATATTTCCTAGTTTTATTATTGACCAATCATGAAACACCTTACAACTTAAAAATATTGTGCTGAGCTTCCACCCACCTTTTGAGCCTATCACTGCCCTTTTTACATTTACAGGTCTGTGACCTAAAGCCATAACCCATTTCAGACAAAGGACCAAGAAAATAGTTTAATTCAAACCAATAAACATTTTAAAGCACATTTATATTGTTTGTTTGCATCATTTACCCCAAAGTTATTCTAGGGAACCCTTAAAACAACCCTACCCCCCTACACATATTACTGGTAAACTCATTGTACAGCAAAATAATGAAAAGAAAAAGTGAACATATTCATTTTCTTAAATCTCTTTTATTATATATCAGAAATGCTTTAAATTTCACTCATATAAGCTTATAACACCACTTTACAATATACTATACCAAAAAGATGCATGTGCTTTACCAGCATGAGTCTATTGTGGAGTTACCCCACCCACCCCCATTGACAAGGCAAAAATTACTTGCTCCTAGCTATGGGACATATAATACTTTCTTTACACATTAAATCAACTTCTAATCATATAAAAAGGTTCATTTGTGCAAAATAAAGCATTTTTTGCTAATTTAGGTGACAAAAGCTAATATTATGTAACAGCCAGAGAGGGTGAAGAGCAAAACTAGTTTCCATGCAGAGGGGCTATGCTCACCGACATGGCATTTTGACCGCTTATATTTTTTCCGAAGACCTAGCTGGAGAAAAAAACTACTACAGCCAAGATGCTGCAAGGTCAAGGTCAGTGAAAGGGAATTATCAAAGTCATAGAGGTCAAAGGTCAAGGTCACTTTGCAATTTTATTGGTCAAAAAGGTAAAATTTCTACAATTAATGACCTATTTGCCTTTAATGGAGGTAAAATGGGACAAATGGTCAAGGAAAACATCATATTATTGACAAAATTTAAAAAATAGTAGCCCAAAATACTTATTTTACAGATGGCAGGCTGTAAGTTTGGTAAAATCATGCCTGTGAACTGGTATACTGTTGCAGTTTCATTATGACATTTTTCCAAAGTGACATTTAAGTTGCCGGATTGAATAGTAAAGATTAAAACGGACTAATACGCATACATATATCCATCTGAAATGGCCCCTCTTATCAAGGTCAAGGTCATCAATAAGGTCAAGGGTCAATTTGGACAGCAAATTAACCCAAACTGACCCAAATGTACTACTTTACAAAGTGGAGAGTGCACTATCATACAGGTTTCCAAGTTGTCCTACACTGTTGCTCAATTGAAAGGTCAATCTGTCAAAGGTCAATGTCATATTGGGTAATATGACAGTTTCTTGTGCTATCTCTGAGTTCAACTAAGGCACATGACAATAAATGAGCATGTAAATATGGGTTTAACACATGTAACACTTTTCAACTAAATTGCATTTAGCTCCATAAAGTGACCACTACTGCGGTTTACGCAAACTTGCGAAAGGGCCTTTTTTTACCATATTTTGACAATCGCAAGAACACATACTCCAAAAAATGCTCTAGTATAAAATTAAAAAACACAAATGCTCTGATTTGGGAACCAATGAGTTTCCGATAAATGAAAGTATGCTTACAGTATAGCATCATAGTGCAGAAGAGCAACTCACATGCTTCAAGTCCAATATGTAGTGCAAAACTGAGCCAACCATCACCCCTACCTACTAATAAGGCTCTTTTTCTGAAGTCTTAATGATTTTATTTTTAAAAAGTGGACTTTTTGAATGCTGAAATCATTATTGGACTTGCTGAAATCAAAACAATGCATCAAAAACATATTACAGGTCACATACATAGCAGCCAAGGTATCCAACATAACAGGCCTGATATTCTTCTTTAGGGCCCAGACCTGTAATTGTTTTTCCATAGACCTCCATTATAGCTTTTAAGTAGGCTGTGGTCCTCACAACTCTTCAATCACAATGAGGCTGCCATAGAGTTACAGATTGGACCTAGTTCAATCAAAAAACAAGAATGAGATACCATGGTGACCGCCATGTTTTGCCACTTTTTGGCCCCTGAAGGTGGGCACCCTACATGAGAGGAAAATTCTACTGAAAAAAGTACCAGAATGCAAGGTCCTTTTTTCTAAGCCACACCACTAAACTAAATCAACAAAAGCAATGAGATGTTGTTCCAAAAAGTACAGCAAATATAGACCCGTCTAATAAATACAATATATTTCCTAGTTTTATTATTGACCAATCATGAAACACCTTACAACTTAAAAATATTGTGCTGAGCTTCCACCCACCTTTTGAGCCTATCACTGCCCTTTTTACATTTACAGGTCTGTGACCTAAAGCCATAACCCATTTCAGACAAAGGACCAAGAAAATAGTTTAATTCAAACCAATAAACATTTTAAAGCACATTTATATTGTTTGTTTGCATCATTTACCCCAAAGTTATTCTAGGGAACCCTTAAAACAACCCTACCCCCCTACACATATTACTGGTAAACTCATTGTACAGCAAAATAATGAAAAGAAAAAGTGAACATATTCATTTTCTTAAATCTCTTTTATTATATATCAGAAATGCTTTAAATTTCACTCATATAAGCTTATAACACCACTTTACAATATACTATACCAAAAAGATGCATGTGCTTTACCAGCATGAGTCTATTGTGGAGTTACCCCACCCACCCCCATTGACAAGGCAAAAATTACTTGCTCCTAGCTATGGGACATATAATACTTTCTTTACACATTAAATCAACTTCTAATCATATAAAAAGGTTCATTTGTGCAAAATAAAGCATTTTTTGCTAATTTAGGTGACAAAAGCTAATATTATGTAACAGCCAGAGAGGGTGAAGAGCAAAACTAGTTTCCATGCAGAGGGGCTATGCTCACCGACATGGCATTTTGACCGCTTATATTTTTTCCGAAGACCTAGCTGGAGAAAAAAACTACTACAGCCAAGATGCTGCAAGGTCAAGGTCAGTGAAAGGGAATTATCAAAGTCATAGAGGTCAAAGGTCAAGGTCACTTTGCAATTTTATTGGTCAAAAAGGTAAAATTTCTACAATTAATGACCTATTTGCCTTTAATGGAGGTAAAATGGGACAAATGGTCAAGGAAAACATCATATTATTGACAAAATTTAAAAAATAGTAGCCCAAAATACTTATTTTACAGATGGCAGGCTGTAAGTTTGGTAAAATCATGCCTGTGAACTGGTATACTGTTGCAGTTTCATTATGACATTTTTCCAAAGTGACATTTAAGTTGCCGGATTGAATAGTAAAGATTAAAACGGACTAATACGCATACATATATCCATCTGAAATGGCCCCTCTTATCAAGGTCAAGGTCATCAATAAGGTCAAGGGTCAATTTGGACAGCAAATTAACCCAAACTGACCCAAATGTACTACTTTACAAAGTGGAGAGTGCACTATCATACAGGTTTCCAAGTTGTCCTACACTGTTGCTCAATTGAAAGGTCAATCTGTCAAAGGTCAATGACATATTGGGTAATATGACAGTTTCTTGTGCTATCTCTGAGTTCAACTAAGGCACATGACAATAAATGAGCATGTAAATATGGGTTTAACACATGTAACACTTTTCAACTAAATTGCATTTAGCTCCATAAAGTGACCACTACTGCGGTTTACGCAAACTTGCGAAAGGGCCTTTTTTACCATATTTTGACAATCGCAAGAACACATACTCCAAAAAATGCTCTAGTATAAAATTAAAAAACACAAATGCTCTGATTTGGGAACCAATGAGTTTCCGATAAATGAAAGTATGCTTACAGTATAGCATCATAGTGCAGAAGAGCAACTCACATGCTTCAAGTCCAATATGTAGTGCAAAACTGAGCCAACCATCACCCCTACCTACTAATAAGGCTCTTTTTCTGAAGTCTTAATGATTTTATTTTTAAAAAGTGGACTTTTTGAATGCTGAAATCATTATTGGACTTGCTGAAATCAAAACAATGCATCAAAAACATATTACAGGTCACATACATAGCAGCCAAGGTATCCAACATAACAGGCCTGATATTCTTCTTTAGGGCCCAGACCTGTAATTGTTTTTCCATAGACCTCCATTATAGCTTTTAAGTAGGCTGTGGTCCTCACAACTCTTCAATCACAATGAGGCTGCCATAGAGTTACAGATTGGACCTAGTTCAATCAAAAAACAAGAATGAGATACCATGGTGACCGCCATGTTTTGCCACTTTTTGGCCCCTTAAGGTGGGCACCCTACATGAGAGGAAAATTCTACTGAAAAAAGTACCAGAATGCAAGGTCCTTTTTTCTAAGCCACACCACTAAACTAAATCAACAAAAGCAATGAGATGTTGTTCCAAAAAGTACAGCAAATATAGACCCGTCTAATAAATACAATATATTTCCTAGTTTTATTATTGACCAATCATGAAACACCTTACAACTTAAAAATATTGTGCTGAGCTTCCACCCACCTTTTGAGCCTATCACTGCCCTTTTTACATTTACAGGTCTGTGACCTTAAAGAGGATAATGCACCAGTCATTTGTATCCACGGCCCCACCTACGGGGATAGCCGTGGGATAGCCGGGGTAAGGTGCTGGACAATTACTTTTTGATTGTCCCCGCAGTGCCGGGGAAGTGTGGGGGTTTAACATTGGGGCACTTAACCTGCTGGGATTTTCTGTTGTGTAGGGTGGGGCAAAGAGCAGGGTTGTTATCATCAGCTTTTCCCCATAGGGCTCTGGAAACTGAAAACCCATTATCCCCGCCCATCCCCGTAGGTGGGGGAGCAGTGGATACAAATGACTGGTGCATAAATGACACTTATAGAAGCTGTTGCAGCAGTACTAACTAAATATATGACTATATGGCCAAGAGAGGTGTACGAACGTAGTGCTTTGAGACTTATACATGTACTGATGATCCATGGCTTCCGAATGTCACGGGCTCTGCGACAAACTGCGTAAATAGCTGCAACGGAATGCGCGTGTGCGTTAAGTTGATTCAATTGAACTGCTGGTGACAGTTTGACTTAGGACTGCGCAGAGCTGGACAAATGAGAACCTCTTCGTATAATAGCAAAATAAACGTCTTGTGAATGCGTGAAACGGGTTTTACGTCCATGGTAAACATGTAAGGGTCTTTCATGCAAACCAAATATCTATGTGTCTTGGTCCACATCTGAATTAAGGGTGAGGTTGGCGCGCCGTTAAACCGGTTTAAGCCCTCCAGTAAAATATTTTACTGACCGTTCCAAGGCGGTACTTCTTTTGTTGATCTTTTATGTTTTTGTTCTGTCTTGTGTTTGCTATGTCTTTGTGCGCGTCTGTTAAATTGTATTTTGTGGTCACTTGCTGGGAAAGGGCTGACCTCTTGGCTCGTTTGTGGTGTCTAACTGTGAGTTTGTCACTTTCCCATTGGTATCCTGGGTCGGGTGTGGTACTTGATTGTATCAATTCCTGATCTTTGCACCCTTACTTAGTTTGTCTTCTCTTCTAAATATCTGTTAAGTTTCCGAAGGGAAATGGCTCAACCGAGGTTATCAATGGCAATGGTAAGATAGAGGTTAGACATATTCTAATTATTGCTATGTCTGAACATCACGTTGATTACATGAATCGTAAAGGTGGTCACTCCGTTATTATGCAGGGGGGACCTTTTCACCGATGTGTACATCAGATAGCGTGGACTCGTGCATGGCGACAGGGTTCTGGCAAACTATGATTTCTATTGCTGAGGTTAGGGAGAAATATTATTCGGAAATAGAATCGTGCAAATCGAAGCCCATAGACCAGAAATTCCAGTTGTTTTGCGTGGCAACCTGGCAAAGCCGATGAAGTAGTGACTACAGAGAGAAGCATGGCCTTAAATTTGATAGAAGGACTATTTATATAGTTTATTTTCATACACATGTACATGAGCATATAGAAAAGATGGGTAATTTATCAAAATCTAAGATCAAATTGTACATATGTGATAATAAATTGCGTTCATGTGCGCAATTTGCACCCCGGTGGAAATCTGCACCCGGGTGCTAATTTGCTCCGCCGATTTTGCACCACTTACAAAGGTGGAGCAAATTAGCACCCGGGTGCAGATTTGCACCGGGGTGCATTTTCATAAAGCACCGTTTACATGACCAAAATACACCCAAGGTGCAAATTTATACCCCGGGTGTATATTTGCACCGGGGTGTTTATTGTACATATGAACGAGGCTTAAGATAGCAATTTTAAAATTTACTTGAAGTAGTCCTAAACTTGACTATCAGGGGATAGAATTGTTATAAGATGATTTTTTCTAGCTAAAATATAATTATTGTAAGTGTAATTATATGCATTTTAGTGGATTGATGCCAGTCCAGTATCCAGTATAAAATGGTTATTTATTTATTTATTTATTTATTTATTTATTTATTTATTTATAGACCTTGAGTTAGCTGTAGACCTTTTCCCCTAGGGGGGAATTTCGGCCACTATGATTTCTTGATACGACAATATATATATCACATAATGAGACATGTTATCCCTATGAGAAATGTCGCGTTATCATAATTAGTATATCAAATTTACATACTACCACCAAAAAGTTAAAGAATATTTTGGTGCCAATACTAAAGTACTCCTAGGCACAGTTACATCTTTTTTGTTAAGTTTGTATGTGCTTAAATTATTGCAGGGTGACTTTTATAAGTGTTTTCCTCGAGCAGATGTGCGCTACGTACATTACGTCATGTTACATAAGTTATATTTGTGAACCATACCCAAAAAATCATTGGTTTTGTCATTATAATTTGATAAACTTTTAATGCATATTTTGAATCACAATACCATGCCCTTAAGGCAATTGACTGGCAATTTCAAAACAGCAAACATATTGCTTCTATCGTAGATATTGTAAGAATTTAATAGTGTTTCTCCCAGTCCCCAAAAAGGGCATGGTAAAGTTTCCAGGAAGAGGGCACTTTAAGCACGTGACAACAGGCTAAGAGGGCACTTTTGAACGCGCGGCGACAGGCTAAGAGGGCATAATTTTACCTAAGTATTAACTGTAAATACAAATTCCCTCTGACTTGTTTTAGCCTGAGTTCTCATAATTTAGCAATTGAAACAGGGCGATATAGTACAGACACTGAAAGAGAATACACAATGAAGAATAATAATTGTCGGCAACATGGAATCAGATTTTCACTATCTATTAGTTTGTCCTTATGACGCAGATTTACGAGGACAATACTGCCCAGCATACTATGTAGATGATCCAATATAAACAAATTTAACACTCTCATACAAAGTCAGTCCAAAGCAGTGTTGTTTAACTTGTCAAAGCTTATCTACTAAATTGCAGAATAAAAGACAGTCTTTGGTTTTATAATTCACAAAAACACAAAAATATGAGACACAAACACTTTGGCTGATCTGGATCCTAATTTGATAAACCATGGTATAACTATCTTACTTCATTTTATAATCTATAAACTTATGTAAAAGCGCAATTCACAACTGCAACAGGCGAATCATTTGTGACATATTCCTCATATCCTCGAAAAAAATGCTTGCTTGACACATAGTTTGAATAGTTTGCTGATGGAATTTCAAACATTATTTGGTTTTGTAACTCTATGACTACTGGTGTTATCTGCTAATAACTTTTGCAAACAGTTCGGACCAAGGTTAGGCTTGACAGAATATTGGACCTGATCTTGATTCAAACTGTTTGACACGCAGATAGTATTCCTGTAAGAATTTCAAAAAAGTTTGTATTTTAAAATTCAGCAGATGACTAAAATGCATTAAAAATTACTCAGTAGACAAAGAGTTTAGGAAACAACAAAAAGTTCAAATGTCATCTGCTGCAATTTTAATTGACGTCTGATATTTTCTGAAGGTCTTTAGTATGTGAATTGATTGTATTTTTTTCAGGCCTAAACGTCATGAAAAGTTGGCGTCTCTCAATGTTAGAGAAGACGGAGATGACGATCATATCCATATATCTGGGTTGGCTGTAACGAGGAAAGGGTTACTGCTGGTTGCAAACTCTATGCAGAACAACATCAAGACCATCTCTCCTGAAAACAAGTTTTTATCAGTTCTAAAATTTGAGTCAAGTCCAGGAGCAATTGCAATTCTAGATGATAGAAGGGTAGTGACGGCAACTGAAGCTAGAGTATTGTATGTGCTTGGTATTGACGGTCGAGGATGTCTGTCGATTGAAAGAGAAATTAAAATGAATTACCAGGTTTTCAGCATAGCTGAATATCATGGTAAACTTCTTATTACATGTAACACAAGACCTAGAAGCGTGAAGCTTATTGATCTAAATGGAACAGAACTGTGGTCTGTGCAGAGAATTGACTTGGAAATTTTGTTCAGATATCCATGCGGAGTGGCATGGGCAGTTATCAATAATAATGATACTGTTATAGTAGCTGATGGGACAAACGCTACCATTTTCCTCCTTAACGCTTCAGATGGAGCTATTATCAAGAGAATACAAAATACTTACATGTACGAAAAAGAAGCACCTGAAGACGTTTCAGTTGACAAAGATAATAACGTCTATATTTCCTATCCTGGCACACTACACATATGTGTATGGATAAATGATTTTCAAGAGCAAAAAATGTTTATGGATATGGACGATTTAGATCTAATGGGACCACAATTTATTGCTGTAAGTGAGAAGCCTAGAGGTTTATACGTGTCATATATGGATGAGTGTATTATTGAACGTTTCAAGATATAGCTGATCCACGAGTATTTGCTATTCACGAGAAGCCTAGAGATTAATACGTGACTTATTTTGATGAGGATATTAATTCATATTTCTAGTTACAGCTGGTCAGTGTGATATTACTGTTAATGAGAAACCTAGCTGTTCATACATGTAATAAATTGATGAGGATATTATTGAATGTTCAAAGATGTACCTGCTCAGTTATTTTTGGTAGTCAGAAGCCTAGAGATTTACATTGTGTAATAAATTAATGAGGATATTATTGAATCTTTCTTTGGAGCTTGTTCTACAGACATGTCAACATCCATAAAGTCCCAAGTCAAAACATCTTTTTCAGGGTTATCAGCGGCCTCGTAGCTTGCAAATTGCTTAGTGTCAATTTCATTTGAATTAATCACACCATCCTCAAAGGTGTTGTCATTTCTAGTGACCTCAAAGGGTTCATCCTCGGCTTCTGCTTCCGTATCTTTACCATCAGGTTTATGTGATAGTAGATCAGCACACACGTTATCCGTACCCGCTATATACTCTATGGCGCAATTGTAGCCAGCTATACTAAGTGCCCAAAACTGGATCTTCTTGTTTTGCATTGGGGACTCCAGCAAATACTTCAGCAGCTTATGATTAGTCTTATTAATGAACTTGGCATTATGGATATATTAATCTTACTTCTGCAATGAGTAATTTATGGCGTACATTTTCTTTCCAATTGTCCACCATTTGCATTGGGAGTAAGTAAGGGTGCAAAGATCAGGAATCGATACAATCAAGTACCACATCTGACCCAAGATACCAATGGGAAAGTGACAAACTCACAGTTCGACACAAAAAACGAGAGCCAAGAGCCTAGTTGAGTCTTAATTAATTTGTGCGACAGGTAAAAAATGTTTTTTTTTCATTTTTGACACTTGGCAGCACAGCTAACAAAAAACGTTGTGGAAGCTATGTGTAAACGTTTTGTTTACAGTCGGGAGCGTTTGATTTTAACAATTAGGAACTCTTTTTTCGCAATCAAATTTTGGGTTCCTAAACGTTTTTATAATGCACTCTGCAACCTTTAATCAACGTTTTGTTTACGTTGCGAGAACGTCTGATTTTAACGTTTAGGAACTCCTTTTTGGCAATCAAATTTCATTTGTCTCTTGCACTTGTATGTGTTAACTTAATTTAATACATGAATTGGTTTATACATGGCGTTTTCCAGTTTAGACGAAACGGAATTTTAAACATGTAGTAGCTTAGTAAAATCTATTACCAAACGTGTGAGCCAACCAAATACATATTCAGCTTATCAGCTATTGATTACAACAAATATAATAACAACAACTAAGGACGAAAGCTAGCTCACAATTTGTGAAATTTTCAGTCATTTAAGGCATGGTTAACATTGAGAAATGAAGAATTTATATAAGTGTTATCCCTGGTATTTTCAATGAAAACTGACGTTGTTTTTAATCACAAAATATGGTATCCAACATGCATGTCCCTAAAGTTATAATACATATGGTAGTAATCAACATGTCTAGTTTAGTGAAGAAAGAAAAACAATATTGGTGACATATATAACAAGAACATTTAAGGAGATTATTACACTTATCTTCTGTTTTGCCTGTTTCTACAATTTTGTGAAGCATTCAAACAGAGCAGCATTTGTTAAAAATTTAAATTAAGTCGTATATTTAAAAGAGATAGCTTAATGCTTAGAAACTATCCCTGGGATTGTTAGTATTGTATTATAGACATTACTAAATGAAAGGTCTTCGACAGTACATTGGGATATTTTATTTGAATTATTTTTGTCAATAAGACTTAGATTAAGAGTGTAATTGTGTTTATATTAAATTTGGTACTAAGCCTGTCGCATGGGAACATGATCATTTTATGAAATTGCATCTTATTAATCCTTTTGGATATTTCAAATCAAGCTAAATAGATTATAACTAGTAACGAAGAATAAATTAAATTGGCCAGCACATTTAATTTGGTACTAGTAATCATTGCAGTGTCAAGAAATGTGGGCTCAGGCAAGTCTTGTAAATTTGGAGACTCACCAGACCCTTGCTGTCTGCATCCACAAAGTATGGATGTATAGATACAGACTCAGACCAGAATTAATCTGGCTTGCTCGACTGCATCAGCATGAGTAATCAATGGATCAGAGATATTTGCTAACATATGATAAGTACCAAAATCTCACATGCTGGTCAAATCCTCATTTTAGCGCTTTATAAATTACAGTAAATGAGATTAACAATTATCAATCATCTAAAGGTAATACTGTTATAAACAAATCTGATATAATTTTTCAATATTTGGTATACTATATCATACACACATGTAACATAAAAGACAAAAGAGTCTTTAAAATCACGCTGCTGTCAATATCTGAACTTTACGGTATCTTTTTCAATGTGAAATATTATGATTTGTTTTGGAGATGATTAAATTAAAGGACCCATTGTAATTAGAAATGTAAAGATACTTACCACCAAATTCATATACATGTATACTTTGTTAATATTGCATATAAGTATATCATAGATAACAATGTTTATACGGAGTAGAGCATTCTCCCAAGACTTTTTTGTCAGAACAGTTGACTTTTTTCTTATGTCTTGAATCCATACCCTGGTGTGTTTGTAACTTTTTCTTAATGTTGATATCCATATAACGCTTTGCTATAATTTTGTCATGTCATATTCTGTATAGATTAGCATCAGCTATTTTATCATTAATTGCTAAAACCACCAATACAGGTACGTAAAATTTCATGACTGCACTTTTTATTTTAAATATTTTACTTTTCCATCCAACATTCTAAAAATACATTGTGAAATCCTTTTTACATCAACTTGAATGTCCTTTACGGTCTGGCCTTATTTTGGCAAATAAAGTCCTATAAATTTAAATTGGTGTCATAAGTAACAATTGACTTGTTTTCTTGGATATGATCATATCACTTGGGATTTTTGTCATGTAAACTCCACCATCATCACTTATTTTCCCACTTCACAGAAATGTTTGTCCTAAATAAACTATTTACCTATAAAATTTACATTTCCTATTTAGCAATAATCAGAAGAACTATGTTCATTTAACTATCACTTTCATCCATTAAACAATGAAAGGTATGCTGAATATAAATTAAATTCAATTTAAAAGCCAAAAGTGAGGTAATGCATCAACATATGTATACGCAAATACAACAATTTCAGTACAACATTTGATATGGAGACAGTCTCTTCAAACAGTATATGATTACATACACTTATAATGCATAGTATCTATGTAACATATATCATGTTTTGCTCTACCAGCTTATAAATACTTAATTATATCTGGGTTGTAACAGCATAAATGTTTTGTATGCTATATACAACCTTCCATACAACATTAAATTTTAGTAAAACAAAGTTTTGTTATTGTAGACGAACAAAATATACAATGAATACCAGCGTGTACTGTGTTACTGACTATGTTTGTATAATTTAAGCAGCAGTTAACTGAGTACACTAAAATATTTTGGTTGCTGTTAAATAAGTGACTAGATTTAACTTAAGTGTTCTTCAGATAAGTAATACATAAATCTAAATCCACCATACATAATCATTTCAGACTCAATTTAATACTGTCTTTCACTGTATTTCAGTTATACGTAGTATATATTTTATGGTAATATATGTTACTTTAACAATTATGACTGAAAATAGGAACTTATCCTTATTCAGCTGGTACTTGAGAGCAAAATTGTCGTTGTTAATGAGGTTTAAAGCCTATAACTTAGGCCAAATCGATTTTTTTAAAAAGAAGTTCTAAATAAACGATTTCACAAAAGTAAATATGCTTTGACAGTTTGACATAGTCTCTTGATAATAACCGATGAGTCATATTGTGGAAAAACTGGTATCTTTATGTCTCTTTAACACAAAAAATCAGTTCTGAAAATGAAATAGAATACCCTTTGAGGTATCATTTAGGGAATTAAGAAATATATAGAAAGCCTTAAAGTTTGTGACATACGTTACATATTGCCAAACAAACAAAACTACTGACACATTATATCAGAAACGATGTTAAATATCCCCTTTCACTCTTATTTTATCAATATACTGCTACAGAAAGGATTGTACATGCTTTGTTTTGTAAATGAAAAGTGTCTTACAGTACATAACGTTTTCTCAGAGGTTATCATATTCAACAGCTTACAACTCCTGCAGTTTTTGAGATAGAAGCCAGCTGTTTGCTGTTTTGAAATGGCCAGTTAATTGTCTATTAGAGACATGTAATTTTAATTTAAAATATTTATTACGAAGTTTATAAAAAAGAAACTTATAACAAGATACCGATGATTTTGTAGGGTGAAGTTGAAAATGTAATGTAAATAGCAACATTATGGGCAAACATTAGTACCTGCAGAAAGTTAACTGTTCTTTCATATTACGTGAACGTTAAGCAAATTTGAAAAGTTCAAGAACCATTTTATATCCTTAATTATATACTCAACAAAAGAAGTTAAGGAAATTGTGTTTGAGGGGCTATAACAAAAGATCTAAAACAATATAAAACTTTTAAATTTCATAACAGTATAATGTGCTCATTTTTCCTTATAATGACGCTTTATCTGGGTCTGTAGCGCCCAAAGCAGCTTTGTAAATCAATGTCAAAGTTGACTGGTCTTCACACCATTTTTTCGCAAAAATTCAATTTACTGCGCAAACATGAGTCTTTGTGCATTAACATTCACCAGATCCCTTGGGAGATGTTTAAAACCTAGGACAACAGATCTAGTGGTATAGAGGGACACTTGATCTGTCAATCGTACATGGATGAGTTGTTGAGGTCTGTTGTCCTGCCTTTCTTGTCCGAGCACCAGTGAAAGTACCAGGCCCCGAGGTTATTACCTTGAGTTCATTTTCAGACTCAAAATGAAGCGCAATGATTGGCTGCTTGCGGACACGTGTCCGCAAGCATCCAATCATTGTGCTTTGTTTTGAGTCTGAGACTGTACTCACGTGTTATAACCTCGAGGCCAGGCCTAGGATGCCAATGCAAGAACACACCTCGCTAGAATCAGCAAAAACGATGTTGTGCGCATTGACTGGTCAGTTTGCTTACCAGTAATGTCTACAATTTCAACATGTCTATGACATATTTAGACAGGGGGGGGGTCGAACACGTAAAATGGCATCAATAAACCCCTAGTCTCTCGATGCAGCGTTGCATGAGTTAGCGAGGCTGATGCCTCAGGACCAAATCACCAGAATTATTCAGAGTGAGCGAAATCTGTGCTAGTCCTAATTTGCCACTAACATTACTGAAGGCATTCTTATCTTCGAAATGTGATGTTTAAGGCTATCAAGTTAACTTCGTGTGACATTCAAAGGAATTGCATTTCAAGTTTTGAAAACTTACATGTTATTCATGTGTTTATGAGGGAATACTCTGTAGAGATTTGTTTTGCGAAAAATGACCTTGACCCCTGGGTTACTTGTCACTGTGCCACAACAAAGGTTATAGTGCTAGCAAACGAAAGTATAGGCAAACAAAATTAAACTGGCACTCATGTATATGCCGTATAAACTTGTATAAATCCGTTATACAAATTTTAGATTTCCGGACATTACAAAAGGTTTTGGTTTCAGATTATTTTTCCTAATCATCTGACCACCACTGTCCCGATTAGCTTTGTGAACAGAGCGAGTACTTGTCAAGGCTGAGATTGTGGGTTCGTGTCTCACGATATGAAATGATATATTTTTCAATTTTCTTTCGTTTTCTTTTCCTTTATTTATTTCTGATAAATTATATGCTAATGACTTTGTCTGTAAATGAAACCAAAACGCTGAGACATACATATAAACCATTATGAGCGGGGACATGAGATAGGCACAGTCTGATCAAAGTATTTGCTAGTCGCTTGAATATTCTATGATTGTTGAGCTACTACCAAACAGCATTTCTAAGCTTTAAAGCAGGCTGTGCAGGCTCGTCTGAGTATACAGTTGTCAAAATGTCATACTGTTGGAAATCGCATGTTAAGGCACATATATGGGCTAGTGCTCTAGATTTCGATACTTATCGCGTGTTCACAGTACAGATGTATATGAAGGCCCAGATCTTGCTTGTCAATAGGGGTGTTTGTTATATGCGATATGTACCGACTGATTAAGCTGAGTATGGACAGTACTACAGATACAGCAAGTGGTATTGCCATTATAATGAAAGACAAAAAATAGAACGTGGAATGAAAAACAAATATAAACGTATATATAATAAGCCCTCAAATGTAACATACACAAGAACTTACTATGGCATTAAACAATATCATAATTTTAAAAAAGTGTACATTTGGAATGATGTTAGAATAACCTTACCCAGTTGGAATCGATCCATTATAAGTTTACCGTCTTACCACTAGGCCACTGACTCAGCTGTAACAGAATCACATGGGGGAAGATACTTGTTCCATACATTAATCAATTAAATAGCAAGTACGCTACGAACGTAACCGAAAGATGTCGAAGATTAATGAGTGCCAGTTTAATCATGTTTACCTACATTTTTTCAACCGATGACATGTATCTAAACAAATAAATAAAAATTGAATAATTGATAGCCTTTCTGAGATTTCTTTAACTTTTTTGTTGAGTGTATATTTATTATGTTACATTATATTACAGTAGGACCATTGGGTCCTGGGTTGCTCACCTGATAATGACTGTTCAATAACCCACACCCAATGAGTTCAACAACAAAATATAGTGTGTGTGTGTGTGTGTGTGTGTGTGTGTGTGTGTGTGAGTGTGTGTGTGTGTTCGCCAAAATGTCAAAATGTACTCCGGTAATGTCCGTATGAGATCGTCTAAGTCAAAGTAAGAAAGGCGTAGGTGGATCAACAAAAGCTAACTAATTTCCTATTTCTAGAAGTTCAGAAAAAAGAACACGATCGTTGTTTGGGTCAATTCATGAGATATTGGCTCTTATCACATAAGCGAACAGCGAACGCTCAAGCGAACCAAGAGATAACATGAGTAAAGCCATTCAAATTGGCTTAGGGCACATGCGAGATTTGAAAGAGATGGCATGAGTGAAGCTATGCAAAATAGCCTAGCGCACATGCGAGGTTTGAAAGTGATAACGAGTAAAGCCATGCTAAATGGCTTATGTCACAAATATGCAGTGCACAAACGGAGCGGAAGTAGATAATGATTAGACTTCTGGGTCCATTCCACGGTAGTCTGGTACCCCGCGTCTATCCTTTTTCCAGAAAGAAATCTGATAACACGAGTAAAGCTAAGCGAAATGGCTTGGGGCACAAGCGAGGATTGAAAGAGACAACATGAGTAAAGTCATGTAAAAAAGCTTAGGTCACAAGCGAGGTTTGAAAGAGATAACATAAGTAAAGCCATGCAAAAAAAGCTTAGGGCACGAGCGAGGTGTAAAAGAGCTAATATGCATAAACTGCAAACTGGCTTAGGGCACAAGCGTGGTGTTAAAGAGATAACATGAGTAAAGCCATGCAAACTGGCTTAGGTCACAAGCGAGGATTGAAAGAGACAACATGAGTAAAGTCATGCAAAATGGCTCATGGCACAAGCGAGGTTTGACACAAGCGAGGTTTGAAAAGTAGACAAAGATGGATTGCTGCACCGTGATCCACTTTTAAAATTACTGAGTAGGAAAACCTCCTTCTGTTGTATGTGAACGCTGTGCATCAGTACTGCCTGATTTCAACACCTGCATTATTAGCCGGTCGGCATTATAATAGCTACATGTATTTCGTGCTTAATGCACATTTTCAAAATTCTAGCGAGTCTCTGTAGTTGCGCCATTGGATGTGAGCCTTACCACAGGTTTGTTTTTTTGCGATTGGCTCATAATTATACCGAACCAGGTCATTTTAAATGGGTCACAACGGACATGTTTAGGCAGTAACATAGTAAACATAGCCATCGATTTTTTCTTTCATTGATTGAGATCGTCATATTTTGATAGCCCATTTAAACGCTGAATAGATATGTTAAGGTTATGCATTTTAACCCTTGCCTTGTTGAACCCTGCTATTTTCTTTTATGAAAACAGTATAGATCCAGAACAGCTGGCTATTGAAAGCCAGCTGATCTGGATCTACACTGTTTTCGATGTTGTCCGCGAATTTATCGTTATAATACATGTAGAATACTGGCCCTGTAATGATTAGAAATTAGCAATTCTTTATAAATATGCTAAGTTGAACAAGGGTTAAAAGTGAGTTACTCCCAGTGGCGGATCCAGATGGGGTTCAAGGGGTTTGATCGTTCCCCCTCCCTTCCCCCGTTTTTTTTATTATGCTATGAAATAGAAATAAAATATTTTTTATAGGATATTTAGGAATAATTATGACATCGAAAAGTAAAGCGAACCCCTACCCCCTTATACATATAAACCCCCTTTCTAAAAGTCCTGGATCCGCTCCTGTACAATGTACTCTCTCGTCAAATGCTTAGAGATTGTTGAAACTTTTGTATTAGTCAAAGGAATTAGACAATACGTACAATATTCGACAAAAACTGGAATAAGATGTTGATACTATAATGGGTAACTGTTCATCAAAAACGGATACGGACATTGTGAGAGATAAAACAAGACCTAGAGACGGACAAGAGGACGGGCGGGATAATGTTAAATCAAAGGAGAGTCAATTTGAGAAAGGTGGGACCAAAGAGGACGAAGCGGAAGCCAAAGACAGTTCGCAGGATAAAATGAAAGACCAAGAGGAAGAAAGGTACATTATATGGGGCCCCACGCGAGAAAACCTGTTTTCGGGTTTCCGACAAAGCGAGACTCAAACCTGCCTGCTCAGCTACAGAGACTAGCTAGAAAATTGAAATTTTGCTTGTAGCAAGTCTATATATGACACTTTCCAATAAGCGAATGACAAAGGCGCTGATCAGACTGCGCGGATGCGCAGGCTGGTCTGCGCCTTTGTTATTCGCAAACCACCGAAGACAGGTTATCTCGCGTCGGGCCCAATTATAATCTTAGCCTTTACTGACCGTTCCAAAGCGGTGCTTCTTTTATGGATCATTTTTGTTATTTATGTTTCGTGTTTGTCAAGCTTTCTTGTCTGTTCATTGCAGTCTTGTCGTCACCTGCTGCCTCTCGTGTGTGTGATGTTTTATTGTTATTTTTCTCTTTCCCGTGTGGTGTGGTACTTTATCGTATCGATTCCTGATCCTTGCCTTCTTACTTACTTTAACATTGGGCCTCGTCGAGGGAAGACCTGGTTTTGTTGAATGCGAACACTTAAGACACAGACGAGCCTGGGCACTTGCGTAGTATGATCAGCGCCTTTCAACCTGTCGACCTGTCAACCTGTCCATCTATAAGACAATCACTTTTTAACCGAATTACTTAGTGGGACTATTTGGGGCTTTTATTTAACTTGACCCATAAAAATATGTTTAATCTGTCTAGTCCTCAAGACCAGGTGTGTGTAATTTTATTGTAAATAATGTCTATTTTGGCAAAACTTAATGTTAATGTTTAAATTTAGATTACGCTGCAATAAGCAGACAAAAAGAAGTATAAGTTTTATAACCTTCACTTAAGGCATTTTTGACTCAATAAAAATGCTTTTCGGCGTTTAAAAAATACCCACTATCCTTCAATGATTTGTAGCAACAACTCAGTATGAGCGATCAACATATTGTCTTTGAGTTAGAACTTGTTTAAACGTTGCTTCGTGCTTTTTGTTAGTGATAATTTCTATATATTTACTGAGGCAAAACGCAAAATACCCCTCATTTTGTGACACATTTCTTCATTTCCTGGAATAAAATCGTTGCTTGACACATTATGTGAATAGTTTGCTGATGGAATTTCAAACTATATTTGAGAAGTGGCATGGGATTGCCAACAATGTGGTATGTGCGACCAGCAAAGCCTCAGATCAGCCTGCGCATACGCGCAGTCTGATCAGAGCCTTTGCTAGTCGCTTGAATATTCTACGACTGTTAAGCTACTGACTGAACATAATTTGGAGTTTCTAAGCTTAACAGGAGGCTGCACAGGCTTGTCTGAGTCTACACTAGTCAAACTGCCACATTGTTGGAAATCACATGTCACGGCTCATTTTATATCAGCCATAAACGAGTGTCTATGACCAGATAAAGCCACAATCACAGATAACAGACCAACCCACGGCATCGCGAGGAAGAGGCATTAGAACAGACACTTAAATGTCGTCTGTTGCAATCTTTGATTATCATCTAAGGAGACACCTTAACAAACAAGGCCACATGGAATCTAAGAAGACACAAATACAAAATACAATATGTGAATTGATTGTATTGTTTCAGGCCTAAACGTCATGAAACGTTAGCGTCCCTTGATGTTAGAGAAGATGGAGATGACGAAGGTATCTATATATCAGGCTTGGCTGTAACGAGGAAAGGGCTATTGCTAGTTGCAACCTCGGAGCAGAATTACATCAAGACCATCTCTCCCGACAACAAGTTTTTATCCGTCTTAAAATTAGAGTCAAGTCCAGGAGCAATAGCAATTCTAGATGATAGAAGAGTAATGGCGGCAACTGAAGATGGAGTATTGTATGTGCTCGGTATTGATGATCGGGGATGTCTGTCGATTGAAAAAGAAATTCAAATGGATTACGAAATATTAAGTATGGCTGAATATCATGGTAAACTACTGATTACATGTGACACGAAATTTAAAACCACGAAACTTATTGATCTTAATGGAAAAGAACTGTGGTCTTTGCAAGCATATAAAAGAGAAAATTTGTTTGAACACCCTTGTGGAGTGGCATGGGCAGTTATCAATAAGAGAGATACTGTTATAGTAGTTGATGGGGCAAATTCAACGATTACCCTCCTTAACGCTACAGATGGAACTCTTATCAAGAGAATAAGAAAGAAATATATGAATGAAGTTGAAAGGCCTGAAGGGATTTCAGTTGACAAAGATAATAATGTATACATTTCCTATCCTGACACACAGCATATATGTGTATGGAGAAATGATTTTAAAGAGAAAGAAATGTTCATGGATCTGGACGATTTAGAACTTGGTGGACCGCGAACTATTGCTGTTAGTGAGAACCCTAGAGGTTTATACGTGTCATATATGGATGAGGACATTATTGAACGTTTCGATATAGGGTAAAGTCGGGTAAATTCGGACACACGTTTGCAAACAGTGGAAATCCAGATGAGACGGCTCATCAGGATTTTCACTGTTTGCTTGGTTAATTTATTTTTTATTCCAATAATTGAACTATGAAACAAACAAGGTGGCTGTCCGAATTTAGCTGTCTGTCCGAATATACCCAAATTTACCCTATAGTTGATCCGCGAGTAATTTCTATTCGTGAGGAGCCCAGAGGTATACATGTATATGTGTCATATTATTGAACCTGGTCCGCGAGAAACTGCTTTTAGTGAGAAGTCCAGAGGATTTTGCGTGGTTATTTTGATGAGAATATTATTTAATGTTTCAAATTATAGGGGGGGGGGGATTAAATGTTTTAAGTAATAGCTAATTGGAGATTTAATACTGTTAGAGAGAAAGCTAGAGGTGTATTCGTACGTGTCATACACGGATTAGGATATGTTTGAATATTTTAAAACTTTGTTTGATTTTTTATTTGATTCTTTACGTCCCATCAACAATCTTTCAGTTAAACGTGGACGAGTCTTCCTGGGTTGAACCAGTACTAAGCTAGGATAAATGTGTCTTGCTCAAGGACCACAATGCAGTGACGCCAGTGAGACTCGAATCCGCGGCCTCTCCGTCTCGAGTCAAGCACTCTACCACTGAGCCACTGCGCTCCCTGAATGTTTCAAAAATAACTGTGCCACGACCTGCTGTTGTTAAAGAGAACCCTAAGGCTTACGCGTTTCATACACTGATGATGATATAATAAGATATTTCAAGTTACACTCAACAAAATTTCTAATTGGTCACCTTACATATTTTACGCTAGTTTTGAAAGTAAGATTCGTTTTTTTTCCTACAATATGAAATATTCCACAGGCACGCTATCCATTTGTATTTTTGTTTGTTTGAAGATGTTTCTGACAGCTGAGATTTAAGACGAACACGCTTCAAATGATTTGCTTCATTCGGATTTCTCGTTTCTGTTACGTAATAGCATGAAGACAAACATTGCCAGCAGCTACATTTGTATATCATAGAAATTCAGCTTTATGCATGCAGTTTACATATGTAGTTCACACTGTACGCCTTATTATCTGCGACACGGCATAGAAATTTTCAGAGATTATTCATTACCACTAGACGTCACTGTTCTAGTTTGGAAATTCGGGAAAAAAATGCAAAGTGTCGTCAAAATGATTTTTTAAAGTTTTTCATCCAAACCGGAAGTGCACAGCAGCAATGAAATGTTTGTCTTCACAAAATGGACGAATCATATTCTTTTCTGTTTGGCCTATCTTGTTCAGATAAAATAAAATGCATACAACAATTTTAGCACGGGTTAGCACGAGTAACTGATAAAGTTTAAAAAAATCACGAAAACTGTGATATTTTAAAACATGCGTAAAAATGCCCCTTTAGTCAAAATTTCAACTGTTTGGTGTTTTTTGAAGTCAGCATGCCCGGTGTATTACCAACTGTACTTAAATTTGATATAAAATTTCACCCAAACCCATTTTTTTTTATCAAAAAAGCATATTTTTGCATTTATGATAAAAAAATGTGGATTGAAAGACAACTTTTCTGAAAGACCGTTAAATTTCAGTGTATATCTGGGCCACATTCTATTGCTGTTAAAGACAAACCTAAAAGTGTATACGTGCCATACACTGGTAACAATAGAATTGAATGTTTCAAGTTATTACTGGGCCACGATCTATTGTTAATAAAACGAAACCTAAAAATTTATACGTAGCATACACTGATGGTGATATAATCAGATGTTTCAATGTTTAACTGGGACCACGATCTATTGATGTTAAAGAGAATCCTAGAGGCGCATACGTGGGATATATTGATGAAGATATGTATTATAATGGGATATTGCCGCGATCTTTTGTTATTAAAGAGAAACCTAGACGTTAACGGGTGTTATACAATGATGGGGATATACTTGTATGTGTCATGTTATAACTGGGTATTAATGTTAGTGAAAAGCCTAGGGATTTAGTGTCCTGCCAGCCAAGAGTGACAGTGATGTCATGTTTTGTTTACAAAGTTATCGGGAATTCATAATCGATAAATCACTTGTGTGTTAATCCTATCCACAGGATAGGATTAATACACAAGTGATCTATCGATTCGCATTAGCTAAAAAGGAGTGTACAAGTTAAAGTTTAACTTAACAATTGTAAACAAAATATTACGCCAGTGTCACTATTAGTTGGCAAGATAATACACGTGGCATACGGCGTGTCATACGCTATCGAGGATATTTTGTTAGATGTTTCTAGTTTTAGCAGGGACACGAGCTAATGCTGTATGTGTGTACAGCGCGTGTAAAAGGGTAAAGGTGTAAAGCAAAACAAGTGAACTTGACCAGGATATGCGACAATCACAGAGAACTGACCAACACACGGCAACGCGAGGAAGTGACACCACGCGATAACATGAACACACTTAAAGTAAGGCAACTGGCTCTATACTTCGTTGATGATTGCATGTTAGAAATGCCACTAATACATGTACATGTAACTACAATGTACGAGGGTTGTTCCAGTAAAGTGTCGGCACCTGAGGAGCACGTCGAAATCTTTGTAATAAGATTCATCTATTCCTAATATTAGTGTACATTCAATTAAATTCTCGCAGTTGTATTTCACATAATTCACTGCCACCTCAACTAGTGACTATGTAAGGTATAATAATGAAAATTTGAAACGTATCCCGCCGTCTGCATTTTCTTAATTGAAGATTTATCGTGCCTACTACATTTTTATTTTCTAGAAAATGCTAACGTTATATGAATGGTATGGCGCAAAAAACTTACTCTCAATACTTTTTGGCTAATTAAACGTATAAAATCACGTTCTCTAATGTTAAATAATTGGTAGAAGAGTCACTAGTATCGTTAAACGGATTTTGTGCAAAATTATTTTAGTAATACCACAAAGACAAGTTTCTTTTCGTCATATTAATGAAAAATATGTTATTTTGCTGTCAGTTAGTTTAACCGTAAATATGTTGTCTCGCATGAAATATAAAAGACTATATATATCTAAACTATATATTTAGTCATAACTTGAACTAATGGAAAATAAGAAGACTTACTCAACACATCGATGGCAATAGTTGAAAGATTATAGACATAACTTTCGACCACCCCTTTCTGAACCACTCCTCTCTGAAAATATAGCAAAATAATCTGCGACGTGATCAACACACGCTGATACAACCTCAAGTCAAGGTTCATAACTTTGTTGTCTAAACTGTGATTCCACTCATATGAGTACAAATTGTGTCTTAGATTTGTATGAACATAAAGAACAAAGGATCATTGACACTTGCTATGGGTAAATGCCTACGGTTTTCAGTTAAAATAAAAGTTTGTCAATCGCCCCTTTCTTCACCTTGAAGCTACCCTGGCCTGAGTACTTTATGGCTGCAAAATCCGTTTTCGATATTAAATGCTTCAAAGATATAAAATTTTGGGTAGAACAATCAGTTTTACATTAAGATATATAGAAATCCGAAAACATTTTTTAAAATATCATTCCCCCCCCCCGTGTGCCAGCAAAAGCTTTTGTATGTATATGTGTTACCATATTTTACACATTGTATGGAAGTGGCTTGCTGGCACAAGGGGGGAAAGATGTTCAGCAGCCCAAAAACCCAGGGCCTAAGCCCATAAAATGCCTTTTCTACCAAATAAGAAATTAATGACAGTAATGAAGTTCTCTAGAACCAACCTCCTAAATTGCTTTGTATTCTGTGCTAGTTTAATATAAAGTTCTTAAAGATTAAAAGTAGAATTAGCAAGGTTTTATGCATTTTTTCAGAAGAAAAAATCTCACTGTTATTGAATGACACATTATTTTTGCAAACGACCTGTACTTATTTATTTGCATGCCAGGGAATTGTTCATGTTTTTATTTTCGTCTGCTGACTTTCTTCAAAATTAAGTTTTTTTTTTAAATAAACCACTAAGGACCACCATCAGAGTGTCAAACAGTTTGGATCCAGATCAAGACCGACATGCTGTTGATCTTCATTTGGGTTCAAACTGTTTGCAAAGGGCTATTGGCAGACGACAAAATTATCCACTTGCATGCAAAGAGTTATAACAGGTAAATACTTGAGTGTTCAATAGATTGCCTCATATAGGTATATACATGCATATGTATACCATAAATATTCAGACATTTTTAATACATTCAACATGCTATTCCCTTTAAACAAAGCAAAAGTAATATCCAAAGGATTTAGTTAGAATCAGTTTTACTTTCCAATGCTAAATGGGGCACTTTCATTCCTTCAAAAATATTTATTTCTTTTGTTGAGCTTTCAATTTTGTATTATTTACGGTACATGTAGTCAAAAATGTACAGGTAACTTCTAAATTATCTCCCCAAAATCATTTTTACAAAACATATTTTGTATTAAAAACAGTTTCATCAATTATTGTGATTCGTTAATACTCTGCATATGGTATGTTCAATAGATATCACCATGCCTACAAAATAAATCTAGAAAACGTGCAGAAATCTCGTTTTAAAGCACTTTTTATTTTCATGAAATTTCAGACCCCCTCCCCTTTCTACCCGCCATAACTCTTGAATGCGTAGGAATTTTGAAAATATTTTGCTAGCTGGCTCTTGCCATTAGATTCACCTATTGCGCTGATACTACATGCACCCTACCAGAAGCTCAAAAGCAGAGTTCTGGGAATCAGAAAAATAGGCGTATAAGGCCCAAACCGTCAATGATCCTTTCATGGACTCCTGATACACAGTCTTGTGTTATAACAAAAGTCCAAGATTTACTGGGACAACCCTCGTACATACATCACTAAACAAGAATCAAACAGAAAACACGCACACGCACAATGGGAGTAGCAAAAAGCAACGAATCAACAACAACAGAATCTTCGCCATAAAACGAACAGCTGCAGAGGCCACATGGGTTTTATTATATTTTACTAGCCCAATCTTCGCCCTAGATTACAATGGCGTAGGCAGAACGTTAAAAAAGTTACGCAAATCAAAGGGAGACTACTGGATCAAATTAATGATTCTGTACAATTACGCCCTTTTCAAATGAGACTTTCTCTTAAAGGAAAGAATTTGCTCCCAGATGGAGCGAATTCTTTATTTTAAGAGCAGTTCCTTAAGCAATGGAAACTCATTTTTACTACATTAGGTTAGCTCCTTGAGTGTTACTTTTTATAACGTACATTCGTAATGGGAGATATGCCAATGGATTATGCTGTTATTCAAACACAAATATTGTTAAGCTCGCCTGTCGGATTGTTTTTTTTTCTTATCTAACTTGGATTCAGAAATTGTTTACGAAACATAATGCTTATTAGCTCAAATATGTAGATTAAATTGAAGAATCTGTTTTAGAAAGGCTCAATTTGTATGGTGAAAACGTACACTCTTTGTTCTTGATATGCCCAGGAGAAGATTTCCCACAAGTCTTTGGGAATTTTTTTTCACTCAAGCGCAAATAGGTCAGAGGTGAATACTCTGGTTTGGTCCAAATTTAATATCTGACCTAGATACTTGCACTTAAGAAGTTCTGATCAAGACTAAAGGAGCTTTGCCCTGGATTATAACTATATGGTAGGAAATGACCACAATAAGCCTCACAGCTTAATGTCAGATCCTATTTCTACTATGTACTTTCATAACATGTCTTGTGATTTATCGAATAAAATATTGTTTAAACCAACTATATGGTACCTTTTGGTTCTCATGGTAACCATAGTTTTGTTTCGGTCTGTCTTGAAACGTGATGCTGTCGATTTCCTACCCTAACAATGCTATAATGATCGGCTAGCGCTGTTTAATATATATTTACATTTGAAGGTTTGAAAGGATGACGGACCAAGTCTATACTATAAACTAATCTAATGAGACTTCTGTGGCAGTAGCTGCTGTCCATTCTAAAAGGCGGTGATTCCTTTGTTACTTCATCATTTGCTGTTCTAGATTTGTGATTATAAGAATCCATCATGGGTGTGAGGGTGGGATAGAAAAATCCGTCCCGAGGATCACCGATTGGCATCACGAGACTTGCCGAGTGATGTCAAACGGTGATCGAGAGGGACGGATTTTTCTATCCGATCCTCTCACAAATAATGAATTATTTTTCTTGCTCACCACAAAATAACTCGTTTAAGATTGGAAAAAAAAACACTTGAAAATGGCTACCAGAAATTCATATGATGTAGGCATTCAGAAAATCCTGAATACGCTGAGATGCGAAATGGTGACGTCATTTAAACATTCCCATTGACGTCATGGGTCGACTTGCGGCCAATGTGCGGCCGACGTGCGGCTGTTCGTTTTTTTATCTTTTCCATGTGCTCGTATGGGTATGTGAGATAGAAGATATAATTTTCTTCCACCTTTGCCTATGTGAGATAGACTGTCAGCTCAAGTCTTAAATGACCACGTGACAGCTTTCTTACATGGGCAGAATCTCCCAGAAAGGGCGTACAAATAACCTATATATTGTGCAAACTCAAAGGCTCTTAGCAAGGTTAAGCGTCACTTATTGACCTCACTGAAAGGTAATGACGCCACCAAACACGCGCCTTGCTAATATCGGCATCGTAACGCTAATATCTGGTTCACACCAACGGCGAATGCCGCGCTTTAAATCATCGAGCAAAGCGCCGTCATTTTTTAACTTTTCAAAAATATCACGATCTCCTAAGTAATGTTACGCTCTGATAAGCTCTGATACGCTCTGATACGAATTGGGGGACGAATTATTGCCCGACTTGTTACGTTTCCTCACGATTTGATCCCGCTTTGATGAGGCTATGCTACGCTTGAAGTCACGCTTTGATAAGCTTTGATAAGCTTTATTACGCTTTATTTCGCTTTGATGCGATTTTGACGCTTTAAATCAGGCTCTGATACGATTATCAAGCTCTGTTGTGCATTGTTACGCTCTGTTAAGCTCTGTTACGCATTGGAAAATGTCGAGATCGCCGATTTCATGCCGCTTTTGATCCAGAGCTATAAATAAAGATGCAGCAGATCCACAAAATCATTGCATCTTTGATTCCAGAACACGATGGCAGAGCAACAAGATCAAGAAATTCCAGATGTACCAGAGCATGATCTATTGAAGAAGACATGATGTTTGTCTCCCTGCTGTATTTGATAAGTAAACTTCTTTTTAAGACTTCAGAAAAGTGCAAAAGGTAAGGTAACATTTCCAAATTGGTTATATTTTCGAAGTAAGCTATTACTGGGCCACAGATACTGACATTTGAGAACAAATATAGTCACCCCAATGTAGTGTATGTTACATTTTTTCATTGAACCCCCTTTTTAATGATAAATGAATCTAATATAGTTTGTGTTAAATTTTATAGATACCAGTTTATGTTCATTAGTTTGGTATTATATTAAAGAATTTTTATTTACCCTTTCAAAACTGTAAGTCTTGCGTTTCTATCTTATATACTTTTTGAGTTATTAGATGTTGAACATGGTAAACCCATATCACACAAAAATGTAACAAGTAATTATCTAGGCCTTGTGCTGGCTATAGACCCCCTCCCCCAGGGGGAATTTTTTACACTATGATTTCAAAATACTACATTATATATAAGCCACAAAATGAAATATGTTAGCTCTCTGAGAGTGGCAGCGTTAGCGTGTAACATTATGTTACGTACGTTACCCGCAAAATAACATTACATTTTCCTGATAATGTCTCCAACATGACGTTTTTACACTTTTTTGAAGTCTGGCAAAGGTTTAAGACTTTCTTATACGCAGTTAGATAATTTTAGCTTTTTTTATAAATGTCTTGAGTTTTTGCCGTTTCATATGTTACTTAGTGTTTCATATGTTATTTCCAGGTATCAGTATGGCAGTAATTGACTATACATGTGTTACAGCCGTCAGTGAATATAGCAAATCCATAAAGCTGCTATTTAAATGAACTGAAGTTCCTTATTATGGTGTCTTATACTATTTTACAGCCCAGGTTACATACGTTACTCTCAGAATACCATTAAACTTTCAAGATCAGGTCTCCAACACGACCTGCTTGTACTTATTTGCATGCTGGCACAGGTCCAAGTACTTCGTTTTACTCTGGCTCATTTGCTGAGGACGTAACTCAAAACATAAACTACCATTAATACTCTTTTCTTTTATAGAGACATCACATATAGTTAACATAATACTTATGGAAAGTTGGTAACATACAGTGCGATATGCGAGTAACAGCTTAAAATATCAAAGAAATTCCAGCAGGTAGAAGTTATAGAGATGTTTCTTGCCAAGCTAGCAACTCTTCGTATATTATCCAAGGGTTTAAAGAATTTTCCAATACAGCTTTTTAATCCTCTATCAGATTCCTCTTGCAAGGATTTTGCAATATGCTAGCACTCTGGTAATGGCACCATTACCTTGTAACAGCCAATTACATGTATTACGCATCAACATCTGTGATAATTTTAGTAAATGACATGACTTCTGAAAAGTGAAAACCATAAGGTAATATTTCCAAATTGGCTATATCATCTTAGTAAGCAATTTTTGCATCACAGATTTGGACCTTTGAAAACAAATATGCACCCCAAAGTGTTACGTATGTTACATTTTTTCATTATTCCTATTTAAATGGTATATGAAACTAATATAGTTTGATATTTTTTTTTAAATGTGAATGGGCTTACAACTTCATTTTGTATTAAAGAATGTTTATGAACCTTTTGGAAACTACAAATCTTATGTTTCTATCTTTTTTAAGGTTTGAGTTTTTAACATGGTAACCCCATATCACACAAAATGTGAAATATACTTTTATGGCTCTTTTGTTAGGGTACAATCCAGTTTTCTTTCACCCAGAGTTACTCCATTTCCTTCAAATTCATTTTCCACTCATTGTGTCAATATCTCGAAAGCCTCACTTGTTTTCATGGGAAAGACTTGATAGTGAAAAGTTCAATCTTTGTTTGTACATCTTGAGGTAAGAATAGCAGGGAAGAAGTAAGCTCATGTTCATGCCAATTGAAATAGTCAGTATATGTGTATGGCTTTGGTACTTTTTCAGAAACATGTCGTACTGCAGCTTATTCGCATTTACATTAATAGCTCATGTTAGTGCTTCATATCACTGATGAGTGCCTAGAGCAATTCTTTGTTTGCTTTTCTACCCTGCTTAAAATGGAGATGTACTACATGTAGTGGGGAGGGGTTCTCTATCAGTTTGATAGGAACAACCTTTCCGTGGTACTAACACATTAGCACATTTGTAGTGTCACAATCTGTTAAACAGTGTATGAATGTAGATCTATTCCCTCATATTCTGGCCAATATTGTTGACATTCAGAAGGAGCACCTTTAGTTGCATACACCACTGTTGAACAAAACATTCATATTATCCTCTGCGAGAATATTTGTAAGACTTTATAGACTGCTGCTTATACATTGTATATATGTATCAGTGGCAACACCAACATGTCCTGACTTTAGTGCCTGGTTGAATAGTGTCTGGTTGAATACTGGTTCCATCAGATCCTTGAAGGTGACAGGAAAAGCTATTATGCTTTTTAATATGGCATTACCATCTAAGTTATGTGCAGCACTACATGGCCAATCTAATGCTGGTTCAATGTGTGATTGGAATTCATGCAGAAGTTTGGACTTGTCAGTTTTGGCGGAAATTCTCTAGGAGTTGTCAGTGACCATGGTACAGGTTTCAGAAGGTACGGCAGTGTCAACTCAAGGTCAACATTATGGCCAATATATGGAAGGTCATGCTGACCAAAGACACTCCTTTAAGCTCTCATCTGGCTGATTACATTTAGGAAATTGGACAATTTCTTCTTGACCTCGAAGCCTCAAAACTTTATTAGCCTGTAGCATTTTATGGGGTTTTGAAAGACAGATTTTCAACTAAAAGTGAGTCAATGAAGTCTGCAACAGCCATCCTGCCAATGTCATCAGCCTCAATAAGATCCTTAGCTATGCCAGGCTTAGCAGAAACACCGAAATACAAAAAGTACGGGTTCGTTGTCTTCAAAACTAGTACTAAAAGGATAGGTGAAGCCAGAAACTGCCTTTAATACTCGTTCTACTTTGCATCTGAGCAGATTGAATATTACATTTTGGTGCATTGAAGAGTTGTTTCAATATATTGAGCTCTGATGTGATGACTAATACACCATTCCACCTGTAGTACGAAGTGTAGTTCTAACTGCTGAAGCCTATAATACCTCTTTATTGTTTGCCTGATAGTTATGTCAAAAGCATTTCTCAGGCAAAGAACCAATAATTGTGACACACTAAACCCATTTTGTTGAAGTTCTTTGCATCTACGATGCGTATCAGACAAATTTATGAGTGTAATTAGTTACACAGGTACATATTGTGCATAGTTGTTGTGATTGTGTGCAATGAACATTTGGAACAAGGCAGTCAGATAGAGATGACGTGCAATTCAAAGTTGTTTTCCTTGTAGTCCTAATCAGTGTCAACACCATCTGAATTATATCCATATACCTTGCCCAGAACTGAGCTGTTTCACAGTGACTGTCTTTCAGAACATCCAATTTGAATGCATGGTATCTACTGTTTATGTGAGCAAACAGCGAAGGTTGAGAGATCACATTATAATAATAGTTTAAGTCATCATAAATTAATAAGGAGCTTCAATTTATTTCAGCCTTATAATTTTTCTAAGTTCTCTGAAAGACTTTATACATGTATAGTCAACAACTTTTATACAGATACTCAGAATAACTTATGTATCATTTGGTAACACACATAACAGTTAAAGCTCAAGGCATATACTAAATGAATACTTAAAATAAGTAAACCTAGTTAAAAGAAGTATATAAACCTGTGCCAGCATGCAAATAAGTATAAACAGGGCTCGTTAGGGACATTAACTTGAATGTTTAATGCTATTTTGAGGGTAACATACGTAACATGGGCCTGATAAATAGTGTAAGCGACCATAATAAAGACCTTTAATTCATTTAAGTAGCAGCCTTATCGATTTACTTTGATTCTCAGACAGATGTAATATGCGTTTAATCAATAAATACCATACTGATACTCGGAAATAACGCAGGAAACACTAAGTAACGTATAAAACGGCGATAACTCAAGACATTTATAAAATAAATGCTAAAAATATGTAAGTGTGTTATAAGAAGTTCATAAACCTGTGTCAGCATGCTAATATGTACGAACATGTCATGGTTGAGACATTATCAGGGACGTTTAAACAATTGTCTGCATGTTAGCATTTGTGATTGGGTTAAATTGCATGCGCAATTGAGACGAGCATGGTAAAGTTTAAGAACCTCGGGGCCAAAACTCCAAATAGTCCAATACATGCCAATATAGGGCTTAAGCTGGCTATAGACCCCCCTCCCCTCCCAGGGGGAACTTTGTACACTATGATTTTCTGAAACTACATTATAAAAGACACAAAATAAAAGGTGTTAGCCCTCTGAGAGTGGCAGCGTTAACGTGTAACATCACGTTGTATACGTTACTCCCCCCCCCCCACTCCAAATAGCATTAAATACAATGTCGGAGAGTTTTGTCGCAAGAAATATCTCTATTTATCATCATTTTACTTTTTATGGCCATGCTCAAATGAGTTGACTATGGATGTTTTTTTTACTTTCGGAGCTGGCTTGAGTGTTTTTATTTTATGAATTTTCATCCTAAGTACGAGGGCGGGATCAAAAGTAATGCAACCAATGATGTTAAATGACAACTAAAGGTTGGATTGCATTTTTGTTTATTTCAAATTGTCAAAATACCATCCCTTCACAGATACTAAAATTTTCAAATTTTTAATTCAATCCTTGAAGACTTTGGTGTATATCTCTATTTGGGCTGTTTGTCGGGCCCACCGGGGTTTACCTGTTGGATTTCTTTTGCTCCGGTATTCAGTTTAATTTACTGTTGAGTCCTTATCCTTGCTTTATCTCCTTGTTATATCTTGATTTATATGTTTTAGGAGATGATGCATTGATAAGTTAGGGGTCTTTCATGCAAACCAAATATCTATGTGTCTTGATCCACATCTGAATTAAGGATGAGGTTGGCGCCGTTAAACCGGTTTAAGCCCTCCAGTAAAATATTTTACTGACCGTTCCAAGGTGGTACTTCTTTTGTGGATCTTTTATGTTTTTGTTCTTTCTTGTGTTTGCTATGTCTTTGTGCGCGTCTGTTTATATGTGCTTTGTGGTCACCTGCTAGGAAAGGGCTGACCTCTTGGCTCTCGTTTGTGGTGTCTACTGTGAGTTTGTCACTTTCCCATTTGTATCCTGGGTCAGGTGTGGTACTTGATTGTATCGATTCCTGATCTTTGCACCCTTACTTACTTTAATGTGGAGACACCTAACTTTTGGCGGGAGGTATATTTCTGCCAGCAAGATTTTTCTTGAGACGAGGGAAGAGAAAAAAGTCACCGGGGACTAGATCAGGGGAATAGGGTGAATGTTCTAGAACATAGACCCCCTGTTCTTTCCAAAAGCGACGCCACACTTCCGGCCTTGTGACTTGAGGCATTGTCATGTTACAAAAAAATACCACAGATGCCTATCTTCGATCAACATTTCTGGTAGAATTTGACAGATTTTCTAAGAGCTTTGTTCCTGTAAAACCTTGCCTTCATTGAATTGCCTTTGGGTATAGAGACTTGTATTGCTAGTCCGTGAGGAGTGAAAAATATGGCATACATAACCTTTTTACATTGGTAATTCTTTTGACAATACAAGGCCTTCTTGCATTTTGATTAGCATACTCGATTATTTATTTTTCGATGCGGTTCGAAATAGTGCATCCAAGACTCATCATATGTTACTACATTCATAAATAATTTCTGATCATATCTTAGAAACCGTTTTAACAGTTTGCGCGCCGTCCTAACATGCGTGTATTTTTGCTCCTCATTAAGCAAATGTGGGGCCCACCAAGTGCTTTCCTTATTCATTTTCAAAATATTTCGCCAAAAGCGCAGTGCAAATGCTTTTGAAATGCCCACCATGTCCGCAATCTGCTGAGAAGTATATCTTTGCGTCTGATTTTACTAAATAATTTTTATAACAATCTTTGGACTACTTGCAGATTTAGATCTACAATATTTTGGAGCACTTGTAACAGACCCTACGCCTGCACTGAAATCCCTAACCTGTCTGCACACTGTGGAAAATGACATTGAATTACTAACATAAACAGTACATATGTCAGCATAAATGTCCGTTGAACCTCTGCTAAGTAATGCGCGAGTCTTAATGTCAGCCCTGATTCGATCTCATTTTCAACGCTTCTCCCAATCATTTTGCTTAACCGCCTATCAGTAGGGTTTGTGCAAAAGTAAATTGTGTCTACATGTGCAGTTGATACATCGATTGAAAGGTGAGAGAATGGAGAACACATACAAGGCGTGGGTTATATCTTCCCGCCAACAGTTGCGGTGAAAATTAGCCAGTGGCATTACTTTTGATCCCATCCTTGTATAAAGCTCATCTTTGAGATGTTTTTGAGCACCCAAAACAGGTATGGTATTTTTTTAGATTTAATTCCATTTATGTATTTACACTGAAGAGAGATCGTACTGATTAATTTCTAGTAGGAACCCGTATTTGTCGTCGATGTTATAGTTATTCTTTTAGTGATGTGAGACATACTGTCCGGTCGAAAGTTTTGACTTTGATATTATTCTCTTCGTAATTTTCAGAGATGTTTATTCACGTGTGTTGCTGACTACTTAGTCCAAAGCTGTAGGACACATTGCAGTAAAAAAAGATTGTAGACAAATAAGTAAGCAAGTATGATTAAGAAATGCCAAAATCACACACTGCAGACCAGCCGACGGCACCGCGAGGAAGCGATGACAGAGCATCAACAAACTCACGGCACAAAGAAGACAATAATTAAATACAGGTTTACAGGATCCCAATGTGCTATCTTTTCTTCATAGTGATCGGTTTTCATCATATATAATTGATAAGGAGCTACAATGATATTGCATCAGCGTAGATAAAGCGTCTGTCCAAACGCTAAATCGAAGTTGAAGTGACGTTCATTAAAACCAAGTGAGTATGACCAGAAATGCCATATTCACCATATTCAACTAGAGTCTTTTGCACAAAATAAATACTGGCTGTATGGAAGCATAACCTTGGTGCAGGATGGGTCTGTTGAATTCCGTGTACGTTTAGATGAACTTGGTAAACTAAAGTGACCCTATGGTGTCCCGGGCCAGATGTGGTACCTCCTATTTACTTCTAAATCATGATCTTGTGAAGAATATTCACTTTGTCTGATTGTGAAATATTGGTAAACAGCCTGTAGCATCTTGTATGGCTGCCATATATTTCCATCACTTTGCATATGATTTGATGCTGCTTCAAAAAAGTAAGTGAGTATGATCAGGAAATACCACAATCACACACTGTAGACTTTAGGAGGTAGTCATTGAGGCCAATATATTGAATAATTGTACGATGGCTAACAAAGGTCTTTTCCTTAGAAGTACTCTTAGTAAATAACTTTGAAATTCAAGTCTATTCTTAACTTCTAACAAAGAAAACAAACACAGTTTGCATGTTGGCGCGCTTTAATGTGAGCAAATGAGCAGCGTGACATGGAAGGACGTTGTAGACCTTGATGAGATCTATTTAAGAAGTGCTTGTAAAAGCCCTGCCAGTAACACAGCTTACTTAACCCTTAGATCTTCTCATTGCCCAAGTACCTGCCGTCCAGCCCACATGACACCAAACTTTCTATTTTTTGTTTGGCGAAACTTGCTGTGATTTTAAACAGTGCAGTATACCACATAGCAATGACGACGTGCAAATCAACACGGCAAGATCTCTTGCTCGAATCTATACAAAATTTTGTGTGTTGCTCACATCTATGAAGCCGCCTTAGAACTGATTTTTCACGACACTTCGTTCACAAATACCTGATTATTCTCAGTCCGTGCATGACGACTGAGTAATAATATACTGCACAACCTTTGTTAATGCTAGTGCCGACTAGACAATATTCTGCTCTATTCGATGAAACGAGCAGAATGGTAAGTCTATTCTTAACTTCTAACAAAGAAAACAAACACAGTTTGCATGTTGGCGCGCTTAGAAATTACAAATGTTAGAGAGCGACAAAATTTTGTATAGATTCTAATTACGTTTTCATGTTAAGTCACATCACAATGTCTAACATAGACTTGACCTCTGTAATCTTTAACATTTCGACTCCAAACTCTTCAACGTACATACCTGCAACAAATGAAAACAAATAGCCATATACAAATAGCCTTATTGTCAATACATATTATTCTTATTTTCATTGCAATCATGCTGAAAACTAAAATTTATTATCCAAAAATATCAATGTTTTCATGCCCATTTGCATATAATACTTTGATTAAAATGACTGTATCTGGTACTCATTTTATTTACTTATTTATTTACTTTTGTTTTGCTAATTGTACCACATATTAAAATTAGATAATCAGGTGCAAACGGCTGGTCTGAAACTCTTAAAGTACAACAAACTGCAATATCTATTATACTCAACATTTCCCCTCTGCTAACTCTGATACTGAACTAATAATCAGGCACCTTCTATACTGGGAACCCGTCTGGAATTAACTTATTTGTATCTACGTTAAAATATACACTGAACTTGTCATTTGTTTGTAATCACATTTATCAGTCAATTTACTTTTTTTTTTTCTCTGACTTAAATAAACTCATAGCTTATTAGAAATATACCATATCCATTTTATTGTCATTTTAATTTTGGTATATCACGTAACTTACCACCATGACGATATTTTGAAAATCACCTTTTCTACTCCCGATTTTTTTTTTTTTTTTTATGAGTGAATTCATTTTCTTGTTATTGTAATAAACATTGACCTCATTTTTATCTTCTAAATACTGCTCTATACAACCATATTTACTCCTCCATCTTTGTTCATATGGAGGGCATTTTCTCTCCCAAAACCATACTAAAACCAAATACTTCGTTGTTTGAAAGTCTACCCTTATTTTCATCTGAGATTTTTTTTTTCATTGATTTTGCTCTCAGGGACTTTTGCACCTTTAAAAATTAAGACCTTCAATCTGCATTTTCAACCTGACTTCCGCTTCCGGGGAGATCTCAGTTATTATCTGTTAACAGGTTAATAACTTTTTCCACTTCCTGGGAAATCTCAACTATTACCATCTACCAGGTAAATACCCTTTTCCACTTCCGAGAAATTTGTTTCCACTCCTGGGAAATCTCAATTGTTACCAGGTAAATACCATTTTCCACTTCCGGGGAACTCGTTTCCACTTCCTGGGAAATCTCAATAATTACCTTCTACCAGGTAAATACCACGTTCCACTTCCGGGGAACTTGTTTCCACTTTCTGGGAAATCTCAATTATTACCTTCTACCAGGTAAATACCATGTTCCACTTCCGGGGAACTCGTTTCCACTTCCTGGGAAATCTCAATTATTACCATATACCAGGTAAATTCCACGTTCCACTTCCGGGGAACTCGTTTCCACTTCCTGGGAAATCTCAATTGTTACCTTTTACCAGGTAAATACCCTTTTTCCACTTCTGGGGAACCCGCTTCCACTTCCTGGGAAATCTCAATTAGTACCTTATACCAGATAAATACCTTTTTCCACTTCTGGGGAACTTCATATTTCCACTTCTGGGGAATGGACATGTGACCTAGTCACCAACCGATGTTAAAGCTCTCTTATGAGGAATGTTTGCTTTTCCCACATAAATCTACTGCTACTATGATATGTTTTCTTACCTTTGGAATTACCCTTCTACCAGGTAAATACCTTTTTCCCACTTCCGGGGAACTCGTTTCCACTTCCTGGGAATTTTCAATTTTTACCTTTTACCAGGTAAATACCTTTTTTCCACTTCCTGAGAAATCTCAATTAGTACCTTATACCAGATAAATACCTTTTTCCACTTCTGGGGAACTTCATATTTCCACTTCTGGGGAACGGACATGTGACCTAGTCACCAACCCATTTTAAACTCTCTTATGAAGAAAGTTTGCTTTTCCCAGATAAATCTACTGCTACTATGTTATGTTTTCTTACCTTTGGAATTAACCTTCTACCAGGTAAATACCTTTTTCCCACTTCTGGGAGAACTCGTTTCTACTTCCTGGGCAATCTCAATTATTACCGTATACCAGATAAATACCTTTTTCCACTTCAAAGGAACTTCATACTTCCTCTTCTTGGGAAATTACATGTGACCTAGTCATCCAACGATTTTTGAGCTCTCTTATGAGGAAAGTTTGCTCTTCCAACATAAATCTACAGCTTCTATGATATATATTCTTACCTTTGAAAATAACCTTCAACCAGGTAAATACTTTTCCCACATCTGGGAAAATCGTTTCCACCTCCTGGGCAATCTCAAAATTACCTTATACCAGATAAATATCTTTTTCCACTTCTGGGGAATTTCTTGTTTCCTCTTCTGGGGAAATGATATGTGACCTGGTCACCAACCGATTTTTAGAGCTCTCTTATGAGGGAAATTTGCTCTTCCCACATAAATCTACTGCTCCTATGATATATATTCTTACCTTCGGAACTAACCTTTGAAATTCCACTTCTGGGAAAATCAATTACGCTGCAAGTGTATTTGGATTTTTTAATTTTGTCTCACTACTTATAACATTCTCCATATCTGCATAGCCAACAGAAGCATCACCGTTTTTCGTTTGCAAATAATTCAGAATCGAATGCAGTATTCTCTTTCAATACTCTGACATTAGCTTTTAACGACTACGCCTTTAAAACAACTGACCCCTTTTCAAAGGTGAATGACTCATTTTTATTCTAACAAGCATACCTTTAACTGACATGTCTCTAACATCTATTCTACTGTAGATGCAGCGATTTCTGCGCGTACGCTCTAATAACTTTATGTTTCTAATTGAAATCTCCTTTCTTTGATTATCTTTTACATTTTCTCTATCTTTCAGCATACATAAACCTACCTGTTTTCAAGCAGAAGAAATGTATGAATCATTTAATATGCACAAACGGTTTAATTGATAATTTTCTTCAAAACAGAAGAAATCCAAATTTCATTAAATAAAGAAAAAAATCGATATCAGGAATAAAGGCTGCCTATGAGCAAAATTTAAATACATACTGCGTTATAGCTTTGATTCCACATAAACAGTCATTTACAAATGCAGTTATTCTTTGACCGTTTACCACTGTAATAACATCACTGTTAAAACTTTCCGCAATATTTGACCAATGCTCGCCAATTCCAGTAAAGAATTCTGTATGTAAAATGCTTCCTTACCTGCGTCTGACCATGAGAAAGCTGAAACCGTTCCATTTGACTGAGCTTTATCCATGTTTAATATAAGACTCACCATTTTCAAATTAGCTCATGAAATATCATTTTGAAGTTGTTGTCATGTTATCTTGTAACTTTTTTTTTTTTTGTATATCAAAATTAGATTTATGCAAATTATTGCTTATGCTATTACAATCCAGTACTAATCTATGCTTTGTGCCTTGTTATTTTTTACAGTATAGTATTAATAGCATGAGGCTACTTTTCAATTTTAAGAATACATTTCTAAGATAGTAATAAGTGGATCTCTTTGTTGTCTTATTACTGTAAGACCTCTTTACATGGTAGAAATTTCCATCTTTTTTTTTTTAAGATAAACACTCTCTGGCAAAAAAAACAACAGTATTTGTCGCGATCAGTACAGCAAATAGATAGATAAAGTGTAATCCTCTTCTATAACCAACGTAAAGTACTAATACGACCATGCATCTATTTATATTTAATATTTAGCCTATTTCATCAGGATTCATCTGTACTTTACTCTCAGCAAGTCTACCCACCTTTGTTATCGTCTCTCATGATCTAACTGATCTGTACTACCAACCTTAGTATAGCGCCAAGATTCACATCTTAAAAAATCTTTATATCTGAAATGTCTATCTGATGAAAACAAGAAAACTGCTTTCTGTACTTATCTTTACATTGTGCTTTAGATATGGACTTTCAAATTTCCAATGCCGACTTGGATTGAGCTCTTCAAATGTGTTTCTGATCCTCCTCATCACTGGCGACCTACAGATGTAAATAACCGTCAACTACTTTCTAGCCAATGTGGATTCTAATAACCTGTCGTTGTTTCAAATATTGGAAACTGAAATGTAAGAACGTTAGATGTAAAACTGTGATTGATTCCAACGTTGACTTAACAATTTTATTTTATTGTTATTATAACTATTATTATTACTATTAATTTATCTTCTTTGCAAAACCAGGAAATGCCGCCCAATTCATGAGGATGTATAGCCTGCTCTTGACACCTATATTCGTAACTGTGTTTGAAACTATGATCTAGGTATCCCTGGTATAGTCTTTCATAATGTGTATGTAGTGTGTTGCGTTATTTTTTATTTGCTCTATATTTTACAACATTCTCCGCATTTGAGCGTTTCAGATAAACATGTGTAGCCTGCTCTTGACGTCTATATACGTGAACATGTTTGAAACTATGACCGTGATATCCTTGGTATATTCTTTCTAGTGAGTTGCGTTATTTTTTATTTGCTCTATATTATACACCATACTCCGCTTTTGAGCGTTTCAGATAAACTTTTATAGCCTGCTATTGACATCTGTATACATGAACGTGTTTGAAATATGATCGTGTTATCCCTGGTATATTCTTTCATAAAATATATGTAGTGTGTTGCGTTATTTTTATTAGCTCTATAGTATACAACATTCTCCGCTTAAAGGCGTATCAGATAAAAATGTACCTTTAGCTAAATTCTTCATCTTCAAATACCGTTCAATAAGGGTTTAGATTTCTGTCACAATCATCTATTTTTTGAACATGCCATCTTCTACACATTGAACGCATTTACCTTTTGAGTTATAATCTGCAGATGCGACAGAGGCACTTTTGCTACCTAAAATTCACAAAATAAGTTTTTGAGTGTCACTTATCTTTTTAATTCTGTAGAAACAAACTTGTTCATCTCGTTCTGTCTGCTGTTAATACCCCAGGTCGATGCCATGCTATCTTCTTACTCCAGAAATATAGACAAACGTCCTTCGCTTTTTGTGTGTTGCTCACATCTGTGAAGCCGCCTTAGAACTGATTTTTTTCACGACACTTCGTTCACAAACACCTGATTATTCTCAGTCCGTGCATGACGACTGAGTAATAATATACTGCACAACCTTTGTTAATGCTAGTGCCGACTAGACAAATATTCTGCTCTATTCGATGAAACGAGCAGAATGTTAATTTCTAGCATGCTACAGAGACTAAATTCGATGTTACTCTGGACAGATATTGAAACACCTATTCTACACAGACGTAAAACTGTACGTTTGTATGTGGTATGTTTCTACCTCAGGCCACGGTCATACGTGACACGTTGTGTAGCCAGTGAATACAGGAACGGCCAGACTGTGCTGATGTATATGTTTTTTCTGTGACTTTGCTATACGCACACAGTCTTTCTGGTGGATCTTGTCTTGGGCTGGTTATTTAAATCTTCAATAGGGTGATGCATTGAAGCAGTGCATAGCAAGTAAGATACTCACAACTCCAATGTTCCCATCTACTAAAAAAAGTTTTGCATCATCAAAATTTTACCTAAAAGTAACATTTTTTTCTACGTATTCTTAATCTGATATTTAAATTTGATACTGCCTTAGAGAGTTCCATTTAGTACCTGACAAAACAATTTATTTGTTTGGAAAATACTGTGAAAACATGAAAATTTGCATTTTTCTGTTAAAACCAATATTTTTAGATATTTAAAAGTCTACAGCTTTTTACATGTGGTTCAGAATTCTGTTCTGTTTTCAAATTAAATCTTTGGTATAACTATGTTACACCACCTGCATAGTGTAGACCTTGCACTTTGCGATATATTTGTGATAAATTAGGTAAGGGTTGTTTGAACAGTCAGGTGCATAACCTCCAAAAGTTAAAAAATATCACTTAAAGCAGTTGATTATTTTTGCAACAAAATCAAAAGTAACCTGTCTGAGTGAAAGTGTCTTTTTTCACCTTGATATTCTGGAGTTACAGCAATTTTTATGGTCGTGTGTGTAATTTTATCCGAAAGACCTATTACACTACTTTGCAATTATGCAATCAAATTCCGTACGCATCGTCTAGAAATGTGTACGTAGGGTCATTGAAAATCAGAAAATATGCTACTTTTTAACATGAATAATTTACATTTTTTGAGCTTGTAATTTTGACCTTGGCCTAAATAATATCAAATATTACCTATTTAAGTTACTTTCTGAAGCCTCGCTTTGAAATCATTGTTGAAATTACAAAAAAAATAACTTTTTCAAATGATATATATTTTAACTTACACATGTTTTGCCCCTGACTGATGAATGCTAATCGTAATTGGACTCGGACACTGTATATTGTACTAATACTATTCAAGTCATTTCGATAATCTTTCAGATATCCTCCTGTAGTGTATTGACCAAATCTGTTAAGTGTTTTATATTTCCCCAGTGTTCCTCCTTGTTTTTATTCACGAGAAAGGTATAATTCTTTATTCAATATTTTACTATTATATTGCTACCAGGTACGGTTTACATAAGATGTTAATCAATACGTCAAAATTCAATAGTTTTGTTTGGATTATAATCGATTAACCACAGTTTTCTTTTTAATGTCTAGACGCGCATGCGCACTAAGCTGTTGCTAGTTACGCTATCACTAAGTATACGAGCAGTAGTGCATGAATGCCTATTATATACATTATACTGACAGTGTAAATATAAGGTGGGGTAAGTCTTTGTCTTTTGTTTATCTCTCTCATCAAAGTCATTGATGTTTGTTTTCGTGTATGTTTGAAGAATTCATTCATAAATTACCCTATATATACTGTATGACGCTAAAATCAAATATAGTATAAGGATTCGTATGAAATTTCACTCTCAACTCTGTATTTGACTACAAAAACCGAATTGCTGAGATCGGAAAGCATGTGCAAACAAATAGTCCAAGTTCAGACTGCTCCCAGAGGAGCAGTCTGATCTGGGACTATTTGTTTGCTTCCTTCCATAAATTATGTATTTATTACCGAAATGGATTAGTTCCTATCATAAAATGGAATATTTCGTTTTCGAGATTTAGCAGTTAAAGACTTAATAATGTTTGGTTTACCCCTGATAAAACATTGCGTGTACTTAGAGTCGCGTGCCGAAGATCGCATGACATGCTATATTATACCGATACCGTCATGGATAAAGGCTCCCTTAAACATAATAAAGTTAATGCTACTATTGAATCCGAAAAGAGCATGCAAGTACTTGAAAAATTAACAGACTTATGCATGGCTGCTTTAGCATGCACATCAACTGCGATACGCAGTGTGACATACATGTAGTTTTAAGCTGTATATAAGTCTACAACACATTTGATACACAGTCAGATAAATCATGTGAACCTAAGGGATTTCATTTCGGTTCGTATAAGCAAGCAACGAAGACCCAGACAAGCCTGCGTATCCGAGAGTGTCTCTAGTAGTCCATAGAGAAGACGTATTGTACCATTGTATATCAGTACGCATACTATATACGAGTCGGCAAATTATTGCAAATGCCCCTTTAATATGCTTGGTGTATCCAGCGAAGCTAGGGGCCTAAAGTTTGGTCTGAGCCTTCATTTACATCAACCTTTTGTTAGACTGGCTCCAGTCCTTAAAACAATTTTCATCAATGTGTCATATTATATATTTGAAGCTAGTCTAACCCTGATGGCTCTTAGCCATCAGAGTTAGACTAGCTATAAGTATATGATATGACACATTGATGAAAAGTTGTTTTAAGGACTGGAGCCAGTATAACATTTTGTGTATACGAGCAGCGAATAGTCTGAGAATTCACTGCTCGCCGCGATGCGATAAGTACCAAAAATCTCGTGCACTGACCCACACATGCTTGCAATAGTATAATATCCTCAGTGATTGTCCAAAACAGATCTGCTTTATATATGAACAAATGTTCTGTCGTTACTTTAGCTAACAGTTTTTTTTTTGAAAATATAAAACTAATGAAAAAAGATCAAAAGATTTCATAGTTTTAAAAGTATCCTTGCCCGACAGTCTGGCTTGTAAATCATCACAGAAACAAAGCTACCAAGCCAGCATTCAATGCTGGGCCATCATCGGATATTTAAGAAAAATGAGATAAAATCAGCAAAGCGACCCCCCCCCCCCACACACACACACCTTTATATATGTACCCCCTTTTCAGAAATCGTAGATCCGCTCCTGTATTTCAATACGTTAATGTAAGCATAATTAAGTTCCATTGATGGGGAAACAGAAATTTATTAACCCTTTGTGGACCAATAGAATTTTCATGAAGGTTGATACAGTTAAGTAAGGATGGGGTTCATTGTATATACTGAGGGGGCAAAGGTTGTAATTTCGTAATACTTTTGTATTTCTTTCTCTGAAGATCAATTTTGTCAAGCAAAGAGTGCGGACCCTGATAAAGTGCCGTAGCATTTCATTTGAGTATTTACATTTTGCCAAAGTACCTGCGTTTAGGGTTTTCAAGTACATAAAGGGTAGTAGAAAATAGTTTGGATAAATTATTTGAAGATTACTTTCTATATGACGCACGATCGCAAGCTAAATTGTTGCTTTTATTTGTAAAAATGGTACCACCGAAATGAGCACAATATCAATGTTAAAACCATTGTATCATTTGTAAATGAGTATCCATTTTATTTTACAGATTCACCATGCCCAAGACCATAACAGTATTTGGTGCGACAGGCCACCAGGGTGGTGCTGTGGCACGTGCCCTAGCACGCGACCCAAACTTCGTTGTTCGAGGGATAACGCGAGATGTTCAACAGGACGTTAAAGTGGATGAGTTAAAGAACAGTAACGTAACAGTATTACAGTGTGACCTAGATAGTGTTGACAATATTCGCATGGCTCTAAACAACACAGATGGTTGTTTTGTAGTGACTTACACAGACTTCACCGAGCCAGACTGTATCGCAAAAGAAATACAGCGTGGTAAAAACATCGCTGAAGCGTGTGTGAAGGCGGGTGTACCACATGTCATATACAGTACACAACTTCACACGACTAGAGTTAAGGGAATTGAAGTGCGACATCTAGTGGCTAAAGCTGAAATAGAGGACTATATGAGGGATTATATGAAACTTCCAATGACAAGTTTTCTAGTGCCGTGCTATTATGAAAATTTATTTGACTACTTAAAACCACGAAGAGTTGGAGGAAATGACTTTGTTCTAGGTAAACATCCCCCACTACCACTTATTGCCGCTATATTAATAACTAGCCAGTAAGCATATTATAGAGGGACACTATGAGAGAGAGAGAGAGAGAGAGAGAGAGAGAGAGAGAGAGAGAGAGAGATTAGTGGTACAATGCGCATTTAATGAATAGTTGTGTTTTCGCACAGAATCCAAAATTAGAAATGGTTTTGGAAATTATAAAACTATAATAATATACAAGCAGATGTTTAAAGCAGTACAAGAATTTATAATTAAGTCAAAGCGTTTTGAATATACATATAAGTGCTTCAATAACGCATTATATTCGTATGAAACATACCTCAATGTTTGCAAAATGCTCCAATTTCACACTACATTTGCAGAAATCAATCTCAATGTTCTCAACAATAGCACATTATCCAAAATACTGGTATATTCACTATTAATTGGTTTGACGACTATTCTGCTAGCTAGGTACATAGATGCAACGGCCATACCACCACCCCCATATTATTGGCCATCTTCAAACCCCGTGGAGACAACACGGATAACTGTAAGTTGTAAATATTCATTCTCCTTTTCAAAAGTCTAAATTCATATTTTGTATTTAACAGCAGTTTTGACATTATAATATATACAGTTAAACCTGGTTAATTCCAGTTCAAATTATCGAGATTTTGCTGTATTATTTGTACATTCTAATGTCAATTAAAGTCATACTGTAATTGTATTTCTAATATTGAATAGCTGGGAAACAGATTAACAAAAGTCAATAGAATTTCTTCTGAATCCCTTTTTCGTTTTTCGAAATGATCTGTATGTAAACTTATTGTATTATATGTGCACATGTTGTTATACAAAATTGAAAATAAAGTTTAAACTAAATTCTAAAACTAATTCAATTCTTATGCTATAGTTTAAGTAAATGGATTGTTTTCTGATTATTTTTCAGTCAGAAATAAGTTTCATTTGTATCGTTTTTGTAGACTTAACAATGCGAGATATCTCATATCTCTATAAATACTTTGAAAGAAAAAAACATTTCGCCCATAAATTTATGCTTATGTGATTAAAAAGTTAGTTACTCTGGTAGGAATAAGAACTGTTATTGCATTCGAATATTTTGTTATATGGTACTTTTATGTGGTAGTTCAGCAAGTACCATGATTGTCTTGTATTAACTGATCAAAATGAGTTTGCGAACTATCCTCGTGGAATGCTATATTGGTTGCTTTTGCATTGTTTACATGCAAATATTCATGATTCATATGCTTTCTTTCTTCATTTAGCATTCTATTCGGGATGGTGTTAGAAAACAGTCCATTTAAATCGTATGACATCTACCTTAATCTATGTTCAGAACCAGGTATATTTTAAAGAAAAGCATGTTTGGTCATTTAATCAAAAACGTATCGTATCGAGTTTTGATTTAAGACCGATATTCCTGTCCAATAGAGATCATTAAAGGATTAACTGATGAGGGACAGTTTCAGTATCACACAGGATAAAAGGTGCCTAAAGAGGGGACTTACCTGTATATAACACAATTTTTCCACAGAGACAAATATCAAAATTTTATCAGACAATACCTACACCCTTTATGGGGCCACTTTATTGCCCCTTGTAAGGAAGTCATAATCACCTCATAAAGATTAGAATTTGATCTGTCTGGAATAGCCCTCAGGCACTGATACCACTTTTATTGTCTAAGAATTTACCTTTTTAAGATGTATATATAGGTGTGACATAGAAATAGTTTAGTTTGCCACAAATGAGTAAAAAATCTGTTATCAGACTTCAAATACAGGTCAATAATTATATTTTCGAAGCAATTCTTTAATGAATAGTCTCATGAATAACACAAATTTGATTGACAGCTGCCAAGCTCACTTGCCCGTGCGATACGCTTCAAACATCGAACTCATTCGCCAGAAGTGATACTGGTGTTGTGATTGATAGCGAACCACACCCGAGTCGCACGTGCGAAACAAGCTTTTTGTTTGCTCCACTGGCTGTCCGTGTTCAAGCTGGTTGTTCCGCTTTTACATTTTACACTCCAACTAATCCGTTAATACAATTATTTTTAAATACAAAACTGTTTGAGTTCCTAATTGAAAGATATTTTTATACTTTATTTATTTATAATGAAATGTAAATATAAGCAATAAATTCAATTTTTGGATTGTTCATGGAATCATGAATACTTCGGGTCTTCACTTAATTTGCAAGAGATCCGAAGTATCCATGATTCCGTGTCTTTGGGCTTCACTTAATTTGCAAGTGCTCCGAAGTATTCATTATTCCATGAACATTCAAAAAATCGATTTTATTTCCTAAAATGCTATTATTGATAGACTACATGTAAAGTGCATCTACGTGGTTGTTGTATGGAAGGCCAAATCTACCCACGTAAAAGCTTAACCCTTTGGTCTACAAATGGATTCTTCTTTCTAGTGTTTGATACAATAACTCGGGATAGTCCAGTGCACATACCTAGGGATGTCAGGTTGTAATGTTTTAAAAAATATTGTATTATTTTGTCTGAAGATCTGTTTTAACTTTAACTAAAAGTAAAGAGCCTGGTGAAATGCGGCATATTGGTTTTCCCATAGCAAGTTTAAGCGCTACTTTTGATCAGGGATCGCAATTCGTCAGGATACGTGGCCTGCTTTTTTCCTACATTATTTTTAATTATATTGAAAAAGGACTTATCTCCATATCAGCATCAACGTTAAGTTTGTTTACCACATTCTTAATAGTTATTTTACAGTAAAATCTGTCTAAAACGGCCACTCTCAAAATGATCATAATTGTTTTAAAGACCGATTATCTCTCAATGCAGGTCAAACGTATTGCAGAATACTTTCGCATTTCATTAAGCTACACTTTGTCATAAAGATTTTTGTTTTGTCTAATTTTGAGTGGCCGTTTTACACAGGTTATACTATACTTGCTATGCTGACAAAAGCGATACATTCACGTTGAATATTATTAAAGTTCAGCAAAATGTTTGCCTTATGTTTCAGAAATTCCCATGGGCGAAACACCATTAGATCTGATCAGCGTGGAAGATATAGGTGACGCAGCAAGAAAAGTATTCCTAGATCCACACAAGTACCTTAATAAAACTCTTAGTCTATGTGGTTCTAAAATTACTATCAAGGAGATGGCACATTACCTCAGTCAATATCTACGACCTATGCATTTCAAAGACAAACCGGTAATTTTTTTCTATCAACACAATGCATGACCGTTTTACACAATTTTAATCTTTAGAACATATATTCCGTAATTACATTGTCTTATTTACTCCCATGATACTTACTAAAATGCTGAACACTGGCTATTTGTTGGCAAGTGTTCTGTTATTTCTATTTGAGATACATGTAATATAAATGCCATACGATGTCACAGGTAACATTTTAGCTTCAAAATTAGCAGAATCTAGGGCAAAGATTTGGTACCAGTAATTGCATTTAAGCCTTCCCAGTGGCTTAAGTTGATGTCCTTTCTAAGGCGGTGGTTCTGTTGTTGATGATTCGTTGTTGATTATTACTCCCATTGTGAGATTCTGAAATTGTTTTATGTTTTGTTGTGCGTTGTCCATTCTAGTTCTGCAATCATCTTTATGGGGAAGAGAGAGAGCTGGTTCCTTTTCTTAGTTTGTCTTCCATGGTCATTTGTGATTGTTCTGTGGCTCTTCCTTTCGGTGCCATGGGTTTGTCGGCAGTTTGTGGTTGTGGTATGTCCTGATCATACTCACTTACATTTCGTTGCTTGCACGCCCTGTGATTCTATTGACTTCAACAATATTTGTATTATTCCTTTTGTTTGATACAATAAACCTGGGATGGTGCATTGTATATGCGGGGGTCACAGATTATGATTAAACAAGTATTTCTTTTTCTAAAGATCGTTTGCGTCTAAGCAAACAGTGTAGACCCTGGGTCACTATTTCCAAAGTACGCATTTAGTGGTCACTAGCATACAAGGGCTAATTGTATTGAGGCAAATAGTTATCAAATCTTGAAATCATAATAAAGAGGCGTCATAGGTTGGAAGAATTGTCAGATTAGTTCTTGTAATCCGGACTTCAAAGGCATTTAATCGAGCTAATGCTGTTTTACTTGATAACCCAGTCAAGTCCAAAAACGAATAGACACCAGTTTGCTACATTTCCAATTGATCTCAGACTTATAGAGAGTAAGTTGCTTTACTTTATGGATGTCTGTGTCGCTTCCTCGCGTTGCCACGTTTGGTCTGCAATCTGTGAATTTTGACATTTCCTGGTACTCACATAAATATAGAATAGGTAGAGGACAGCCTAGGATTATCATTTGAAGAGCAGATAGAGTAGGTTTCTTTATTCTTTTTATGTGTATGTCTTTATTTATTTGTGTTCTGATTTCATGTATTAATTACTATAGGACATTCAGATAAGTCCTTCACAATTCAAGAATCGAATCATGCCTCGGGTGTATATAAGGAGCATTACGCGTAGAACTATGTACCAAAGAGCTCCATTTTATTAGCCGGAACTGGCGTATGAAAATATGTTCTGAGGCATGTGGGTTTAGCCCTATCAAAAACGATTATTCTGATTATCCGAAAAGTTTAATCTGCAGAATAAATGAAAGTAAGTAAGGGTGCAGAGATCAGGAATCGATACAATCAAATACCACACCTGACCGAGAATACCAATGGGAAAGTGACAAACTCACAGTTAGAAACCATAAACGAGAGCCAAGAGGTCAGCCCTTTCCCAGCAGGTGACCACAAAGCACATATAAAAAGACAGGCACAAAGACATAGCAAACACAAGACAGAAAAAAACATTAAAGATCCACAAAAGAAGTACCGCCTTGGAACGGTCAGTAAAATATTTCACTGGAGGGCTTAAACCGGTTTAACGGCGCCAACCTCACCCTTAATTCAGATGTGGATCAAGACACATAGATATTTGGTTTGCCAGAAAGACCCCTAACTTATCAATGCATCATCTCCTAAAACATATAAATCAAGATATAACAAGGAGATAAAGCAAAGATAAGGACTCAACAGTAAATAAAACTGAATTCCGGGGCAAAAGAAATCCAACAAGTAAACCCCGGTGGGCCCAACAAACTGCCAAAGCATCAGACCCCTACCATCTCATCAAAAGATAAGTCTTTAAGTCGGAAACATCATTGAGTCTGAAGTCGGACCCACCGGTTTATGTATTTTTCAATGAAATATGGCTTAATGATATTTTATTGAAAAAAACAACAACTTCATATATAACCGTTTGTTTTGCAGCGATCACACTTGTTATTGTGTTTACATGGTTTCTTTGACGTCAGCGTCACATTATTTAACGTCAGCGTCACGTTATCACCCGCGTTATCAAAGTATATCCCTGTAAATAATCTAGTTCTTCAATCATCGTCTTTGGGAAAATAGGGCGGGTAGTTTTTCTTCTGCTTTATTCTTGCTGTCGAGCAATGTCTCAAATCTCACTGCACTTAGTTTGTCTCTTCCTAGTGGTGCTGTGGGTTGATCTGTTATTTCGCACTCGCTTGTTCCTGTAGCTTAGGTCCATCTCTGCTTTTGTTTAAGTTAAGCACTGTGAGGATAAACTGTGTTATATATACGGTTTCATTCATTCCTTAAGGATCCAGTTGAGTGGGCCGACCATGGCTCCACTGGCGTTTTATTTAGCTCTGACAGTCTGTGTGTTGTGAAACCTTTTCTATGTTTCATCACAGTTTGTTGATTGATTTGGTAGTTTCACTCTGATGTACATGGCATATCTTAGGAAGCATTCATGCGAACTAAACTCATTTTGTGGTTTAAATCAGTAAACGACAGTTTGATCTCGCCATTTCGCGAGAATTTATTTTCACGAAACTTGGCATATGCGAAGTTTCGCGAGTATAAAACCCTCGCGAAAAATTTCCGTATTTACAGTAGTATTCCTTGAAACAGCAGAGCATCTGGTTATATTTATGGCCGGTGCACGATAATTTGGTACTGGTCCATATATGTAAGTGACTAATACGCATCTATGCTGACGTAGCCAGCAACGCAAGAGGTCTATATTTTGACATGAGCCTTTATCTACATCCATCCTTTGAGTTTGCAAACAATGAAGGCTCTGACAAGTCAAGCATGAGCCTTCACTGGTTGCTGATACGACAAGTACAAAAAATGGTAAACTGACACATGTGTTGTTATGTATTTCAGATAACAGTATATGACTATAAGAAGATGGGCGAGCCATATTCTGTTGATTTTGGGAACATGTTTGATTTCTTTGTACGAAAAGACCAGCGGTATCAATTGGAACATACACTGGCGATCAATCCTGATACACTAACGTTCAAAAATTGGGTGGCTGCCAATGCACAAAAATTAGCAGATGCATTTTCAAGACAAACACAATCTGCAGGAATGCAGTAGAAATGTTAGAAGTTCTAATCTCTCGGAATATAGTAGCAAAACAGACAACTGCAAAAATGGAATTCCTAGACTGTATGTGGATTTAGCTTTGGAGGAAGAATTGTCTTGAATTGCGCGTAATACATTCGGAGGAGTGAGGCTAAACTATTTTGGAACACTATTATTTTAGAGAACCTTAGCAAAAAGCATTAAAGCAGAGATTAAGTTTTTTGGTATTAGTTTTCAATGATAAGCAAACCAAAGGCTTATCTTGACGAGCGAGAATATGATTATTTATTTCAAACTACTATACTTTTGCCACGACTTCTAAGTGATAACCCATGATTCATTCAATGCATTCACTGTTACAATCAAAGCGTTTCGTGGAATTATAGCTATCCTCTTGCCTGTGGAGTCAAAATGTATCAGTCTGAACCAAAGCCAAGAATGGGCGGAATAAACACATTATCTGGTTATCTCTTTTAAGTAGCTTCTAGATGAAGTCCTCGCCACCTCCTTTATTTGTGAATATGTGAAGAAACTCTATCGATGAGTTCCTTGAAATACATTTATTTCAATATACTGCCATGCTTTGCTTTCTGTTCTTAAATTAGTTCTCTTTTGTGCTGTCCACTGAAGAATCTAACTCATTTAAGCATTTTTTTTATTTCATTTCACATTATCGTACTGCGCTTTAATACGCCCATGTATAGTCCATGTGTGCAACAATGTAATTGATGTTTATAAAACTATAAATCATAATAAATATTGTTATGTTTGAAAATATTGTAATAAAATCGTGTTGATGAATTATAAAGCTATTGTTACTTTGACTAGCCCTTTGTATACTTATGTAATCATCCTTCTGGTTTGATCCATTAAACTTGGGATAGTCCATTGTACATATCTAGATAGGGATGTCAGGTTGTAATTTTAAAAATATTGTATTTTTCCTGATTATCTTTTACCTTAGCAAACAGTGTAGACCCTGATGAAATGCAGCATTATGCTACATTTCATCTGGGTCTTCACTGTTTGCAAAAGTAATCGTCTAGGAGTTTCCAGTATACTAAGGGTTAAAATTACGTATTCATGACCAAGAAATGACACAATGATAGATCACAGACCAACCAATGGCACAGCAGTCGTTCTGGACATAATAAAATTAGAATTATGTTACCGACTGCGCCACGCGACCCGGTGTGGCACCATGTAATCTGCAACGTCCAGTCAATTTAACACAATAAAATTTGATTGATCTATATGACAAAGAGACAGTCAGTGATAATAATACCACACTATGAATAGGAAATGTGCTCTTCAGCGAGATGAAAGTTAAACTCGAAAGGACTAAACAAAAAATAATATAATCTTGTTTTAACTGTATGTGTTTGTTTGCCTTCTAGTGTTTCTACCTCTTGGTGTATTGTATTTAATTGAAAAAATAATGGGCCATTTATGGCACTGATCAGACTGCACACATGCATGCACAGGCTGGTCAGCACCTTTGTGGTTCGCAAATATATTAATAAGGTTGCTTTACTGTAATTGCCTTCTTGGTGTCTAGTGACTGTTAGTGTTCTGTGGCTCTTCCTCACGGTGCCGTGAGTTGACCTACAGTGTGTGACTGTGTTATTTCCTGATCATACTCACTTACATTTGTAGTGTGCTTTACTCATAGTTGGCTTTACTTATTTTCTAAATAGAAATCCAAACGATTAGCGGTTGTCCAAATAGAATAACGGAATAACAGTTTATTTAGTTTTAATTTCTGTAGATACAACAAATAATGGTTTGTATTGCAACGCAAACGAGGCTCACAAAATTTGCTCACATTAAATATTTGACAGATGTCTTTATATTTATAGAATATGTTGTAGTTTAGCATTTATATAAAATCGGTGAATAACAATAAGATTGTTGATTGCCTAGCTATTTAATTGAGTAAATTGCGCATCCAAACACATAATATAAGAGACATAGTATGAAGTCCTAGATGATCACTTCCAACAGTTCCAACGGTTCAAACATTCAGTTCAAACATTCAGTCACATGAGATTTGGCGAACATGTGCAGCTATGCAGACGCACCAGAGCCTGAACTGCTTCATATACAAGTAAGGATATAGATAAGGACTCTGACCAAAATTTAAACCTCTAGAAATATTTACCATTTCGCACAATCAGATTCATACCTCACCTTTCAAATAATATTATACACGAAATCAAGATAACCAGTGAATAAAATATGTATTGCGTTAGCATGCGAGTTGCATCATATAATGTATGCAGTTTCCCATTATAACACACTATATATATATATATATATATATATATATATATATATATATATATATATACTTGGTAAAGCTCAAACCAGCATTTTGATACATTGCTAGTGATATGATAGAGGACTACTATCTGCCTAGTGTTTCAATGATGGGCAAATAATTGCTTAGGGCTGGTAAACGAGAAGATCTAAAAAGTGTGGGGGTGTCCTAACCCATATCCCGCTCCTTCTAGATCCACCAATGCTGTCTCATGGTAATCTTGTCTTTATATCTGTTGTTAAACGGAACAGTTAATCTCGACGTTATAGCTACGCTAGCGGGTTTCTTTCTCTACAAGCACCTACAATGATAAACACATAAATAATGATTAAGAGACCAGTTCATACTAGGTTCTTATTTTTCGCGTGTCACCAATTATATTTGTATAGCCTGTTACTGTGGTTCTATCTACGTGGAAGTTCAATCTTGATATATGTTCGCCTAAGCTTTTGAATTAAATTAGGTACACACAATATCAACATGCTGGAAGTTCGAGCCCCTGTTTTATTATATGCATAATGCGTCTAAACGGATGCACAAGATGAAAGAGCCACTAGTTTGTCGTTTATGTATTAACCGTTTACCTTATTGAGTACCTTTTAAAAACGTTTGCAAACAGAGCAGACTCAGATTAGGCAGCTCTTGTAAGAGTTGTCTGATCAGGGTGTATTATGTTTCTTTATGGACATATGATTAGATATGAGCCTACACTAGTGGATCTGACAAATAATTTCATTGTTATATGTGCAAATATGAATGTTTATTTATATAATTATTAACAGTGGGTGGATCTTAGCATTAAGATTCAGGAAAGAAATGGTTAATACTAATACTATTCAGTTCATAAAATAATTTATTGCATTGCCATGTATATGCTATGATCTTTTATAGAGATATGATATCAAATAGAGCTCCAACTATAATATTACATCAATGGCGTAGCTCCCATTACGTAATATACGCACGTGCGGTATAAACATAGTAAGACTAAAGGGAGCTCACCTAATGTGGAAGAGGTGATTTTCCAAACCTTAAGGAACTGCTCTTAAAGGAAATAATTCGCTCCCAGACGTAGCAATTTTTTTCCTTTAAGAGAAGTTCCCATTTCGAAAAGGGAAATAATTGTAGATATTTATTGCTTGATACAGTAGTCTCCCTTTGATGTGCGTATTTTTTCAGCGTTCTGACTTTGCCATTGTACATTATGATAAAAAGACAACCAAACATATTAGCATAGCCGACCTTATAGGGTGCTCATGAATAGTTGAATTCATTTCACGAGTCGAGGAAACGATTTCAATAAATTCAATAATGTAAGTACTTTATAATCACGTTTCTCCCGTGCCATTAATATACACGATTTTGTTATGATTAGCTGTGTCATTACTTTACTAAATACGTAAACCACTAGTGGCTTATTGATTTTAATAAATGGTGTTACATCACTCCCACTCATTTCTCCACAGAAAAATACTTTGATCGTATTAGTTTGACTTTACATGGAATTATAACAAATAGCCTATGTTTTGTCAGGCTGATATGGATAATAATCCATTCTTCCCCCGCCATAGTAAATCTTTTGACACCAGGATTAACTAACTTGTTGATAGTGATTATATATGGTAATGTTAAATAATTTATTAACCCTTTTCGGATAATGGAATTTAATATAAAGCAACATATATGTACAATAACGTCAGGATGGGATTTTGTATATATTGAGAGGCCTTAGGTTATAAGTTCCAAAAAATTGTATTCCGTTCTCTGAATATTGATTATGTTTTAGCAAACAGTGCAGGCCTCACAGTTTCACAAAGTACAGGTGTATGGGTTTCCAGTCTACAAAGGTTAAATTTGAATAACATGCGCGGATCCATAAAATTTTTGTCTTTGACGGGGGGTTAAAGATGGGAGAGGGGATCTAAACAAATACCACTATAAACGGGTAATCATCGGCCCGCCAGCGAAACGCCATTTAAATGGCGTTTTTCTGGCGTGCCGATGATGGCCGGCTTGGTAGCTTTGTGAGTTTTCAGGGGATCCGGACTGGTATTGCTAAGAAACCCTATATTTGTGTGTGATTTTTCAGGGGGGGGTCCGGACCCCCTGTCCCCACTCTGGTCCGCCCATGAATAACAAGAAAACAACTTACACATTCCTATTGCTTCCTCCAATTGTCCAATCTGTTCACTGAGAGACGAAAATCTGTCATACATATAAAGTGTAAGAGAGTAAGAGTTATCTTTACTGGAGCTTGTGGAAAGTATTGATGAAGCTGAAGCGGTCGATTGTTTTGCAGCTATCTTTGGAGATAATGTTGAACTTGTTTTCAAAGATGACACAACTGTATGCATTGCTGGAGTTATGGATGCTGTTGACATGTTATCTGCTGTTATATCAGTTGAAATTGTTGAAACATTGGATTTAGCTGTTGGAACAGAAATCTCATTAACAGACGTAAAGGATTCTTCTATTGCAACTAATCTGTGTTCTATTTCTGTCAAGCTCTTGTTGAAGTTTTCCTTTATCTGCTCTACTGTCCGCTGCAAAAAAATAACCAAACACATGGTAGTTGAGTGGGGTCCCGGAATTACAATGCCTCCTTAAAGTTAAGGAAGACTGAAGTTAAGTATTGATATTTCAACATGCTATATTCAATGTTAAATAAATTTTCTGGATCGATATATTACTTGTGTTTAAAGATATCATTGTGATCTACCGAAAAATGAAGTTATTTTGATTTTAATCAGTTTGAAATGTTATTTTTCGCATCCTGAAAAATCAATACTTAACTAAAGTCTTCCTTAACTTTAAGGAGGCATTGTAATTCCGGGCCCTGGCGTCTAGGAAAAAGTACAAGTGGACATGTGTGTCATTCGAAGGCTCTGATCAGCCTGTGCATCCCGCTCAGTTTGATCAGAGTATATTGGAACTCACTAGCCGAGAGTCCAATGTTTTCTCAAGTGGAAATCTTAGGCTCTGATCATATTGCGTGAGTGCGCAGTCTGATTTAAATATTCGCTAAACGCACATGCCAACTTGTACCTTATGCTGAAAACCTGCTCTATTACGTATCATATATGAGAATAGCGAAGGACAGTCTCAGACACAGACTAGAATGAGCATTTACTGCTAGTCTGCATTGATTGTATGGTAGATAAAATGTCAGACCAAAACTTAGGATCTCTAGTCTCAGGTGAAAGGTTGGCTGAGGCGTTGTGGCTTCATTCATGTGGACAGATAAAGATGAAAGTAAAGTGGAGCGCAAAGATCAGGAATCAATACAATCAAAACCCAATACTTGCAAAAACACAAGAAAATTACACAAGGGAGCCAAGAGGTTAGCCCTTTTCCCACAGGTGATCACAAGGCTGCAAGGAACAGACAAGATAGCATAACAAAGACAAGCATCAAATTTAATTAACAAAAAGGATAAAAAAAGACGCACCACCTTGGAATGGTCAGTACAAAAATATTGGAGGACTTAAATATGTTTAACAGTAACAACCTCACCCTTAGTTCTGATGTGGACGACAGCTTATTTGGCAAGGTTCTCTGCGTCTTGTGTTTTCGGTATATTACATCATTAACTTATGTTTCGTTTGAATTGGTAGTATCATGATTATCAAAGTCACAAGCAGATGCATTTGTCTTGTTCTATTAAACATAGACGAATACTATGCCCAAAACATAACTGATCCCCGTGGGAAATTCATCGTATAACCACCATAAATCTACTATTGAAACTGACATACCTGCGAATCTTGAACCTTCATTCGGATTTGTTTCAGTTCTTCTTGTCTGGTGATGTATTCCTTTGAACAGGTAAAGCAAACTAAAATTTGAAAATAACCAGATTATAATTTCAGTCAATACGTTTATATATAAGTAGCTCGTGTGTGTTAATGTCAAATAAAGGAAAGTGTCTCTTGTTTACTGTTCCATCAATGTGGATAAAGAAGAAAACGCATGATGTAATACATTTTTTATTTGTAATTATTTATTTCTGTAATATATACATTATTAACATAGGTGAGCATGCATATATCATATAGTAGGATGCATGTATAACATGTTACGTACTTCATTTTATGGATGAAACAACATAGCTTTTCAACATAACACCATGACTGTTTATATACTATAATTGCTTTATATCTAATACAAACTATCTTTTTAAATAGTTGTACATGGTAAAAGTAAATAAATAAACCAACTAAATTAAACGAAGAGAAATAAAATGGCATGAAAAAGTCCCAAAAACATGTTTGTGCAGAAAAGCACACTTGGATTTTTGAGCATCTATTACTTTCTCATATAAATAGGAGAGAGAGAGAAAGAGAGAGAGAGAGAGAGAGAGAGAGAGCATCACTTTTTATGGATTTGGAGTGTTTTTCTGTATTCCTTTTTATCATATTACATGTACTCTATTAAACCTTTGTATTCCGTAAACCCCTAAACGAGTACTTTTGCAAATAGTGAAGACCCAGATGTAATGCAGCAGAATGATGCCTTTCATCAGGTTCTACACTGTTTGTAAAGATAAAAAAGATTTTCAGACAAAATAATACGTTATTTAAAAGTATAAACTGACACCTCTAGATATGTAGAATGGACTATCCCAAGTGTATTCTATTATACCAGAAGGAAACATCCAATAGTTTACAAAGAGTTAAATTTCTTCAAGAAATTCTTAACATAGCCTGATAACAGTTTTCCATATGTTTCCTTCCATTTAAAAGTGATAGCAACATGACACTTTACTACTTACATGTACAAGTTTTGCCGTCTACAGCCAGTGAGAAACCTTCCTGACATGCGCAAAGGAAACTTCCTGCTGTGTTGGTACAGAGCTGATGGCATCCATGCTCAGTAGTTCTACATTCATCTATATCTGAGTACAACAAAACATAAAGATGTAACAAATAGGTTTGTATCTTTAATTATTCACTATTGGGACCTGGAAAACAATAACAGCTTGAAAAATATTTCCTTTCTATCACATTTCAAGTCACCAATGACAGAAATTTTGGTTAAACAGTATACTGGTGACTTCTAAATGCGAACTTTGATAAACAATGTAGACACAGGTGAAATATACTGAGTTAACGTACCTATAAAATTACAATAAATGTACAATATTTCTCTTTGTATCATGACTTGGCCGCCTTTCCTGTGATCTATGCTGTACAATAATTTCCACAATACCCTTTCAAGGGTGGAGCTTATAAATCACTTGGATATCTGATGAAAAATTAAAATGGGGTTGTTTCATTGGTCATTATACACGAATTGTATTGTGCAAATCCTATACAAATATTCCTTCTCGTAGCGGGAAACTCGTCTTCCACTCGTCCCGCCTACAAGAGGGAATATATAGAGAATACTAGGTGAGTGTCTTTTGATATCAAGTTTACCAGGCAAGGCTTTGAGAACGCTTGTTGACATCGCGAGGCTTGCCGAGCGATTCAACATGCGTTCTCAAAGCCGAGCCTGGTAAACTTGATATCAAAAGACGCGAACCTGGTATTCTATTTATCAGTTTACCCGTTGTTGAACACTCTTCAAACTAGCGATTATGACGTAATTTTTGATTTTTGTGTTGATTCGGCGTCATTAGCGACGTCATACAAAAAGTGCAACGTCATCATGACCTGATAAAGGTAACATGCCGTGAGATAGGAAACGTTTATTAGGTCATGTTGAAACAATGCAGTTAATATCAGGGGTGACTGATAATTGTATATACACTGGTAAAATTGTACAATAAAGCTAACTTGACGTTATAAAACAAGGTGACATGCAAAGAAAATCAATATGTTAATTGTTGTAACTTATCATATGACGCCACGTCTGGGAGTGATATAACGCCATGCAATACAATCGCTAAATCACTTGTGGTTTGCAGATTTAGTAACTTTACGTAATTACGTCCATTTTAACTTTGCGTAAAATATGACAAAGTCTTGCGTTTTCACGTCAAAAATGCGTTTCAAAGTAATTTTAATGCCATGTGATAAATTCGTGCTCCTGTATTATTGAATTTATCAAACTCGTTGAGCTTCTGTTTTATCACTTTCTCAAGCTCCACCAACTTTATAGCATCCCATAGGAGTTCCTGGGGCTTTATCTTTAATTTGATTGGTTTCTGGCAAATACTTGGGAAGTAATTGACAGGTCTTATCCACTCAATGAACATGCTGCTAATCAGTCTTATCAGGCTTTTGGTCTTATCTAATTTTACAGTAGTTAAGTCCTGCCTACTTTTTGTCTCATATTGAAGATTCTTCAGGATCCCTGCCTTTAAGAAAATGATAAATGCCTAACCTATGTCACAGTTGTCTCCCTGGAATCCCGCTGGACACTCACAAAGGCCAGGCTGCACACATCGGCCAAGCTCACCACACCCTGAGCTACATACAGCTACAATATAACATAATTATTTTTTAAAAATGTTCTTAATTCATTATTTGGCTATAAAAACATACATAGCAAAGACAAAATCTTAAATGTAGCAATGTACCTCACTGAGACATACTTATAGAGACACATTACTAGTGCATGGGCATTACATGTACTAACATGCGAACACTGCATTGGTAGTGAAAGTTAATAAAACCTTAAGGTTGTTCAATAGACAGTGTCTGCGTACATATTACATGTGTAAAGTGTTTGTAAATTCCTGAAAGCAAGCTTGACCCGTTGGATGCTACACATTGCTCCCTTTATAAATGCAGCGTGATGTCAACCATGGTCCACAAATATCCAGAACACAAGAACCACAGCGGAGATAAAAAATGAAACCCCATTTAACCTGTCTTAAGCGGATACTTTAAAAAGATATCAAAAAGGTCTAAAAGACAAATGGTAGCTTAACGCAGGTCGAAAGTATTGCAGAATGCTCTCTTGGAGCATTCTGCAATACTTTTGACCTGCACTAAGCGATACTCGGTCTTGAAAACCTTTGTTTGATCACAGGAGCTTGAAGTCCGATCCTTACATCATTTATATAGCCTCAAAACCAAAAGCTCACAATTCATTACGTAGTGACATAATGGGATTTCAGTTTTAGAGTTTAAAAGTGATATAATGATATAACTTTAAGCTCCTGTGGTTTGATCTTCTTTTGAGTGGCCGCTTAAGACAGTTTTTACTGCATATTAACCCGAAACTGGCAGGTGGACCCTTCCTCATCATATTTTGAGGTATGTCCATTTACAATATAATGGGTAAATATTACTGACATGGGCATGTCTAGATAGGACAAGGGTTTGGACCCCACCCTGGAAAATCACAAGTAACTATAGGTTTAGAAATATTGGTACGGACCCCCCTCGACAAGCAATTGGACCCCTGGTCAAGACCCCCCTGACGACATTTTCTGGATGCACCCCAGAATGACATCACTACATTTGGTCTTTAGAAACAACACACCCGTATTGTACTGCAATCAGTAAGCACATTGTATGGTGCCACTAATATAAAATAAAAATTGCAGGGTTATATCTCAGTTATTCTTGATGTGTTTTTTCGGGAACATAGATTATGTGTGCGTATTGTAAATTATTCAACAGAGCAGAAGTACGGACCCTATAAGCTACTACGATAAACTATGATAAATGAAGAGCGGCTAAAGTGGCTATAATTTTTAGTATAAGTTGTCATTGTTTTTGTAAAACACAGTTTGCCTTTATATCATATTTGCCCCGACGCAAGAAAACCTGTCTTAGGGGATTTGCGAACAACAAAGGCGCAGACCAGCCTGCGCATCCGCGCAGACTGATCAGCGCCTTTATTGTTCGCTAATTAGAAAGTTTCATATCTAGATTTGCTACGAGCGAAATTTCAATTTTCTTGCTAGTACCTGTACCTGAGGAGGCTGGTTTGAATCTCACTTTGTCGGAAATCCGAAGACAGGTTTTCTCGCGACGATGCCCATATATAGCCAAATCATTTAAAGTTGGTGTCAGTTTCAATCAAGCAATTTGAATAGCAACTGGTCGGCTATATCTTACGTTGCATGCATCCTTTTCCCCTTCTCTGCCTTGTAGTCCAGCCCGGACAACAGTCTTGCTTATACGATGTAACCTTCTGTACATGGTAGGTAGTTTTTGTAGCCGTAACGTAAGTAACACTGAAAAAACCGGCTTGAAAATTCATACAACATTTTTGAATAATATACAAAGCAAAAGAAGCAAAGCAGATGCGACAAAAACTATAAAATGCACTGACATTAACATGGTTATACACTATTTCAAGAAGTACACGCTAGCCTAGTCTTTATGACCAAGGAATGATACAATCACAGATCACAGACCAACCCATAACACCAAGACTGCAATGTTATGCATAATGTTTTCTTATTCAACGCACAACGCCGTATCCCGTATACCAGCACTTTCACATGGGTTGCGATGGATATGAGAATGCATTTCTTATAAAAAAAAAAACGAGGCTCTATAGACATATTCGTGGAGGCAAGGTACCAGACTAGATGGTTTCTACTTTACGACTCTGCCCTGTAAAATCACAAGTAGCTATAGGTTTCCTTAAAAATTCTGGTATGGACCAGCCGCGAGAAGCAATTGGATCCCTCGGGTCCGTACGGCCCTCTGTGAAATACGCTGGTGACTAAAAAACACAAAAAAACATTGTCAGCCCCCCCCCCTTTACGGATTTTTCTGGATCTGCCCATACAAGACGAGCCCAGGAATTCGCGCACAATTGCCAACGAATCATTGCTGCTCACGCCTAATGTATTGAAGTAGATTAAAATAAAAAAAAAAAAAAAAAGAAAGAAATATTTATCCCAATAAATAGTTGCGCATATATTTTCGGCATGTTCGAAGAATCCAAATTTACCATTATTTCCATGCAACGGCTCACATTTTTCACATGACATCACGTAACGACCATTGCATGCATCACATCACGGCACCAAAATTAATCCCATTGAAAACAGCTGCACAATGCAGGTTAGTGTGTCAGACAGACATTCAATGATACTCTTAAGTAATGACCACTTCACTCAAGAACAATCGGAAAATATTAATTTTAGCTGCAATTAAGAGTGCATTTTTATTTCGATTATCTCTACACAAAACGAACGAACAAGGACTATCGCAGCCTACCAGTGTCTCAGAAAGACCTACCTTTTATAATTAGAAAGGAGTGCATTTTGCCATTTAGTCGGTTCTCTCTGTTTCTGTGTGGTAAATGGAAAGTGGCAGTGGCGACTGAGATATAGAGAATACAAGGTGAGTGTCTTTTGATATCAAGTTTACCAGGCAAGGTTTTGAGAACGCTTGTTGACATCGCGAGGCTTGCCGAGCGATTCAACATGCGTTCTCAAAGCCGAGCCTGGTAAACTTGATATCAAAAGACGCGAACCTGGTATTCTATTTATCAGTTTACCCATTGCTGAACACTCTTCAAACTAGCGATTATGACGAATTTTTTATGTTTGTTTTGATTCAGCGTAATTAGCGACGTCATTCAAAAAGTGCAACGTCATCATGACCTGATAAAGGTAACATGCCGTGTGATAGGAAACGTTTATTAGGTTATGTTGAAACAATTCAGTTATTATAAGGGGTGACTGATAAACCATAATACAAATTTAGAAGCATCAAAAACAACAATAACTTATCAACATAGTGATTGAATTACATGTACACCAGCACCCTCAGCCAGCACCCACAAGATAGATATCATATCACATATACATATTATGCCGTGGACCAATACGTGATTTTCATGCCCCACATTTATATAACATTGTATAGTTCTATAAACTATACGTGATTTTCACTACCAACATATGTATATTGTATACATATACTCCTGTGATCTATATGGTTTTTTCACAAATCATTTCCTTGCTGGTTCCTAAACAAAGGAATTCGCTTTCGGTGCACGCTTAAAGCTAGTATCTCACTGGGATGCGAGCAATTTACGACTATTTCGAGACTAATTTGAGACACGTTTTGGCGACAGAAAATTGCAACCAAAATCACATTGCGGTCACACCGAATAGGTGAATACGACATATTTGCGACAGTCGCACGAAGGTCGTACGATTGTCGCACGAATCATTGGCGAATGTTTCACGACATTCGCGAGACACTCGCACGATGTTCGCCCGATGCAATTGCGAGCAATAATTACCATCGACCGCCTCACGACGTTCTCACGAACGTCGTGCGTCTGTCGTGAGACTGTCGCGCGAATGTCGTGCGACTGTCGCACGATGGTTTTGCGAGAAATGATAAACCAAGAAAAATAAATATTCTAGCAAGCATTGAAACTTCGGACTAGGAAGGTACTACGCTGTTGGAAGGAACAAGAGGGCTGGAAGGAGCTAGATTGTTGACGGGTGTCACGCTGCTGGGCGTGTTGGACTGTTGAATGGTAGCAAATATTGAGTTAGAAAAAGTTACTCGTTTATACTGCACAGTTATGATGGCTCATCAAGCAGCTTAAGAAAGTCAGTCGAGAACGCACATGCTCTTATTGCCCATACGTTTGGCATGATGACTCCAATCAAATCAAAATTGCAATGAGTTCGGATGAGCCGAAAATCTATTTGATACAGTTATGCGAAAACAAAGGCACATATCAGACTGCACTGATGCGCATTCAAATCAGAATCTTAGTTGTCTGCTGCAGTGATAATTTGTTTATAGGGTTCTGTATGCCAAATTCAACTCTTAGAAGGGCTGCTGAGACTAAGCAGGCTGTTTAAGGCTTACCAAGACACACTAATAATTCCTTTATACTGTAATAGAAATAATAAACATTTAAGTAGGCCTCACGGTATAAAACATACCTAGCAAAATTATCTTCTCAGAATGCAGATCCATTTTTGATAACTGAACTTACTCCAAACAGTATACATGTAAGTGAGCTTTATCAATACACCATACTTATATGAAACTATCCTCTCAGATAGCAAGAATACATGACAACTGTAATTTGTCCAAATGTATACTTAAGTATGCCTATCCAAAATTTCGTACTAGAGGAAGTTACTATCATCTCAGATAGGAGGTACTCTTTTAACGAACCTTTGGCGACATAATTGCGAGTAATTTAAGATACTCGCGCGATAGTCGTGAGACGTTCGTGCGACTGTCTCACGACGTTCGCCAGAACATCTCTTAGTTTAATTTACTCGCAATGTCGTCGCGAAGTGTCTCATTCATGTCGCAATTGATTCACAATTTAGGTCTTAATTATCTCGCAAATATGTTGTGTTCCAAAATGATTGCGACTAAATTGCGAGGGGTCGGCGACAAGTTCGCGACAGTTTCGAGACACCCGCGATGACTTTGCGACCATTTTGCGAGGAATTTTGTCGCATACAATTTTTGAACATGTTCAAAATTTTCGCGACTTCTTTGCGCCACTTGGCGAACTATGCGAGGACATTATGAATCACTGGCGACTGTTTCGAGACTGCTTTGCGACCCACTCGCGATGTCTATCGCCAGCTGTCGCAAAACAGTCGCAGTCCAGTGAGATAGGGGCTTTACTACTTACTCATATTGCGGACAGCTGCTGAGGAGAGAACAGTTTCTTTTCCTTGGAGAGTACATGGCTTTCTTATAGCTCTCTGTCACCGGTATTGGTCGACTCTCGACCGACTCCGACAAACAAACATGGCGACTGAAATATAACAAGAAATATCTTTAAAAAAGATATATGACGAAGTGAAAGAAGAAATGTTTGATATGAGTAACGTGAGAAATAAAAAAAAACTTAAACAGACTAAAAAAAGCTTAATTCTCTACCACAAGGACTTTAATATGTTTGTGGAGTTAATGTTTTATAGTTCAACAGATAAGTTTAGTTACTTGTATTAATACTAACACTTACGCACCCAAAGGTGTTGCGCCGATCGTCTGGCGGAATATAAATACGAAAAGAAAAGAAAAACATCAATTTGTTGGGTTTTAAGGATTGCTGAAGATACTTTGTTTTGTTTTCAGTCAGTTAAGTTCAGTAAAAATGTTAACATATGGTCCACGTATACTATCGAATGATTGCCACCATTTTAGAACGGTGTGACTTGTGGCAATCATGTGATCTAACTAACCCTAATGAATTCAAGAGAACCTACAGTTATATTCGGAAGATTGTTATTTACCAAAATCAAATAGCTTTGTATTGTAAAATTCCTCCGTTGTTAAACAACTTGCCAGGTTCTGAGACGTCCCAGTGTCAAAACGCCCCTAAATGGTCTATTCAAAGAAGCCAGGTGGCAGTGATTTGGACCATCCGAGTGCTGTGAACTCAAACGGCAAGGTCATTCGGACTGTCTGACTCTCTGTCTGCATGTGCGAGTGCGTCTAAGAGCGTGCGTTGCTGCCTACATGCATTTCTGTCACCCAGGGGTGATGGGGTTACTCCATTTCTTTTTATAAGCTTATCAGAGTGCCCACATACCCTGGAGTCGGTCAGTGTTTCTGTCTGTCTATATATTTGTCAGCCCTGACATCCCATGTCTCGGTCTGTCACAAATATTCTTTCCTCTTTGTTTAAAATATGACTTGTTTCGAAAAATAATTTTTGCTTAGAGTAGATCATGCATTTTGTGAAATATTATGCCTGTGTGATTTAAATGTCGAGGGAGGTAGTCCAAACATTTACTAGAACTTCATTATCTGACAGAGCTGCTTATTGGGTGCGGGACTTCGGGAATCCCGTGAAAATTCAAAGTAGAACGCAAATATATCATGTCCCTTCGCCTCAAAAATACCAAGTGCCACGCGTAAAACACTAATACATGTATACTAAAACCAACTGCTAATTGGTCACTTTACATTTTTACGCTAGTTCAGAAAGTGTAACATAGGGTATACAAAATTAATGTTTTTTAAGTGAAGCAATACTTTGCTGAGACTCTGCAAGTTATTTCATTTAAAAATGACGTGTACTTCTTACGCGGAGAAAGCTAGAGAAAAGGTACCCTCATTTCAAACCATAACACAAAGTAATGTTGTGTTTGTTTGAAGATGTTACTGGCTAGCGTGATATAAGAAGAATAAACCTCAAAAGTTCCATCGTACTCGTCGTTTTGCTACTCAACAACATAAGACAAACACTTTTAGCAGGTTACTCATTGAAATTCAGCTTTAAGCTTGCAATTTACATAGAAACTTTGCACTGCTCTGTAAGGTTTATTATCAGCGACACAGCATTGAAATTTTCAGCGATTATTCATTATCACCAGACGTCACCGTCTTTCTTTGAGAATTGAAAAAAAAAAAAAAAATATTATGCTACCAAATCGATTTTTAAACTCTCACATTGAAACCGGAGGTGTACAGTAGTCATTAAACAATAATCGCCAAAAATGGACTAATCAAGTTCTTCTGTATTTGGTCTACTGTGTTCAAATAAACTTAAGTGCATTTAACAATTTCGCCAGGAAATACTGGTGAATTTCAAAAATCTCGAAAAAATTTGAAAAATGCAACATTTTAAAAATGCGTAAAAAATCCACCATAAGCAAAATTTCAATTGTTTGGTGTTTTTCAAGTCGGACAGACCAGTTTGTATCCACCGAAACGTCAATTTTATAAAATCTACTCTCAAAACCATTTTTTTCTTTAAAAAAAGTCGATTTTCGCATTTTTAACCCAAAAATCTTTGAAGTAAAAGAAAACTGTTCAAAAACACTGCTAAACGTTTGCCCATTAAAATGCACATGTATAGGCAAAAAATCATTTAAATTTTATTAGCGTTTGGTCAGAAATAATGAGTTTGAAAAGTAACCAATTAGAATTGGTTTTAGTTAAGTACTGTGCCACCTAAATAGTGGGATGAGGTCAATACATATCCCTACTATACGGAAGATTCTTCGCGCCATATGATAATTTTTTTTAATCTGGACATTTCTCAGGTTTTACCTATCATTCTTTTAGAGTCAACGTAAAACTCATATTTAGAACAAATGAAAAAGTGCAAAAAATAAACATTTCATACAACTAAATCATTTAAATAGATCAATTACCATTTGATGACATGTAATTTCTTCCATACAGAGATCAAGTCAGCTTTTTAGGTCAACAATGAAATTATATAAGCAAGTCGTTTTATCAGATAATAGAATTGTTGCTTTAGAGGCTAGGTCAGTATGGAAATATGCTTTGGGTACCCAAGGCAACCACCTCATTGGAACGGTTCTTCTGAGTACCAGCAGCACGATTTTTTTTTTAAATTTCAGATAAGATAAGAGTGCTTATTCATAACTAAAACATATGTTGTGGGTACCTAAAAGAACCGTCTCGTATTTTTAAACTGACATATTAGAAAAAAAATCATAATTTTAAGCTCAAAAGAATTGCTGAACTGGACATGCGATTAACTACTCTCACCTGAAGCCTGTGTATATATTGTCTAGATCACAAAGGCAACCTGTGACTCCAATATAAAATAAAACACTAACAAAAGACCTGGCCTTATATACAGACAAAACATAAAAAGCAAACCAAATTTCTTTAACTACTTCATTTTATATATTAACCCATTTATACCGAATGTAATTTCCCTCTCTTATCAATTGGACCAGTCCATTTCGGTTTTAAGAGTTGTTGGGGGATATTTTTCATTTGTATTCAAATTTTGCGGCGTCTGGTCTTGGTGTGCACTGTTTGCCTATGATCCACAAAAAAGGACGCTATGCTTACATGGGTTAATTATTGCCAATGCAGACAAGCCAAAGAGCCCGGAATCAACACGTGACCCAGAAAGGAGCCGCAGAAACAGAGCTTTTGCCGAGCCACTGGTAGTATATAGGGGTAAATATATTTTACTGACAAAATCTCTACCCTAAAGTCTGCTGTAGTTCAAATACATCTAGACTAGCACGTCTGTGTAAAGTTTCAATTGCATTAGTGAACAGTTATGCCTCTGACTAGCCTGCACAGCTACCATAGCCAAGCTAAGGTGTATATTCAAGGAACAGGTCAAATTTTGGATTTTATTTCCCATTTTGTTGCTGCACATGCTTGTTTAAATACATGCGCGGACAGTTTTGTCAGAGGGGGTCCAACTATGACGCCTGTTTTAGTTTCTGATGGGAGGCAGGATCAAAATGTCAATAAAAGCGGGTCATCATCGGCCCGCCAGCGAAACGCCCTGCTGATGGTCCAACATTGAACTCTGGCTTGGTAGCTTTGTGAGGGATCTGGATCAGTATTGCTAAGAACCCTTTATTTTTGTGACCAATTCTCGACCTTCGACCTCCATTAAGCAACAAATTGTCATTAAGATCTTTGTTTTGTCTATTTATGAGTGGCCGCTTTAGACAGAGTTTTACTGCATATTGTTTGGATTACGTAGAACCTTTATAACGTTCTCAAAGAATTTCACATTAAAACAGTTAAAAGATTGGCTCATTTTACACGAACAAAATAAAGAGAAAATATTCAACTTAAAATAAAGACACTGGCGATATCCACAGTCAAGGACAAAAAGTAATTCCATATAATTAATTTACTGCTGAAGTTAATGCATTTTCATGTTTGCAAGAATCTCTTAACTGTGTAATATCAAGATTAATTAGCAATTTCTTTGTAGTTGCTGTAAAGCTAAATAAAAGATGCATGCACTGTACAATTTAGATGAAGTGTCAACCCTGCACAAATGTTAATACAACAGTTAAAACATTTGACAAAAATTTGTAAATGCCACTTTTCCATTGATGTCAGTGGTGACGTTGCCTACAATTGTCAAAAAAAAATCTTACAAATTATTAAATTTCCTGCAGTTTAATTAAAATGAATGAATGAAATTTAGTGAAAATATAAAGACTATATATACCTTATTCCATTAACTTTCAAATTACACCAAGAGCATAGTAATATGTTCAGTCTAGGGACAATTTTTTTTCAGAACTCAGGTCTATGTCTAGGAAGTTCACTTGAATTCCGTTCCCGCTGATAATGTCAAAACGGCCTTCATAAATCCATATGTCGTTGTCTCAGCTATGTTTTTGTAACTACTCTTTCATGAGATATTATCATATGATGTTTATTTTATGAATATATGTTTATGTTCAAAACAACAAATTACAAATGTATAAGTATTTAGTTTTGACAAACCATGTTACATAGCAGTGCAAAGATATATGGCATTCTAATGATATTATCTTGTTGTAGTGGGGGTACATGTTTTTTTTTACTGTTTTGGATCTAGCCTTTAGACTGTGTTAGCTCGCTGAAGTGTAGTTAATTTTTTTGCAAAAGTGAAAATACATTGACGTCTATGGGATTTCAGACATGGTTGAATTACTTTAGGTCCCTGAACAAAAGCTTAACAGTGAACTATGGTGATTTTATAAGATGCCATGTACAATGTACAAAGTTTATAATTTAATGAAAAGGATAGTAACTGTTCACTTACCCTGGTCTTACATGAACTCGTCCATAATTAGTACTGCCCTCAACTTGTCTCCACTGAACACATATCAAAAGTATAAACCCGGAAAGTATTTCCATTGTCACAGTTTCGCCTTATATAACTGTTATTCAATGGTTTGTCCGCCTGTACGTGGAGATAATTCACAAGCGTTAGCGAGCGGATTGTCTCCCGAACTGGCGGACGGCCATTGAATATATTTTATACCATCTACATTAGTGTAGACCTTGCACATTACGAGATAGTTCATACTAGAGTGACAAGGGTGTACAAAAACTTAACTCACACGTTGTCAGAAGATGCTCCATGCGCAGATCCAGAGGCCTGACAGGGGTCCGTACCTACCCCCTCTGATTTATCACGAAAATATAGGGTTTCTTAGCAATACTGGTCCGGATCCCCTGAAATTCTCAAAGCTACTAAGCCAGCATTCAATGTTGGGCCATCATCGACACGCCAGCGAAACGCCATTTAAAAAATAATAATAAAAAAAGTTGTCAGAGTTGGACCCCCTCTGGCAAAAGTTATTTGATCCGCGCATGTACTTGGAACGTGTGGGCTAGTCGCACAAAAGTCCATAAACCTGTTAACACTTAACACTGAATACATGTCTATCAAAAATTGGGTTGAACCAACATTGGAACGACGTTTATTCTGGTTGTGTGTTGGCTGGATAAATGATCACATGTTCTGGCCTGTATTTTAATTTATTTAATAAATATTAAACATTCAATCGGTTTTGCTCAAGCCAAATTTGTCAATATGCTTGTATCCTTACATAAATCAATGCTTGTGGCATATCCGACTTTTGGCAAATGCGATAAGTAAGGATTTTAGCACAACATATCTCGTTTGATCAACAATATCTAACCCGATGTAGGCGGTATGCAAACGTTATTCCATGATGGCTGTCCACCTGACCGGGAGATAACCCACGAGCTAAAGCTCATGGATTATCTCCACGTACAGGTGGACAAATAATAGCAAATTTTTACTTATGTCATGGTTTAAACACACTGCTGCTTTCACGTATAAACTAATTTGTGCCGAAATAATTATCTGAACCAGTTCATTCAAAAGTGCTTTAACTTATCATACGAGTCTTGTCGCGAGAAAACCTGTCTTCGGAGTTTGCTGCTAGGCAACACTTGATGGCGTCGGCTCAGCTACATAGATTTTCTACATTATTGAAATTTTAGACGTAGACAGCAAACTTTATCTACTTTCCAGCTACATATAAGACATACGCTGACCGGACGCACATATCATTCTGTGCCTTTGATGCTCGCATATGACAAAATGTAACGTAACGTGGCTGCTCTTATTATAAGTGTTTTTCTCAGATTTAAAAGTTACTCCGCCCCTTCCTGTTCTTCACAACCAATCAGTTTGCACAGAAATTTAAATCACACATTTTTGTCAATATTTGTTATACATGTATCTATAAGTAAATCATTATAGAAATCCGTGAAGTGGCCAATGCGACCATTTCCAATGGTGCAGTCATGAAAAAGGAAGAGAAAACTATAAGTAGGTCCAAGATCATATATTACAATTATAAAGAAATTCAGTGGTTCACTCGCTGCGCTTGTTCTCACTTAATTCCTGTATAATTGTAATATATGATATATAACCTATACTTATAGCTCCATATAAGAGCACGTTTAAATGCGGTGTTACTAATATTATAATATGACCAGGCGAAAGTTCTGTGTGACTATGCATGTGTTGAATAGAAATATATCAAGGTTCACGGCAAACTTTAGACAGCCCTACTTGGTAACTGGTAACAGACGTTATGAAAAATAATAATGGGCGAACATGCCTTTGTCATACGACATGACTTAAACATGAAGTATGTTACGTGCATTTTATTTTTAATATATAATTTGAAGTAGCTCTATTTCTGAGTGTAAGATGGCATGATTTTGACACTTGCCAAAATACATGTACTGCGTGCAATTAAAGTTAAATTGATGGACTTGGGATGATTTTACGCGGAGGTTACATGTAAATTGTTGCTCAGGAAACGGAAAATAGAGCAACAGTAGTAATGGGGGGCACTCTGGGGCATTTTTTTTAAGCCTGAAAAGAACTTAGTTTTTTTCAGGCTAAAAAAAATGCCCCATAGATGCCGCCCCTGGTAGGCTTGAGTGACTAGCTGTGAATAACTTAGTTTATTTTAGGGGTATTTTGGTTGGGTCTATGATTGTGATAGTTTCCTGGTCATATTTACTGGTTGGGTTGTGATTATGATAGTTTCCTGGGCTGTTGGGAAATAACTTAGTCATTTTTGAGGGGGATAAAGGTTCTGCTGTGGTGATATATAAAATAACTTAGTTGAATTCAGCTTTGAAGATAACTTAGTCATTTTAGGGGGTATAGTATGTGGTGATATATGGTGTGTGTAATAGTCAAGGCTACTAAGTACCATGCGTCTTAGAGTCTCTTGGTAAATCAAGACCTCAACTCCTAGAGGCATCACTCTGTAGCGTTAACTAGGATATATTATTTAGCAAGTTTAGTGGTATTCTTTCTAGGGAAGTGGTAGCCCTGAAAAGGGCTGTTTGTTGATTGTCTTGGTGATTTTTAGCATTTCCTCTTAGTAATTCTAATTTTCTTAGTTGCTTTTCCAACTCCTATGCTTTGACTGGTGTCTTGATCATTTGTCGTAATGTCAAGTCTTATGGGAATCTGGATGGATGGCATCTCTAAAGGATGCTGCTGTGCACGTTGCTGAGACAATTCTTCTAAGTTCTTCACTCTAGATCTTAACTCATTTAGTTCCTTGAGTAAGACTTCAATGACTTGAGTCTTTGACTGTTGTTTTTGCAGCATCTGTTGAACAGGTTGAGGTATATACGCTGAGGGTGTTTGCGGCGTATAACACTGTTGTGTCGTATCGCTAGCAAATGACTCATTCACTGCTGATAGCAAAAGGTCAGGGTTGTTGATCATATCATCTATTGTCAGTGATGGCTCCATGATTATGAATGGTGAAAGTGTAGTGTGTTCAAGCCTTTTATACTTGTCAAGCGGATTGACCTAGTTTAAAGTTCCCGCCTTTAAGAAATCAAGTCAACTCTGATTGGGTGAAAAAAAATGAACTGACCAATCAGTGTATTGTTGCTCTCTATAGCGTAGGAGTTCAATGTAGGTCAATCCCTTTGAAAACTGTAAAAGCTCGTTTCAAAACTCCAATTTGTGTTCTGTTTTTGTGTTACACAACAACAACAAAATGGCTTGCAATTTGGATTCGCGTTTGGGGCAATAAGAGGAGCAGGACAAGGCTATGGTTGATGCTACTAGAAGGCTACTGGAGACGGTGAATGCTGTTAAGGATACGGGTGAAATTCTATTACAGATGATTGAGAATCATCAGAAGATGTTGGAGATGAGTCGGAGGGTAGAAAATTTGATAAATGATGCGAAAATGGAAGTGAAGGTTGAAAGTATCAGTGACGAGGAGGAAGATTGGGGGGATAATTCTTCCCCCACACCTCAACCTTCTGAGGATTGGGATGCGGAGGCAGACCATCCACCCTTCTACATACCAGTGAGAAGAACTATAACTGTAGAACAGTAGGCTCTGCGATGCCCTGCCTGTGGTGGCCGCCCCAGTAGATGCCCCTGCTCCTAAATTTTTGCCTCTGTGGTAATATAACCACCAAACCGGCCCTTTTCAGGGCCACTCATTTCTTCAAGAAAGAATAACTGAATATGTTGCACTTAGTTTTGTATGTAAGGCTATGCTTAAGATATGTGTGATTGTAGTATTTCCTAACCATGTTCACAGTAATGGGGTGATTATGGCGTGATCTTTAAATGGACCAATCAGATTAAAGTTGCTCTCTCTAGCGGAGGAGTAGAATATAGGTCAATCCACTTATCCAACTATATAACCCAGCGTACTTTGTGTCTCTCTTAAAAAAAATGAAGTTCTTTGAAAAATTCAGTTTGACTAAGTTGTGTGCTGCTTTGCAGCGAAAAGATTGGAAAGAGGTGGAGAAACAACAAAATAAGTTGGGATTAGAGCAATTTCTTGCTCGTAGAGGGATTGGTTCCAGAAAACCTGTAGCCATTGTTCAACCTATTTTAAAATCTTCTAAGTAAGAAATATTTTGTTACTTAGGAGACTTTAAAACAAACAGTCCTTTTCAGGGCTACTCAATTAGTTTCGTTAAAGAATAACCTCAAAATAAAAACAAACACAATTTCAACACCGTAATTTTATTTACAACTTACATGTATCTTAAAAACAGAACTGATCGTCACTATAAATCCTTTAAGTCCAGTCTTTAATGAATATGCACTATAGAGTCACTGTCTGGTTCATCACTAGAAATTGGTTTATCCCAGTTCTCCGCCACCATCTCTGTACAGGATCGAGGTGTGTGAGAATCTGATTTACAAATAAAACAATAAGGCTTCTTCCCTGTCTTTGTACGGATGCCTGTCTTCTTTGAACGAGTATCCAAGCGTCTTCTCTTAGGACTGATATCAGATATATCTGGTTCAGGAGCCTTTCGTTTCCTTGAAGGCTTCGCTGTAGATACTGAAGACTCAGTCTGTTGCTTCTCTGTAGATATAGAAGACTGTTGAGATGTAAAATCCTCTTCTCTCTTAGGACAATTTGGAGCCCAATGATCTGCAAGTCCACAGATAAAACATTGTCCATATGCAGGCTTCTTCTTATCTGTAGACATCTGTTGCTCTCTTAATTTCTTAGCCTCTGGACAATCTCCAATCCAATGCCCCGTATCATGACAATGGTGACATTCTCCATAAGGTGGCCTCAACTTGTCTTGTTGTCTCAAACTATCTTCTAATGGTTGCATCAAAGCTTGGTCCTCTTGAGATAAAAGTTTCTTCAATGATACACAATGATAGTAGATGCTCTTCTTATCATAGACTTTAGCCATCCTTGGATCTCTACTGTTTGCCATCTTTACTCTTTGAAAGTCAGAAGTGAAATGATTCTCTCTCACTGGTGTCCACTTTTTTATAGTCCAGAAATAGTTTTGTCTCTTCTATGATTGTAGAGAAATTCGATCACACTAGGATTGTCAGCGACACATCTTTTCCAATTCTCAAATGTAATCAGTGTCTCTTTTTCCATCAAATAACTGATACTGATCCACCAAAGTTTCTTGAAATCTTCAAAAGTTTCAGGACTATTGAGTTTCTGTTGAATCTCTTCCAAAGTGATCTCATCATGAGAAAATAAGATGTAAATGCAGAACAATAATCTTCTATAAGGTCTGAACTTCAATATCTTGGAAAGTGGAATTTCCAAATATTTCTTCTCTCTTGCTTCTTCCATGATGTTGAACTCAGATATGATGATCAAAATGACTTGATCATTCTTTTTATATCGTGATCAAGCTATCTATGTTTGAAATGAGATCTTCATAATCCATATCTTCTTCTTCTGAGGCTTGTTGAATTTCTTTCAATACTGCTTCGATGTGTGAAATCACACTTTCGCCGTTTGCCACATAAGTTAACCAATCCATATAGGTGACAGGAGTGTCATCAATGATTCTCAACATCTCTCGAGCATTACGTTTAGTCCAAAATCTGAATGTATCAAATGTCTCAAATCGGTTTAACCAGTTCTTGATTCCTGCTCTCGTTTTCAAAAACTCGGCACTGGATGGTTCTAATGATAAGATGTGGTCTAAAGTTATATTGTAGACATCAAAATGTAAAATTTGATCTAAGCACACTGGTAGACTTTTGGTGATCGTATACATATTCAGTTATTCAGCAGATAATCAGATTCACGACTTGGAAACTTCAAAATAATTTGTGGTTCTATCTGTCTTGGAGAATAATGTCCAATGGCAACGTTATATGAATCTGATCTGTTTATATACCTAATCAGTTCACTGGTTATAAAGTGGTTAATCCCTGCAGCTGTTAAAGATGCCACAGATAAAGATACATCTTGAGTATTCCATGCAGACAATAACCATTGGACCTGATGCTTAGGAGTTTCTTCCTTTAAGTACAAGCATCCATAAAACTTATTACTGTCATAGATAATTCCATTCAAAAAATACTTGATATATGTGTCACGAGTACGAATAGAGTAAAGTTTATCCATTGTCAAATTTTATTCTAACAACCCAAACACGAGCTTTATCAATACTGTGAAATTTGGAGTAATGTATCTTGAGCATCTCTGTATGAAATCTTAAGCGCATCTCGCCAGGAAGATTTAGTAATTTTTCCATGCTTAGAAGTAGTTGGCCTAGTTCTTGGTGATAGATGTCCTGAGATTTAGTCTCTAAAGCATTTGACAAGCGTCTCAACCTAAGTTTAAACCATCCTTCTTGAATTTGCTTCCTGAATCCTAACCCTTTAGCTGAATTGTACATCGAATAAGTCCATATCATATGTTGTATTTCTGTCGGTAGTTGATATGCCATAACTGATTTGCTCTCTTTATGTGTTACCTGCAGATGAATTATTTCTAATGTGTTAAGATAGCAATTGTTCTCAGCTTTTATAGGGTGCAACAATTTTGAAAATCGGTCCAGGCAAACTCAAGTTATTGGGAAAATATGATTTTACTTTTTAGAAATCCGGTTCTTGCTTTTTCATGCCAATAAATGATCTCCCTTGAATAAGAAAATTTTAACGGTAAAAAATATGCAAAATTTTGTCAAATTTGTAATATCTCGGGTATTTTTTTATCCGATTGACTTCAAATTTTTACCATAAGATAGCTCTTATATTCAAGTTATCGATTTTACATACTATAAAGGCATGATAACTATTATGGGATGGTGTATGCAAATTTGAGACACCATTTCAAACTCATTTTGTTATAGGATTACTTTATATATGAATCGCAAATAATTGCTCATTAAGTCAGTAGAGATATATACTGACCACTGGTACTCTATAGTCCGCCGAGGCCCGTAGAGAAGCTTTGTGCTTCAGAAACTGTTGAATATGCATTTAAAAAGGTAGAGCAGCTTCGGCTGTTTAAGGGCGCCAACCTTCGGGTTGGAGTGGCTCCGTCTCAAATTCTCTGGTTCATAGAGACATGCAGGAATTTGACTTGTATTTGAGACAGTTTCAATCGCCAGGGATTCCGAGGTTAGGATAGTACTAGGGGAGTAATGGTGCTGTTTATACAGTGCCTGATACTTCTTGCAAATTTTCAAAAATTGTAGTCTCGCCTGCACTTTATGCCTAGCTAAAAATATGTAGTCTCGTCTGCACTTTAGACCTAGTAAAATAATATTTAGTCTCGCCTGACACTTTAGGTCTAACAAGATAAATGTGATCTAGCCTGCCAGCTCAGACCTAGCTAAAATATGTAGTCTCGCCTGCACTTTAGACCTAGTAAAATAATATGTAGTCTCGCCTGCAAATCTGAGTCCTGTAAAAATCATGTAGTCTCGCCTGACACAATGTGAAAAATTCAGGTACTGAGTCTCAACTGTGAAATTTCAACTGATGATTGCAGAAAAATCTGGGTTTTTCCAGTATAAATTTAGCTCGCATTCCCATTCCAGCATCATTTCACCGCAGAACTTCGAACAGTCAAGGTGGTTAAACGACAGATAGATAATACCCCACCCACTTCTGATGATAAAGACCTTCAACCAAAGTTGGTAGATTATTCAGACACAGAGAGCTCAGATGATGAAGATGATATTAGACCACCACCAAGGAAAAGAAGAGCTAAGACTATGTATTCAGACGATGAAGATGATGAAGATTTGACTTCTTATTATACTATCAAGGCAGTCAACGAGAAAAAGTCTAGATTATTTCGAGCTCAAGGGAAAGAATTTCAACTCAACATCAAGACTTTTCCTGACAATGTTTCGCCATATCAGTTCATATCAAGATTGTTTGATCAGCTGGTTGAAGACATCAAAGAAAGATGCCAGATGGAATCCAATGATAAGATGCGGATGACTATTCTTCATCCTGGATTGAAACTGGGAGTCTTTGTGACGTGGAGAGATGTCTCAGCTATGACTGGAGAAGCTGTGTTAGAAGAGATCATGAAAGTGCTCCAGTCCAATGAGAATTTTCGCATCAATGATGGACAGATGACTATTCAAGTCACAGTGGTGAGACTTCCAGTGGGCAGTGGACGTAAACCATTACATGCTGGTCTCTATTTTGAGTCAGAACATATGAGAAAGAATAAACAGAGTATTATACAGATCAACAATACCAAAGATGTGATGTGTATGGCGAGAGCTGTGGTGGTGGCGAAATGCAATGTAGATAAAGATGACTCAGAGTCTTGGAAGAAGAGTTGGGTACAGCTTCGAAAGTCAGATCGACCTATGCAGACCAGAGAAGCGATGAAGTTACTGGATCAAGCCAAGATTCCTCATACCAAGCCTTGTGGTATTGAGGAATACAAGAAGATCCAATCGGTACTTGCTCCCAAGTACTTGATCAAAGTCCATTCTCAGTATCCTAAAGATGGACTAATATTCCCACTTCAGTTAAAGAAGAAGCCTGAGACGAGGGTGATCCATATTTACTTTAATGAAGTAGATCACTATGATGCGATTACAAAGGTGACAGGATTTCTGGGTGCTAGCTATTACTGCGAGTATTGTGATGTTGGGTATAAACAAAGAGGAGACCATAGATGTGCTGATGGATGTGAAGATTGCTATAGTGACATTCCTTGTATTCGTGGTGAAAAGATACGTTGTATGGACTGTAAAAGAACTTTTCGTAGTAGAGACTGTTTTGCAAAGCATAAGGCAATAAAATCTAAGCAGCATAAATCTATTTGTCAACTTGTGTATAATTGTGGTAAATGTAATTTTAGGATTGTGGGCAATAAGAAAAATCATGTATGTCCAGGACAGAGAAAATGTAGGAATTGTAAAGAAATTGTAGGACCCAATCATCAATGCTATATTCAAAGTTATGAATGTAAATCTGAGATGACTGAAAATGAAGGAGAAGAAGAGGTTTCTCAACCTAAGAAATCTCGTTTCATCTTCTTTGATTTCGAGTCAAATCAAGAAACTGGCACACATCAAGTGAATTTCTGTGTTGCTCATAAAGCGTGTGATGATTGCATGGATTTGCCCATAGATACATTTTGTCCGACTTGTTCGACACAAACAGGTCTGAGAGAATTTATCTTTGAAGGCAAAGATACTTTACCACAATTTTGCAATTGGATTTTAGGAGATGAGAATAAAGGAGTGACATGTATTGCACATAATTTTGGAGGATATGATGGTCAGTTCATCTTACACTATATCTTAGAATATGGTACAGTGAAACCTGAAGTGATCATGAATGGAAATACTATACTTAGAATGAAAGTAGGACGTGTCACATTCCTTGAATCTTATAAGTTTTTGCATATGAGACTGGCTAATTTCCCAGATACCTTTGGCTTGACAGAGATGAAGAAAGGTTACTTTCCTCATCTTGCAAATACACTGGCAAACCAAAAGTATGTGGGAGCTTACTTTCCTGTTGACATGTACAATCCTGGTCAGATGTCTGTCAAGGATCGTGAGATATTTTTAGCTTGGCATAAAGGGAAAATTGATAGTGGTGCTATATTTGACTTCAGACAGGAGATGGAAGAATACTGTCGTAGTGATGTTGATATTCTAAGACGAGGATGTGCTTGTTTCAGACGAGAATTGATCAACATTAGTGGACTCGATCCTTTGTCTGAAGCTTGCACTATCGCTCAAGCTTGTTCAAAAGTATGGAGAAAAAATCATATGCCTGAAAACAGTATTGCCATCATCCCACCTGAAGGCTATCCTTATCAAAAGAACTACTCTATCAAAGCTGTAAGATGGATTCAAAGTGAAGCTAAGACACGTGGTATTGAGATCAAACATGCATTGAATGGTGGTGAGCAAAGAATAAATGGACATTATGTGGATGGCTACCATGAAGAATCTCGAACTGTATTTGAATTCTATGGATGTTACTGGCATGGATGTCCTACTCATTTTCCAGACAGAAACAGAGTTCAACATCATCAGTGTTTGACCATGCATCAGTTGTATATTTTGACTGTTGGCAAGAAAGAAGAGTTACGAAAAGCAGGATATCAGGTGGTGGAACTTTGGGAATGTGACTATGACAAGAGATACAAAGAAGATCCAGACTTTAGATCTTTGGTGGACTCAGAATTTACAAACTTAGACCCTTTGAGACCAAGAGATGCTTTATTTGGTGGAAGAACTAACTCGACCAAACTCTATCAGGAAATCGATGAATCCTCTAGTGAAGAAATCAAGTACATCGATGTGTGTTCACTCTATCCAACTATTTGCAAGTACGGACTGTTTCCACTTGGACATCCCACCATCTATTCTCAAGAGAACATTGATAAAGACAACATCAGACAGTACTGTGGATTGATCAAGTGTAAAGTGTTACCACCCACCAATTTGTCGATTTGAAACCAAATACACCTGATTATCTCAGATTCAGAACACAAATTTTTCAAAACTGGTTTATATGTGCTTTGTGGTCACCTGCTGGGAAAGGGCTGACCTCTTGGCTCTCGTTTGTGGTGTCTTCTGTGAGTTTGTTACTTTCCCATTGGTATCCTGGGTCAGGTGTGGTACTTGATTGTATCGATTCCTGATCTTTGCACCATTACTTACTTTTACAAAATCAGATCAACAAGGACCTGTTGTCTGTTTTCCAGGAGTATAAAAAGGTGTGTTTGAGTTTAAATCCATCATTTGTGTCAAAATGGCTCAACGAACATCAGCTAATCTGATACGTGCTCTGTATAATTTAAGCAGAGAACATGATAGTCATAAAAGAAAATCACTCTTAAATGCTGGTTTAATTGAAATGATCAAATGGTTTTCTTTGGCAGCTCGAAAAATTGTTCAGGGTAAGATGAAATTACCTAAACAAACTCAAAAATTTATGGATAGACATCAGGATGATGTTCGAAAATTAGCAAGTGCAATTGTTGACCCTGAAGTCAAACGCAGTATCATTTTAAAACCTGGAGGTGGTGGGTTCTTTGGTGGTGTGATCATTCAAAGTCTGATTCGATGGGATGGAAATAAGTTGATGAGAAAATTTAACAAGAAAACTAAAGCTAAACATCCTAAGAAAAAATCAGTGAAAAAACCTAGAAAACAGAAAAAAAGAAAGGTTGACGATCGTTTTGTAACAAAACGTAAAAGTAAAAGTCCTGCCTCATGGCAAAATTTAGGTCTTGATTCTCCAAACACAAATGCAAGACGATCGTCCATAAATTTAGCAAGATTTACTCCTTTGAGAGCACAAGATTTGTTAAAAAGACATGGATTTGGTGCTACCATGCACATGTTAAATCCAAACAAATATCCATCACCACCTCATTCTGAACGTCGACGACTTCATTTTTAAGAAAACTATAAAAGGACTGTACATCAAATTTTTTATACACACTCATAAACACGGCTGTAACAACAACACGTCGTAGAAAATTGCAAAATAAAATGAGAAAAAAATCTCTGATTAAAACCTATGGTACATTTTTGGAAGGACTGACTCATTTATCCAATAAATGTCGTAAGAAAATGATTCAAGAATCTCCTAAAGAAGTCATTGATTGTGTAGGGGAATGTTGCATCAATCTTATAAAAGGCAATGTACGTCAGACAAATGCTCAAAAGAATCAGTTACGAGCTAGAAAGCAACATATACGTTTACTGAGTTCTAAGCAAGTTCCACTTGACACAAAAAAGAAAATTATTAATCAAAAAGGTGGAGCTTTGTTAGGATTATTGTTAAAACCTTTAATTACTCCTATCATAGGTTCTATTTTGGATGAAATTATCAAAAAATAAAAAAATATGGATGGTCGTAAAATGGCTATTGTGCCATTTAAACTTTGGGAAGACATGAAACGCTGGAAAGACGAACAAATTCAAAAACCCAGACTGCCTCCCAATCCTTATGTATTTGCCACAGCCAGTCTTCAAAGAGACTTATCTTCTGTCATGGCCAATGAAGATTTGTCTGAAGCTGAAAAATCTCAATTGTATGGCCAGACCTTGCACAAATTTAAAACGGCTCATCAAAAAGCTTTAAAAGAAACATCTCTTTTTTCACCATCTGACCCTAGTTCTTCCAAAATGAATCAATTGGTCATAGATAGTGTACCCTCCACTATGAAACGTAAAGCTCAGCTTTTAGTTTCACTTCTAAAAAATAACCCAAATGTGTCCTGGGAAGATGATGGTACAGTCAAACTTTATGGCAAATCTATTCCAGGGTCTAATATTATTGATTTGGTCAATGATGTCATTAGACATCGAAAAGGCAGTGAACCTACAGGTTGGCAAGCTTTTGCAGAAGGTTTAAGAGACATGAATATTCCCCAAGATGTGATTGGAAATAGGGAAAGGTGGGACTGGATGCATCGTGCTCCAGAAACTCCTGAAACGGATTATATCACTCCCAAACAAAAACGCATTATCAGAAATACAGCAAGTCGTATTCCTGTTTCTGTCAGGTCTGCAAATAGTTTGAGTGTTAGGAAACGTATCAAAGACCATTTTTCATCCCCTGCATTTTTATCTGCCACCAAAAAACATATAAAAGAAGAGTTTTCTTCTCCATGGGTCAGTTACAATGAAGCTTGAACAGTTGTATTACAATCCTAAAAGTCCTGCTGCGTATGCAGGTGAACAAGCTTTGTACAAACTTGCTAAACAATCATCCAAAAAAGTAAAACTTCAAGATGTTAGAGACTGGTTAAGAATACAACAAACTTATACTTTACATAAACCTATTCGTAAAAAGTTTTTGCGACGCAAAACGGTAGTGGCTGGAATTGATACTCAGTGTATCAAATTATCAAAGTTCAATGACAAACATAGATATTTACTTTGCATCATAGATGTCTTTTCAAAATATGCATGGGTGGTACCTATTAAAGATAAAACTGGAAAAACTTTAGTCATTGCTTTCAAATCTGTTTTAAAAAGTGGACGAAGTCCAAAAAGTTTGCAAACAGATAAAGGAACTGAATTCAAAAATAAAGAATTTCAAAATTTCTTGAAAACTAAGAAGATTCATTTCTTCACTACTGAAAATCCTGAAACCAAAGCCAGTATTGTCGAACGTTTCCAAAGAACTTTGAAAACTCGCATGTGGAAATATTTTAATCATCATCGCACTTTGCGATATGTAGACATTCTTCCTAAATTAGTACATGGTTACAATCACGCTTATCATCGAAGTATTAAATGTGCACCTGTGTCTGTGACTCTTAAAAATGAACCACAGGTGTCAGAAAACTTATATGGAAAATCCAATTCTAAAAAAGTCAAACCAAAATTCAAAGTGGGTGATTTTGTGCGTATCAATAAAACAAAACGCACATTTGATAAAGGTTATTTACCAAACTGGACACAAGAATTATTTCAAATTTTAGCAGTGGTCAAAACTCAGATTCCTATCACCTATAAAATAAAAGATCTTGAGGGTGAATTAGTTAAAGGTACTTTTTATTCACACGAGTTACAACGTGTAGAGAAAGATCAAATTTATGAAATTGATTCTGTTTTAGATCACAGAAAACGTAAATTAGGAAAAAAGTGGGTGAAAGAAATTAAAGTTCACTGGAAAGGGTATCCTTCAAAATTTGACAGTTGGATTTTAGAATCTGATCTTGTATAAAAGCATGAAAATGGATCTCAGAGGATCATTTGTACGTGGTGACACTGCTTCAGTACAATCTGCAGAAGGTCGTGATCGAATTGTTAAAAATCGGTTCACTTTTTTGCTCAGATCATTGTTGTATACATGATCATTATCACATCATTAGTTCAAATCAGTCTGAGAAGTCCAGATAAATAATTGTGGCTATTTTTACTCAGTAGTTCTATCGGTTACATACTACCATCCCCAGGTTTAAAATTTAGAAAACAAACTAATCCAATTTCTGCTGACGAAACAGATTCGCCCAAACTCAAACCATGAATAACTTTTATTTGACACTCTTGAGTGATAGTTCACTCAGTACATTTTCAAAAAATTCACAATGTGACTTTAAAGTGAAATTAGATCATTCCATACAAATTGAAAAAGATAATTGGGAAGTAGGTTTGGTAGAAGTCATAACTCCAACTGAAGTAAATAATATCACTAAGGAAAACAATTATGTGATTTTAAGATTTACTGATAGAAAAATGTGTGAAGATATTGATAATTGTACAAAGTATGTATCATATGTAGACCAAAAAATCTATATCCAAAATGGTTATTATGCTTCTCCACGCCACTTAGTTGAAGAAATTCAAAAAAGTATCAATTTTCGATATGGACTGACACTAAAAAATAGCAATGCTACCATTTCAATCACTTATGGTGAAAACAGTGCTCGAGTCAAACTTGATGTTCAAGATCCTACGAAAGTCCAAATTATTTTTCCAAAGGCAATTGCAGAAATATTAGGTGTAGATAGAAATTATTTTGATAAACCATTAGGAAATGAAAAATACATTTTCAGATATGGTGTGGATTTAAATACAAAAATTCACCAACTTTACATTTACTCTGATTTAGCAAGCTATACATTTATTGGTGATGTTACTGCACCTATTTTGAGAGTGTTGCCATTTGAAAGTAAAAGAGAAAACAATCATTTACATCAAGAATTTGTCAATGTACACTATGTACCAGTGGCAAAATCTTTCATAGATCAGGTTTACATTAGTATAAAAGGTGATACAGGTGAAAATGTGCCATTTATCTCTGGGAAAACGTTAGTGAAACTACATTTTCGACAGAAAGAATAATGTTGAAACAATCGAGAAGCATTATGTCTCTTCAATCTGGGAAAGGAGACTTTCCCATGTGCAGAGGCGTTTCAAGACAATATGGCAATGGTTTAGGATCCATTTTTAAAGCTGCATTGAGAACAGTGATTCCTATTTTAAAACCTGTCGCAAAAGCAAGTTTAAAAAGCGTGAAAAAAGTAGCTAAAGATCAAGGGGTTCAAGCTCTAAAAGACATTGTGGGTGGTGAAAATGTAAAAAAAGTTTTAAAACAAAGCGGAAAAACAGCTTTGAAATCTTTTGGTCAGTCTACTATAAATCAGTTGGCTATAAATTCAACTCAAAAACGCAAAAAGCCTCAGTCTCAATCTAGACACCGAACTGTTAAGAGGGGTTTTAAAAGCAGAGCAAAAAAGTTAAATCCTATTAAACGCCTGGTATTTGAAAAAGATATATTTGACGAAAAATGATTCAACAAGGTTCTTGCGATTGCACTAAAACGGAATTGGATATGACTAACATGCAAGGCACTCAGTGGAATGATTATCATCCCATCGCTTCTCTCGATAGTCATCATGCACCCATTGAATTTCTAATTCCACCTCACACCGAGTTTACACTGATTTGTCTCAAGCCTATCTGTATATCAAATTCAGAATCTTACAGCAAATGGGTGAAGATCTTGAAACTGGTGCAAAAGTATTTCCAATTAACAACTTTTTTCACAGTATGTTCAGTGGCATCGATTTGATTATCAACAATAAATTGATCACGAATAATTCAGACACGTATCCATACAGAGCATACCTTGAAAATTTGTTTTCTTATGGTTCTGATGTCAAAGATAATCAACTGAAAGCAGCAGAATTTTGATCTGAGGATGAAGCAGGAGCTTTTGAAGATATGTCAAATGCATCTATCACTGATCGTGGCAAACGCATAGCAAAAAGCAAATCGGTGGAGCTTCAGGGTAAATTACATTTGGATCTAGCTATGCAGGAAAAATATTTACCTAATGGCTTAGAATTCAAACTTAGACTTAATCGATCATCTCCTCAGTTTTGTTTGATGAGTGATAATTCTCCTGCAAAAATCAAAATTGATACCGCTATCTTGAGAGTACGAAATGTTCAGCTTCTACCAGCCATTAGCAATGAACTGAATCAAACTATTGCTCATCACAATGCTAAATTTCCGATCAGAAGAGTTGAAGTCAAAACTTTTACAATCAGTAGTGGCACAAGATCTAAAATTGAAGACCATCTTCTCACTGGTCAACTTCCAAAACGAGTTTTTATTGGTTTAGTATTAAATGAGGCATTTAATGGGACTTTGGAAACTAATCCTTTCTTTTTCCAACATTTCAACCTAAGTAAAATGGATGTCACTTGTGATGGACATAGTGTCTATGGAAAACCATTTGAACCTAGATTTGGAAATGATCAGTATCTCAGATCTTTCCTATCAGTTTACCAAGCATTGGCAAGTCAGAATCAGGTCCAAAATTGCAACATTAATTATGAAGATTACAAAGGAGGTTACTGCTTTTGGGGATATGATTTGACACCAGATCAAGCAGCCGATCAGTCTCATTTGCACCCTATAAAAACTGGGAACCTCAGATTGGAGCTTCAGTTTGCAACATCACTTGACAAGACGATCAACGTACTTGTGTATGCAGAGTTTGACAACCTGATAGAAATCAACGGACTTAGAGAAGTTACCACAGATTACTAAAGATGAATGCAGGATACTTCATTGAACAGGACTTGATGTACAAAACAGATGCATACAGTGCAACAGTCCAGCCATCAGATGAGAAGAGTACCTTACAGAAAGAAGTAGAAGACAATGAGGATATTGATTGTCTTATGAAGACTCTTCTAAAACAAGCCATATTGACTTGTCTAAAGATGGCAGTTGGAGACTGTGCGAAGCATGAATGTCATGGATGCAAAATGAACCACCCAAGTCAGAAATACCACGATATCTGTCTATGGACTTCTCCAAGAGAATGGATTGAAGATTATGGATGTCATGATCCAGCCTTAGAGGGCCTAAACATCTACGATGTGATGAAAGACTTTGATGATAGAATCTGGAATTATCTGTATGGCGACAGTTTGCGACACCCTATGGACTTTACAACAGGGATCAATCACCTGACGCCAGAAGAAAATCAAGAAGCCTATAAAAACTGGCAGTACTTCAAGAAAAATCAAAGTGACTTAACGGAACATTGGAAGACGTACTGGGCCAAGAAACTCATAGAATCCTATGAAGAAAAGGAAACTGAAGAAAACGAGAAACCCAGAAACAGAATAAAAATGAACACTGTTGAACTAATCAAAGTCATAAACAATATACCTGTGAAAGGAGAAGTATGTGCCAAGGATTTACTACCAGAGAAGAAACCACTGGATATGAAGGCTTACATTGTAAATACAGATATATCCACAGATCCAGGAGAACATTGGGTGGCTATCTACTTCAGAAGAGATCAAGTCATCTACTTCGATTCATATGGAAGACCACCAGAAGAGCAATATGTTCTACCATTTATTGAAAGAAACTCTTCAAGATGGATCCATAACAAAGAATGTTTACAGAGTCCATGGAGCAAAGTATGTGGAATTTGGTGTATCTACATCATTCACCAGCTCAACAAAGGACTAGATCTAAACACAGCCATTCATCAAGAACTATATGGAACTGGAGAAGATTTATACCAGAATGACAGAGATATCGAGATGTGGTTCATCTATAACTATGCCAGAGTCATCCTATCCAAGAATGGAATGAGACGCATGGCTCCTCCTGACTTTTTATTCAAACACAGAATACAGACTTGTAAATGTCATAATTATTCACATCACCTTTCAAAGAAGTATCCTAAGTATAATATGTTGTAAATATGTTAAGGGAAATTATTGTAAACAATGACAGAGGGACGGCCCTAATCCTCTGTCATTGTAATCAGTTATAGTTAGCGGGGCAATAAAGTTATAGAAATGTTCACCAGTCTTTGTTGTTCTTTTCAAAAAATCAGTAGTAGTAAGCTTGAGACGGCTAGCTATACACTAGTTAACGCTACAGAGTGATGCCTCTAGGAGATGAGGTCTTGATTGACCAAGAGACTCTAAGACGCATGGTACTTAGTAGCCTTGACTATTACACACACCATATATCACCACATACTATACCCCCTAAAATGACAAAGTTATCTTCAAAGCTGAATTTAACTAAGTTATTTTATATATCACCACAGCAGAACCTTTATCCCCCTCAAAAATGACTAAGTTATTTCCCAACAGCCCAGGAAACTATCATAATCACAACCCAACCAGTAAATATGACCAGGAAACTATCACAATCATAGACCCAACCAAAATACCCCTAAAATAAACTAAGTTATTCACAGCTAGTCACTCAAGCCTACCAGGGGCGGCATCTATGGGGCATTATTTTTAGCCTAAAAAAAACTAAGTTCTTTTCAGGCTTAAAAAAATGCCCCAGAGTGCCCCCCATTACTACTAGCAACATATTACAGTTGCTTAACATCTCTGTTATACAGTATTTAATCTTCATCTAAATGAAAACAAATTATCTATCTATCTATCTATCTTGTGATACTGGCATGATCGAACTCATGCAAAGACTTGTCAGACACAGTGACAGCTGAAACCAGAAAAAAATGGTATATTATTAGCGGAAACGGTTTATAACACTTTGAAACCCGGTGTACGTTATATTTCTCCAAAAAGCAACGATTTGGTCAATGGAAAGGCTTCTATTGTATGTTAATAACTGCAAAATGAAGCAAAAATGATGCACAGCGAAAAAACCTACTCACTTTGTATGATAAACCAAATTTCACCTACTTTTTCCTTCACTTTAGCTTCTGCAATGAGTTTTCATCAGTTATGCATTATCTGTTGGTTGCCAGCATAAACATTGTCTATATTTGATTTACATGTGCGGTTCCAGAGGGGGGACAGGGGGTCCGGACCCCCCCCCCCTAAAAATCACAAAAATATCGGGTTTTTCAGCAAAACAGGTCCGGATCCCCTGAAAAATCACAAACCTTCCAAGCCAGCATTCAATGTTGGATCACCATCGGCTCGCCAGCGAAACGCCATTAAATGGTGTTTCGCTTGCGGGCCGATGATGGCCCTCTTATAGTGGTACTTGAATACTCCCTCCCTTCATCAACTAAAAAAAATGTTGTCAAAGTTGGACCCCCTCTGACAAAACTTTCTGGATCCGCGCATGTTAAAGCAGAATCCACTTCAATTATTGTTTTTTTAAAAATAAATATGTGAAAAGGAGTTCTGGTTACCTGTATTTTCAAGAATTAATTATTTACAGACTGGGATATATGAAAAACTGCAGAGATATGCAAAATTGGTAAATATACCAAAATACCTGTGTGATGACGCCCATAAAAGGCAACAGAAGAAAATGAAACATTAGAACAAACGGTTTTGTAGATGCTCAGCTGACATATGGTCCTTGTTTATACTTTGTGAGCAAATTTAATTCAAACCGTCAATCAGTCTTATGGTCAACATTTGAATAAACTATACTCAGCATAAAAACGTTCTGCTTACTTGAGTCTTTGGGTCATGTTTTCTTGACCAGACGTTGTTGCATAAAATGTTATTAGTGTATCCTTTTGCAAGAAAAAGATGAATTCCTGTTGCAAAATGATATCTGGTGCTGATAAAATGGTTTACTTAAAGCATTAGGGATTTGTCAAGAAATCGCTTTTCCCCTGTATAATGGTTTTTAAGCATTTTAAACATCTCGGACTTTAACATTGTTTAGCTAAGTAAATTTAAAACCTAAGATCTACATCGATTTACATAGAAATAGTGTAATACAGAACCGAGGATTAGTCAAGTAATAATGTCTTTTAGCTCGTTTTAAAACAGATGCAGACAATACTTTGCAAGGGGCGGGTGTAAAACTCTTATATACAGTGTGTAAAAAAGAAACGCACACAGTACATACTATTTGATAACTAGAGCCTTTTCAATAACTCGCATTTCAAACTTGCATGATACTTAGACAAAACTGTCACCTATAAGTAGAGTGAATTCCATTTTTTCAGGCAATATAACATCATGTTTTTGTCGACCTGGAAAGATATCCTCAACGAAAAAGTCGCAAACATAATATTTAATGTAAACTCGTATCCTTTGATTTACAGATTCCTATGCCCTCACACATTTAAAACGATATTCTATCATTTAAATTGTTCCTCTGATATCATAGTATACTTTGCGAGTCAGAAACTTTGATTCTTCGTAGAAAGCGTTGTATAGAAAATATCCAAAGAATAGTTCGATCTGTCCTGAAAAGTGTTGCCTTAAACACATATTTTGCCAGTATGCAAGGTTTGTCATTCTTTGGCTTCTTCTTTCCAATGCATTTGCCGAATCGTTTACTGTTGAATCATTTGAATCATTTGTTTTTGTTAATCTTTTGTGTTATTTATGTCTTGTGTCTGTTATGCTTTCGCGTTTGTTCATTGTTGCCTTGTGGTCACCTGAAGGAAAAGGGCTGACCTCTTGGCTCTTGTTTGTGATGTTTACTGTGAGTTTGTTACTTTCCCATTTGGTATCACGGGACAGGTGTGGTACTTGATTGTATTGATTCCTGATCCTTGCTGTCTTTCTTGCTTTAAGAATCAAACAATGTGACTCGCAAAATGTATTTGGAAATCAAAGGAATAATGGGAAAATGATAAAATATTGTTCCAAATGAGTGAGGATATAGAAAGTCTGTAAATTAAAGAATACTAAGATTTAAGAGCAATTCTCTGTAACCACTTAAATTTTTACATAGGGTCATGGCACGCATAGTCACCGATTTTGCTGAAACTTTCCAATCTTGGTCATGGTGACCCAAAACAAAGCAATCAACACTCCTTTCATCCGTATGCATGCCCGTTGCCATGGAAACGGCGTATGAACATTTCGGCTGAAAAAGTGACAAAAAATCACTTAAAATTGATGGATTTCCAACTGAAATCATTACTTTGACTTAAACCAAATGCCACCAATGGTCCATATGTATGAATATATAACACATCCTGGTGAGAAATACAAAATCAAAATTACATTTGGAAAACCTCGGTTTTTACCCATGCTCTGCAAAGTGGGTGGGGTTTCAGAAATTTGACAAAGGTGATTTTTGAGCATTTTCAAGGGACATTTTCATATTGAGTGCGGTCGGTTACAAATATGCCGGCATATTCCAGTAATAGAACAAGGTTTGGTAAAATGATATATGAAAAGACATGTTTGGGAAAGTATGGTTCCTGAAGCGTTACCATGGCAACAATCAGTGTACCGTCACAAAAAGCAAATTTATCTGTGACTGTATTTCTGATCTCATAAAAATCTGTTGAAGGGACATATATTATTTTTAAACGAGGAAATATGTTCCTTCTTAAGATAATGTACGGAAAATTACATATTATGTTGTAAGTAACCTGCTAAAGGTCAAGGTCAAGGTCACAGAAGCAAGAAATTGACTTAAAATTAGCAATTTTCGCACATATTTAAGTCTATTTCTCCATTATTTGATGTGACTTGGTTTGTATATTTAATCTTCTTATACGCAGCTACACTGCCTTTTAAAATGAAATAATTTCATCCTCCATATTACTTCAAGGTCAAGGTCAAGGTCAATGAAATTATAATATTATTGGTTTAAAATTGGAAATATTAACAATATTCGTTAATCAATTTCTTTAATTCTGTTATATATAGCTTCTTTCTTTAGAAATATGCTTCACAGTATAATATTGTTAAAATAACGTGACAATATGCCTAAATTATCAGTTTGAAGGTCAAGGTCAAGGTCACAGAAGCCAGAAATTACCATAAAATGAGCGATTTTCGCACATATTTAAGTCTATTTCTCAATTATTTGATGTGACTTGGTTTGTATATTTAATCTTCTTATACGCAGCTACACTGCCTTTTAAAATGAAATAATTTTATCCTCCATATTACTTCAAGGTCAAGGTCAAGGTCAATAAAATTTTAAATATTTTTAGTTTTAAATTGGAATTATTGACAATATTCGTAACCAATCTCTTAAATTCGGTTATATATAGCTTCGTCCTTTAGAAATATGCTTCACAGTATAACATTGTTAAAATAACGTGACAATATGTCTAAATTATCAGTTTGAAGGTCAAGGTCAAGGTCAAAGAAGCAAGAAATTACCATAAAATGAGCGATTTTCGCACATATTTAAGTCTATTTCTTCATTGTTTGATGTGACTTGGTTTGTATATTTAATCTTCTTATACGCAGCTACACTGCCTTTTAAAATGAAATAATTTCATCCTCCATATTACTTCAAGGTCAATGTCAAGGTCAATGAAATTATAATATTTTTGGTTTAAAATTGGAAATATTAACAATATATTCGTTAACCATTTTCTTTAATTCTGTTATATATAGCTTCTTTCTTTAGAAATATGCTTCACAGTATAATATTGTTAAAATAACGTGACAATATGCCTAAATTATCAGTTTGAAGGTCAAGGTCAAGGTCACAGAAGCCAGAAATTACCATAAAATGAGCGATTTTCGCACATATTTAAGTCTATTTCTCCATTATTTGATTTGACTTGGTTTGTATATTTAATCTTCTTATACGCAGCTACACTGCCTTTTAAAATGAAATAATATTATCCTCTATATTACTTCAAGGTCAAAGGCAAGGTCAATGAAATTTTAATATTTTTAGTTTTAAATTGGAAATATTGACAATATTCGTTAACCAATTTCTTTAATTCGGTTATATATAGCTTCTTCCTTTAGAAATATGCTTTCCAGTATAACAATGTTAAAATAACGTGACAATATGCCTAAATTATCAGTTTGATGGTCAAGGTCAAGGTCACAGAAGCCAGAAATTACCATAAAATGAGCGATTTTTGCACATATTTAAGTCTATTCCTCCATTATTTGATGTGGTATGGTTTGTATATTTAATCTTTACATAAACAAGTACAATGCCTTTTAAATTGAAATAATTTTATCCTCCATATTACTTCAAGGTCAAGGTCATTAAGACTTTAAAATTTTAGGCTGTAAATTGGAAATATTGACACCATAATTAAACAATTTCTTTATTTCGGGTAAATTGAACTTCTTGCTTTAGAACTATGCTGCATAGTATAACATTGTTGAAATAACATGACAATATGCCTAAATTATCATTTAAAATGTCAAGGTCAAGGTCAAAGAGTCAAGAAATCGGTATTAAATGGAGGGATTTTTACACATAATATGTTTTGTCCTAAATTGGAGATTTGACAATATTTGTTAACAAATTTCTTTATTCCAGTTATGTTAAGCTTCTTCTTTTAGAAATATACTGCACAGTATTCTTTGACCTATGTTAAATATACAAACCAAGTCACATCAAATTTTTGGGGTTCAAAATTCTGAATTTCAATATATTTTTGGGTTTTCAGAAAAATGAATATTTTTTGGGGGTATGAAGATTTTGTGGATATTTTTTGGGGTCATTACAAAAATGGGCTATTTTGAGGGACATTTCTATGTGTCCGAGCCTACGGATGCGGAAAAAATTAGAGTTCCTCCCCCCCCCTGGAGGACAGAAACTCAAGCGGTTCCCAAGCAAATCTATCTTCAACTGCAAATCATCGCAATGAATGCTGTCGACTTAACATAACCCAATTAAGCCAAATGGAATTTCCCACTGTTATCAATTGGAAATATTCCATTTCTGTTTTAAGGGTTGTTGGGTGGTATTTTTCATTTTTATTCAAATTTTAATAGAACATTCTGCAAGCAAACAGTGGAGACCCTGATCAGCCGCCGTGTTCTGCGGCGTCTGGTCTGGGTCTGCACTATTTGCCTACGTCCCACAAAAAGGATGCGAGGCTTATATGGGCTAATAAACGGTAGTTTTGTCTGATTTTCCCCCTTTTCAGTTGCTTTGGACTGCCGTTTTGTAGAAAATGGCTCAGTGGTGGATACCCAATTCGAGACAATATTTTAGTTATAATGGGGATTTTAAAGAAAAATGAATACAAATGAGTAAATCGAACCCCTTAAGGCCTATATCTTAATCCCTTAAACGCTCGTTTTGTGTCGAATACTTCATGCGCGGATCCAGGAATTTTTGTCAGGGGGGGGGGGGGGGGGTGGGGGGGGGGTCCAGGTCAATCTGACAAAAAAAAACTCTGACGTTTTTTTTATGTTTTTTTAGTCCTCAGCTTATTTTACAGAAGTGAAATGGTCAAATTCAAAGAAATCTAGCATTTTTCAAGGTTCCAGCGGGGGTCTAACATTTTCCAGGGGGGGGGGGGGTCTAACTTTTTCCAGGGTGGGGGGGCAATTGCTTATTCCCTATAGAAACCCATATAACTTGTGATTTTCCAGGGGGGGGGGGGGGCGGACCCCCTGTCCCTCCCTCTGGATTCGCACTTGTACCTGCTTGTGAGACCAACACTTTTAGTAGGTTAATTAAGCTCGACATGGTTTGATTTTATTTTAATAATGTCCTACTCAACAACATAGGCTGTCTATAAAATAAAAGGTTAATACAATTCAAAAGAAAGATTTTCGCTCAACATGTACTTTCAAAATATACAATAAAAATATAGATAGCAGTTTCAGCGACCTTTACCTTGCAGGTAGCTGAAAGAAAAATCTTTTTAGTTTAAAAGGCATTGCAGGCCTATAAAAATTATATAATTTCACCAAATTAAATTCAATTTGGAGGAAAGTATGGGAAAAGTGGTAAATTTGAAATAAAGAAATCGGCTATCAAATTTTGTAATTTTTACCAATTTATGTACAAAAATATTAAAGTTTCAGTTACCTTGACCTTGAAGGTATCTGGAGGATTAAACAATTTCAGTTAAAAATGCATTGTAGTTGTGTAGATTAGGATTAGACATACAAACCAAATGAAACCAAATTATGGAAAGATAGCCTAAAATATGGGGAAAATCGCTCATTTTATGTCAATTTATTTATTCTGTGTCCTTGACCTTGACCCTCAAATTCCTATTTAAGACCTATTGTCATGATTATCTTAACAAATGCTATACTGTGCAGCATATTTCTAAAAGAAGAAGCTTAACATAACTGGAATAAAGAAATTGGTTAACAAATATTGTCAAATCTCCAATTTAAGACAAAACATATTATGTGTAAAAATCCCCCCATTTTATACCGATTTCTTGACTCTTTGACCTTGACCTTGACATTTTAAATGATAATTTAGGCATATTGACATGTTATTTCAACAATGTTATACTATGCAGCATAGTTCTAAAGCATGAAGTTCAATATACCCGAAATAAAGAAATTGTTTACTTATAGTGTCAATATTTCCAATTTACAGCCTAAAATATTAAAGTCTTAATGACCTTGACCTTGAAGTAATATGGAGGATAAAATTATTTCAATTTAAAAGGCATTGTACTTGTTTATGTAAAGATTAAATATACAAACCATACCACATCAAATAATGGAGGAATAGACTTAAATATGTGCAAAAATCGCTCATTTTATGGTAATTTCTGGCTTCTGTGACCTTGACCTTGACCCTCAAACTGATAATTTAGGCATGAATTAAAGAAATTGGTTAACGAATATTGCAGTGTTTCCGCAAGAGTGCGTTTCTTGCGTTTTTGACGCAATAAATTGACTGCTGACGCACTGACAGTTTGTCTGTGCGTTTTTCGTGATGCACCCAAAAATAGCAGCGAGAACGAAACTCCATCTTCTTTATGTGCCGAGATCTGAGGACTTAAATTTACCTCGATGATAACACTTTTATAAATAGTGTTCCTGTGGAAAATAGACCTGCGCACAAATATCTTTGCTGGGTATTTCCATGACGTATCTGATTTATTTCAAAAACGACGGCTGCGCATGTCAAAAGTCATTTGCAATTCGCACAGATGGGGTTTCGTTCCAAATAATTTCGGATTGTTTCGCTCTGGCTGCTCTTTTGAGGCATTATGCAGCATAATTTTTTAAAAAAAGTAGTCTAGAAAAGAAAGTTTTCTTTGATCCAATACTCCAAATATATAAGACAACGATTTTAAAAGAAATGAAACCAATGCATCACATCTATTTTTAGACTGACCGTCTGCCCATGGGTAAAGCGCTCAACTGTTAAACAACAATGGCTGCCCCGTAATGAAATTGGTGAGCAGACGCTTTTATTTCTTGTCCTCTGGAGGATAGGGCTTTCACTACAAGCAACACAACATTGAATAATTCCCATGAAGCAGAAAATGTAACAAAAGCCGTCGATCACAAGCCTACTGATAGTTAAACATGCACAGAATTTCGAGAACTTTTATCTTACGATAGGGGACATTCTTCAACTACCTTTAATATTGACGCATGCTCAGACAAAAAGTAAATATACATTAAAAAAGTTCTAACCCTCTAAATTTGCCAATGCCCCCAAATTTTCAAACAAGGGGTCATCAATGACCCCAAAAAATTCTGGTCTTGCAGAAACACTGATATTGTCAATATTTCCAATTTAAAACTAAAAATATTAAAATTTCATTGACCTTGACCTTGACCTTGAAGTAATATGGAGGATAAAATTATTTCATTTTAAAAGGCAGTGTAGCTGCGTATAAGAAGATTAAATATACAAACCAAGTCAAATCAAATAATGGAGAAATAGACTTAAATATGTGCGAAAATCGCTCATTTTATGGTAATTTCTGGCTTCTGTGATCTCAACCTTGACCTTCAAACTGATAATTTAGGCATATTGTCACGTTATTTTAACAATGTTTTACTGGAAAGCATATTTCTAAAGGAAGAAGCTATATATAACAGAATTAAAGAAATTGGTTAACGAATATTGTCAATATTTCCTATTTAAAACTAAAAATATTAAAATTTCATTGACCTTGACCTTGACCTTGAAGTAATATGGAGGATAAAATTATTTCATTTTAAAAGGCAGTGTAGCTGCGTATAAGAAGATTAAATATACAAACCAAGTCACATCAAATAATGGAGAAATAGACTTAAATATGTGCGAAAATCGCTCATTTTATGTTAATTTCTGGCTTCTGTGACCTTGACCTTCAAACTGATAATTTAGGCATATTGTCACGTTATTTTAACAATATTATACTGTGAAGCATATTTCTAAAGGAAGAAGCTATATATAACAGAATTAAAGAAATTGGTTAACGAATATTGTCAATATTTCCAATTTAAAACTAAAATTATAAAAATTTCATTGACCTTGACCTTGACCTTGAAGTAATATGGAGGATGAAATTATTTCATTTTAAAAGGCAATGTAGCTGCGTATAAGAAGATTAAATATATAAACCAAAGCACATCAAATAATGGAGAAATAGACTTAAATATGTGCGAAAATTGCTAATTTTAAGTCAATTTCTTGCTTCTGTGACCTTGACCTTGACCTTTAGCAGGTTACTTACAACATAATATGTTATTTTCCGTATATTATCTTAAGAAGGAACATATTTCCTTAGTTTAAAATAAAATATGTCCCTTCAACAGATTTTTATGAGATCAGAAATACAGTCACAGATAAATTTGCTTTTTATGACGGTACACTGATTGTTGCTATGGTAACGCTTCAGGAACCATACTTTCCCAAACATGTCTTTTCATATATCATTTTACCAAACCTTGTTCTATTACTGGAATATGCCGGCATATTTGTAACCGACCGCACTCAATATGAAAATGTCCCTTGAAAATGCTCAAAAATCACCTTTGTCAAATTTCTGAAACCCCACCCACTTTGCAGAGCATGGGTAAAAACCGAGGTTTTCCAAATGTAATTTTGATTTTGTATTTCTAACCAGAATGTGTTATATATTCATACACATGGATCATTGGTGGCATTTGGTTTAAATCAAAGTAATGATTTCAGTTGGAAATCCATCAATTTTAAGTGATTTTTTGTCACTTTTTCAGCCGAAATGTTCATACGCCGTTTCCATGGCAACGGGCATGCATACGGATGAAAGGAGTGTTGATTGCTTTGTTTTGGGTCACCATGACCAAGATTGGGAAGTTTCAGCAAAATCGGTGACTATGCGTGGCACAACTTTTTAAGTGGTTACAGAGAATTGCTCTTAATTACATAATTTGCGACTTTTTCTTTTATGGGTACCCTTACAAGTCGACAGAAAATATGATAATATATTCCCTGAAAAAATATCTTATTCAAGCTACTGATAAGTTACAGTTTAGTCTAGGCACCATGCAGTTTTGAAATGCTTATCTTTGACATAACTTAAGTTATCAAACATTCTAACGCACTTGTTGTTGTAATGCGCGACGTTTGATTGGATAACGTCAAAAATTTGCGACAGTATATCCTTTGACGTCATTAATTACGTAACATGTCGTTGGATGACGTGCTAATTTATGCGGCTTAATGCGGCTTGCAACGCTCCATTTTGATACGAAACTGCAGAAGTGCATTAGAATGAGGGTAACCATATTCAAAATTTTAATTTGGGGAGGTATTTCGTCGGATATTCGTTCGGAAATCACGTTTTACGGCTCCGCTCGCGCGTCGCCGTAAAACTAAAATTCCGACCGTATATCCGACTATATATCTCCCTAAATGAAAAGTTTTAATACTAACAGTTATCCCCTAATTATGTACATTTTGCGATTCTTTTTGTACACACTGTGGTATGTAAGCAACTTTGGGATGACCCAAACAATTACCATTACGTTTGTCTTCTGTTATCCTTAAGTTGTTAGAAAGGATTATACTTACCAGGATAGAGCTGTTTTGATATATTAACTCCCCCGATTCATCCTTTCCAGGGTGGGTGAGAAATGAAGGATAATATTTTTTTTCGCAATGAGATATACATTAAAACGGCTTTGAAATGAGTCATTAAATGCTTGACGTTTCCCTAATAAACTATTCAATCAAACGGTGATGGGGAAGCAAGCTTTTGTGAAAGCTTTTGCTTGTTTTCAAACCACAGCGTCACCGAGACCCTTCGATTATGAAAACATAAATATTAGACTTCTTCCTTAACATAACTGTAAGTGGGCCGATCAAATATTAGATAGACATTTAAGTGTTCAAAATATTACACAAAACACACAAAAAAACCAGCTTTGAAAACAATCCCCTTGATTCATACATATCGACAGGAGGCTGGAATGGCATGGAACCATAGAGTAACGTTATTAGGAGTTGTGTGTGGCGTATTTGTGTATTTATAATCTTTTTATAAGTAAAATTCATAGTCCTTTCTCTAAGAAGTCAGAAGACCTCTATGTGACTGGGTATTGATCTTAGAGAAACTAAAAGACATCACTCTAAACATAGCACGCAATTCCATGCTCCACTACATTCCATGCTTTACAAATTGCATACTAGCATGATAAGAAGACACCCACTTCTCACAAGAGAAAAATCAGCAGTATGTCGCATCTGTTAGTTTAGATTTCCCATGGAGGAAATTTCTTTAAAAATGATCTTTTATGAAAATCAATCCTTGTTATCTTCAGCGGGGAAAGAAAGTCAACTTCTCAAGTCGAAAGTTCGTGACTGCTTCCAAAACAATATCCGATGCATTTACCTCCTTTAGATGGAAAGAAATCAACTCCAGTCATGAATTTGCGGGTGATAGGAAAAATCTACTAGCATGATGATGATACGAGGGATGATCTTAAAGTTCTGATCCTGGTGAGATATCTCTGTAACATGCAATGCAACATGCCTGAAAATTGTACCACATAGTAATATATTCTTTGTTTATACACTGCTCTGACGTGTTTTATGTAACTTGAAGCAGCGACTGGAAAAAAAAAACTTTCCCAAAATTACCATGCCTTCGATGCACTGACCTATCAAGCAGAATGTGCATGTTAGAGACGCCGAAATTTTGACAAATGCAGTCTCAGCATTTCGTTTTAATGGTTGCTCAATGATCACCCGTAAGCCAATATGTTCTGAAGATATGGTGAACTTTCTATATGATTTGGGTTTTCTAGGCCCTTGAATGTATGGCTATGCAACTGTCAGCGATAATCAAATTTTTGACCACTTGAAGTTTTGACCGGCCCTTACTGTCGTAATAACAGCTGTATTAAAAGTAAAAAATGTTTTAGATAAACGAAGATGAACAGGCTTTTGTCTGAAGCAATTATGAATTTTCCGTATTGCCCGAGACTGATAGTAACCCACATAAGAAAATTAAAACGAGTCTACAAATAAGGTCAATATTCTGAGGTACACAACTATGTATGTGTATATCTAAAAATAAAACCCAATTATTTGTCCAAAGGTGCATTATATCGTAAAATGATGCAATATGGGATTGAATTGAGCACAAAGCATCCATCTGAAACCAATAACAATTTTGAAATTTTTTACTTAAAATCCGTCATTTTTTCGGCAAAAAGTATAACTTTTTACAATATTCCAATTAAGATTGATATATTTTGTAATCAAAATAGTATTGGTCTTAGATATTTCGCCGAAATATGGTTCGACATGTTTTTAGTCCAAATTAATAGACAAAAATAGAATATTCTCGGAAATGAAAATTCTGCAATGTACTCAAAATGACGTAGTTGTCAATTTCAATGACGTCATAAGAATTCCGAATTGAACTTTAAATATTGAATCGACATAACCTGTCGCCATTCTAACATTTGAATGGACATTACAAGTAACAAAAATTAAAAAGACAATGCAGTTTTACCTTAAAGTTTTAAAGATGCTGGGCTTGACAGATTCAGATTTAAATATTATCATTATTCTATAATATGAAAAAAGGCCAGTGCTATGGAGTGAACCATATATAATGTGCTGTAATTATTAATCGAAACAGTACAGCAAGAAAATATTAGCATCATTATAAAGGCACAAACTAGATCTTTTGAATGGTGCATATTATGTCTCTCAAAAATGTCTCTGGACAAAGCTACATGGCAACGATCAGAACTTTTGGATCATCCCTCATACTTCCGCATTTGACACATGCTTCGATGACATTGAAACAAACCTCAGGACAAACCAATCGAGTGACCTATTTCCACGTTTTGTCTTTAATCTTTCTTAGGTTATTTTCTCTGTTTATTCTGTTTTCTGCTTGTAGGCCTATTGTCCGTTCTGTTTGTTTGTTTTACATTTTCTTGCTCCTATTTTCTAATAAATGAAAAGTTCGTTTCTGTTTTATGCTGGCACGAAACAATTTAACCACGCACACTGATAAATATAGAATGAATGACGTCACAATGATTTATAAATGGGCCCTTTATAAACTTATTAAAGAATTTCGTATCTGTAGTTATCAATTTATCAATAAGTTCGACCAAGAAAACCGCTGATAACTCATAATTGGAAATATTTTCTTGGTAGAAATAATAATTACAATTCTAAGTTATTCTAAGTTAGGCCATTAGACCGGCTGAAGAGTGAAAAAATAAGCAAAGCCCATGGGTAATACAGGTGTTGAACCTCCCACATTTACACTGAAAAGACACCCCATTTTAGACATTTCAAATACTCTTTTAATAAGAGAAGTCTACTTTTGTTTTTACTTTGCCATTTGAAAAACGAAAAATTTCATCAAAACGTTATTCATTGAACAATAACTTTGATTACAACCCTCTTCGGAATAGTCCATTTCAAAACCAATAACAAATATAGGCTAAGTAAACACTGTTTCATAACCCCCCCCCCCCCCCATTCCACTGGACGGCGATTCCGCTACGATTCGAAATTTTGGTCAAAATGACACGAATTGTAGCAGAATTGGCAAGAGCGCAATAGAAGCGTAGTAGAAGCGCAATAGAAGCGCCTTGGTCTTAGAAGAAGCGTATCAGAATTTCAGATTCTATATAGAAAGGATATAAAAATGCAACGAAAGCGTAGCTCCATCGCCAAGGTCGTACATGTAGCAATGTCGAAGATACATCTACATCAGCGTAAACTAAGCGTAGCCAGATCTTCATTGTCGTAGTGGGGTCGTAGCAGCAGCGTAACGGAAGCGTAGTAGAAGCGTAGTGGAAGCGTACTGGAAGCGTCAAGTCCCCAAATCGTGTGGCTGTCTACACTTCCGCGGCGATTTGGAATAATTTTAGAGAAAATCCTAGATCGACATGAGCGTAGCGGAATCGCCGTCCAGTGGAATGGGGGTGTCAATGAACTTATATAAGTTCTTTATGCATTAATAAGTAAGCCGTAGAAAATGATTTGCTTTATGAGATAGAAGCCTCTGCTTTAGGTTTTTGTATGTATGATATAAACTGTGGTTCGCCTACAGTGGCCGATTATATGCTAGTCTGATCGTACTCCGTTAATTGTCTAATACAGATACTGGTATTATGTCAACGTTCAGGACACACGTGGCGGTTCGAACATGGTATCATGAAGTGTCCTTGTGGAAGTCTTCAATGAGCTTAAAAGGGCATAACAGCAAAGTAATCAATGGCCGTTCGGAAATGTTTTTTTTTTATAGAAGAAGGCGCACAGTATAAGCATTTAGGGGTGTTTTGTGACAAAAATATGTTTATTGACGTAAGCGTCAAAGATACTTGCAATAAACTCAGAAGCACATTTTTAAGTCTGCTTAATTGTGGCATTTACGAGGACAGGTTGATCCCCCTATCGGTGAGACGTATTTACAATGCATTAGTTCTGCCGAAAGCATTATATGGTTGCGAATTGTGGTCGAATATTCAATCTTCACATTTAGTGTCGCTGGAGCGGGCTCACCGTTTTTGTGTGAAGTTTATGCAGTTTTTGCCAAAATCTACGCGTACTGACGCCGCATTAGCTCTTTTTGGATTTAACTCTCTAGAAACAGTCATACATTACAGGAAACTCATATTCCTAGGTCAGCTGTGTCGATTAACTGGTGATCACAGAGTTAAGACTGTATATCATCATAGACTTATCCATTATAACGAAACTCCAGCGAAAATGATAGGATTTTTTTCCCGACATCTGTCGTATACTTACAAAATATGACCTCACGCGTTGTATATCAGATTACACTGAAAACGGTTCCATTTTGTCCAAATATTCATGGAAGAAACTAATCAGCGCTTAACTAAACGAGGTGTTTAGATGCGAGTTACTCATGAGAGTCGCAACCTCCTAGTCATTGTGCCGTCTAACCAGAATACACTCTGTTTTGCACGAGCCCCATATATTGCGGTCTCTTAGTAAAGCTTTTCCCGTGATACAAAATACAAGTCCTGTTGGCTATTCATAGGCATGCTGTTTACCGGAAAATGGTATTCATCATGCCAAAAGTGCGGCGAAAAGTCAAATGCCATTGCAGAACACATTCTACTATTCTGTCCTAGTACGAATATCTTTAAGTTTACGTTGGGGCGAAAGTTATTTACTCGTTTTGGAGTTAAATTCTTTCGACAATTTAGAAGTCTGTCACCATCTGATCAAGTAGATGCCTTATTTTCAGGATTCTATGGTCTAGAACTTGATGAAAATGTTAGATTAGAGTCACTTAAAATACTGTTACATTAACTGAAATTACTAAGATGGCACTTGCCCTTAGACAAACTGATGCTATCTTAATAATAGTGATCAATTGCTCAGTCATTCAGTGATATACGCCAGTGAAGTCGCGATAATTCTTTTTTAATTCAATTATTTTAAACCAAAGCATATGTTGTGGGGACTCCAAAGAACCGTCTCATAATAAGATGGCTCTCTTGAGTGTCCAAAACATGTTTTGATTGATGATAGGAGTTCAATCATCAAGGGAATTACGTCTACGGATGCGAAGGTATAATCCTGATTTGGTTCTCTGACTTTAGACCCAAACACATGTTGTAGGGACTAGGAGAGCCGTCTTATTATGAGACGGCTCTATTGAGTATCAGTAGTAATGGGTGTCACTCTGGCCCCATTTTTTAAGCCTGAAAAGGACTAAGAATTTTTCAGGCTAAAATGGGCCCAGAGATGACTACCCTGGTAAGCTTGAGTGACTAGCTGTGAATAACTTAGTTTATTTTTGAGGACTATTCTGGTTGGTTCTATGATTGTGATAGTTTCTTGGGCTATTGAGAATAACTTAGTTTATTTTTGGGCTATTCTGGTCTATGATTGTAATAGTCTCCTGGGCTATTGAGAATAACTTAGTTTATTTTTGGACTATTCTGGCTGGATCTATGATTGTCATAGTTTTCTGGTCATATCCACTGGTTGGCATGTAATTGTAATAGTTTCCTGGGCTATTGGGAATAACTTAGTTTATTTGAGAGGTATTAAAGACTCTTTTGTGGTGATATATAAAATAACTTATTTAATTTCAGCTTTGAAAATAACTTAGTCAATTTATCTAGAGAAGGTGTGTACTTAGATATGATTAGGCTGCTTGAAAGTATTTAAGAATTATACTTTTTCAGATTTTTGCATGAAGTCGTATTTGATAGCTAGTATCTATCTTATGATTAAGCTAGAGCTTCTGTTCATATCTTAGATAATTATCATTGGCATGTGATAGTATTGGGGTTGATCAGATGTTGATGAATGTTTCCATATCGCTTGAGATGTGGATGCAATGTGGACCTTCACACGTAAAATGTGGATGCAATGTGGATCTACCACATCTCCAAAATTTGAATGTGGATGTAATGTGGAGCAATGTGGATGTATTGTGGAGCAATGTGGATTTCCACATTTCAAATGTGAATAAATGCATATATATTGCGTGTCAGAATAATGGAGATTTACGTTCATTCTTGGATAAATACGAATTATATGTGGACCACCACAATTAAAATGTGGATCCACCACATCTCCACATCTTGACAATGTGGATCCACCACACCTCCATATCTCCACAATGTGGAGTTTCCACACCTACACATTTGACAATTTGACTTATACCCTCTCTCCAATCAATCCCTGGTAGGGCTGTGAATAACTTTTTGGGCCATTCTGGCTGGTGTATGATTGTGATAATTTCCAGCTTTGAAAATAACTTGGTCAAATTTAGCTTTGAAAATAACTTAGTCATTTTTGTGGAATAAAGGTCCTACTGTGATGATATAGAAAATAACTAGGTAAAATTCATGAGTCCAAATTATATTTTGTATTTCTGTCAGTAGATGATATGCCATAACTGATTTGTTCCCATGTGATACCTGCAAATGAAATACGTCTACTATGATATGATAGCAATCGTTCTCAGCTTTTATAGGGTGAAAATATTTTGAAAATCGGTCTAGGCAAACTCAAGTTATTGCGAAAATACGATTTTACTTTTTAGAAATACGGTTCTTGTTATTGAATTATCTCCCTAGAATAAAAGATTTAACAGTAAAAAATATGCAAAATTTGTAATATCTCCGGTAATTATTATCCAATTGACTTCAAATTTTTACCATAAGATAGCTCTTATATTCAAGTTATCGATTTTACATACTATAAGGCATGATATCTATCAAGGGATAGTGCAACATTGAGACACCATTTCAAACTCATTTTGTTAAAGGATTACTTTATATATGAATCTCAAATATTTGCTTATTAAGTCAGTAGAGATATATATTGAACACAAATTACTGACCACTGGTACTATATACGTCCATCGAGGCCTGTAGAGAAGCACAAGAAGCTTTGTGCTTCAGAAACTGTTGAATATGCATTTAAAAAGGTAGAGCAGCTTCGGCTGTTTAAGGGCGCCAGCCTTCGGGTTGGAGTGGCTCCGCCTCAAATTCTCTGGTCCATAGAGACATGCGGGAATTTGACTTGTATTTGAGACAGTTTCAATCGCCAGGGATTCCCAGGTAAGGATAGTACTGGGGGAGTAATGGTGCTGTTTATACAGTGCCTGATACTTCTTGATAATTTTTCAAAAAATGTAGTCTCGTCTGCACTTTAAGCCTAGCAAAAATTGTAGTCTCGCCTGACACTTTGTGAAATTCACCCTGCTGCATTGTGAAACTTTCAGTAGTTTGGCTTATAGAAAATATTTGATCTGATGAAAAATTCAAATAGATCTGCATATCAAAATAATTTGAGAACTAGTAATCTTGACTGAGGATTTTTTCAGTAGTTTGGCATATAGAAAATATTCGATCTGATGAAAAAATCAAATAGTGATTACGCTTGATGAAACAATTTTGTGAAATTTCAACTGTTGATTTCAGAAAATCTGGGTTTTTCCAAATCTGGGTTTTTCCAGTATAAAAAGCTGATTTATTTTGCTATCGGTATAAATAGAGTGGGTCTGATTGACAGCCCTTATTGTTCTTTGAACACTGAACGAAGAAGAATGGATATCTCAGCAATAAAGAAAAATACAAGCTGCAGTGATGATATGATAACACCTGCATCTAAAAGATATTATATAAGCTATGCACAAATTCGATATCCGATGAAAAGGCTGAGTGCAGCATTGGATAGTAAACTCAAGCAAGGAAGACCACCAAAGTACTGTAGAATGTGCCATAGAGAGCTTTGTAAGCTGATAGGAAGACAACTAGAAAGAGAGCCTTTAGAAAAGAAATATGTGAAGGGAAGAAATAAAACGGAGCAAAGATGTGATAAAAGAAAGAATTTTTCTTCTGCAAAAGAGAACAGAAAACAAGAAAATGCAGTCCTCTCTCAAGTGTTGCAGCAAACAATACATGCAAAAAATAAGACAGAGTAGAAAATGTCATATTTTTGTGAGAAATATTGACAAAACTGTGGGTTATTATTTCACCACAAGTATAAAAGGACACAATCAGAGAGAAGCTATTCATTCACCAAAACGATTTCAGTGGGTCAACATCAGTGTCCAAAGTGTGAACGACAGTTTGCAAGATCAGACAGTTTGAGACGACATCTGACAAGTGGTATCTGCAGTGAAGATATGGAGTCAGAAACAATGTCAGAAAAGGAAGACTCTACTATGTCTGAAGAATCAGATGCAGGGACTTCCAGAAGTCATCAAAAGGAAGATATCTTTGGGAAATATGATCACAAAGATTATGACATTCGTGATGGTAGTGATACAGACTATACTGATGAAGATGATGAAGACCAACATTATTCTAGAAAAAAGAGCAAGTTTGATCCTTGGCAAGTTTTTGTTGGTGGAGCCCATCGATACCTACAAGACACTTTCAATGAAAGTGTACAACATACAGTAGAGAAACATCCAGACATGAACATAAATGAAGCAGAGGAGGTCACTTTTAATAAGCTAGAACCTAGATACAGAGCAGAGGTCATTGATCGCTACAAGTGCTTCCTTGAAGTATCCAAGGCCATGAAGAAAGATCCCTTGTACAAGAAGATAACAGCTACAGTAAAGAGACTACGAGATGATGATGAGTTTGATGAGGATGACGCTTTGAGATATACTATTAAGAAAAGAAGGTACCGCGCCGCATAGCGCAGTCGTAACGTGTCTGGCTACAGATGTGTGTCTGACTGCAGATCCAGGGGTCGCGAGTTCGATCCCGGCCCGGTACTATACTTTAGTGGAGATTGATCATGAAATAATTTCTACGGTCATTCTCCTCCCTTCTGCTGATTTATTCAAGAAGGGTTGTTGTCAGTTACAAGCGAAAGTATGTGCACAATTTACTGGTTAACCGCTTGCTCAAGCCTGCCCAGGAAAAAGTGTGGTTAAGTGAACTGACCGTCCCGCAATGACCATAGCTGTTGACATGGGACGTAAAGCAACAAAAACAAAAAACAAAAAAAATACCTTTTGGATGGGACACTTGAAGAATATGACCCACCATCCTATTCCTTAGATGAAGATGATGAATCAGGCTCATTACAACAGAGTTCAGGATCAAAATATGCACCAAGTCAGCTGCAACAGAACAACTTTGGACCAACATATACTCAAAGTCAACTAGGCTCTGGATCAATGTTTAAGACTTTCTAATTGAATTCTACTTTGTATGATGGCATATAATCTTTAATTTCTCTTATTGTAAACAATGAACAGAGGGACGGTCCTAATCCTCTGTCATTGTAATCAGTTATAATTAGTGGGGCAATAAAGTTATAGAAATGTTGACCAGTCTTTGTTGTTCTTTTAATTAAACAATCAGTAGTAGTAAGCTTGAGACGACTAGCTATACACTAGTATATGCTACAGAGTGATGCCTCTAGGAGTTGAGGTTTTGATTGACCAAGAGACTCTAAGACGCATGGTACTTAGTATCCTTTGCTATTACACATATATCACCACATATTATACCCCCTAAAATGACTGAGTTATTTTCAAAGCTGAAATTAACTAAGTTATTTTATATATCACCACAGCAGGACCATTAATATTTCTCAATATACTTAGTTATTTCCCTAACAGCCCAGGAAACTATCACAATCATTGATCAGCCAGAAAAACTCTCAAATAGACTATAACTCTGAAATAGACTAAGTTGTTCCCCAATAGCCCAGGAAACTATTCCAAATCGGTCAAAAATAAACTCAGTTATTTCTCAATAGCCCAGGAAACTATCATAATCATAAGCCAACCAGTGGATATGACCAGGAGCTTATCACAATCACAATCATCGACCAGAAAAGACCTCAAAAATAAACTAAGTTATTCTCAACAGCACAGGAAACTATCATAATCATAGACCCAACCAGAATAGGCCTCAAAAATAAACTAAGATATTTCCACAACAGCCCAGGAAACTATCATAATCATAAACCAACCAGTGAATATGACCAGGAGTTTATCATAATCACAGCTCCAATCAGAATAGTCCTCAAAGTTATTCACAGCTAGTCACTCAAGCTTACCAGGGTATTCATCTTTGGGCCCATTTTTAGCCTGAAAAATTCTAATTTCTTTTCAGGCTTAAAAAAATGGGCCCAGAGTGACACCCATTACTACTAGTATCCAAAACATATTTTGACAGACGTTTAAGCAACTCAGTCTTCCTGAGAAGCACGTCTCAGGAACAAGTTATGGGGTTAACTGCAATTTAGTTCTCTAACTTCAAGCCGTAACACATGTTGTGAGTACTCAAAAGAGCCGTCTCAAAATGGGACGGCTCTGTTGAGTATTCTACATATGTTTATGACTGTTGGATATGAATTCACTCATCTAGAGATATACTCCTTAAGATGTGAGGGGAAATTTTCTTGCTGGTTTTTCTTTACTTTCTAACCAAATTACATGTTGTAGGAACCCAAGAGCGCCATCCCAATATGTGACGGCTCTATTGAGTATCCAAAACAGGTCCTTAACTGTTGAATAGGAGTGCAATCATCCAGAGAAATATGTCTGATGATATGAAGGGATTATTCTGATTTAATAATCGTACTTTATACCAAGACGCATGTTGTGGGGACTCAGGGGAGCCATATCAATATGAGACGGCTCTAATGAGTATCCAAAACATACTTTTTACCCACGAATAGTAATTCAGTCATCCATGGAAATATTCCTCAAGACAAGAGGGTATAATTCTGATTTTATCCTGTAGCTTTTAACCAAACATGTGTTGAATTGAGGCGGCTCTATTGAGTATCATATTTGTGCTTTAGACTAAAATATATTAAATAAGAGGGAAATCTTGATTTTGATTTGTAACTTTCAAACTAAAATCACATAATATGGCGACTCGGGAGGGCCGGTTTGATGTGAGACGGTTCTAATGAGTATCCAAAGCATCTTTTGAATGGTAGATGGAGGTTAAGTCATTCATTTAATTAAGCCTCAGGATTGAAGGGGATAATATATTTTTTATGTACTTCTAAACCAAACACATGTTGTAGGGACTCAGTGGAACCGTCTCAAGATAAGACGAACCTATTGAGTGCTCATAAAAATGTGTGGACTGATGATATGGAAAGCGAACACAATGTCCCGTAAAAGAAAGAAAAAGAAAAGTTTATATATCTAAGTTAAAATAGCGTAAAGTGGATGCTTTGTTTTCTTCTGGGTTAAAATCCTTAAATTTCGTTTCTGTAAGGTAAAACTCAGAGGTAATCATAGGGGCACAGTCAAAATTAAGTAACATTCTGACCAGACATATCAATACTTTGGTTGAACGGATGGGATTAGGACAAGCATGTGACAGTAATCATCTCAATGAGCGAAGATCAGCCAAGCACACATGCAGGATGGCCTGTGCCTCGTGAGTGTAGAGAACTACGGGTTCTCAAACATTTTGTAGATGTGCATAACTATATTGACTTTGTTTGTGTACGTTTTTCCGTATGTTATATATGTGTTTGTATTGTGCTCTCCATATCTGGAGGATAATAAAGTATCTATCTATTAAAGCATATGGTTAAAATTTCTGTCGTTATAAAACTTTTTGTCGCGAAAGAAGTAGGCGGTAAGCACTCTCCAGTTTGTTTTGGGCCGAGATGTCCAATTACCGCTAGAAAGTGTGCGTTCTTTGTTCAGCTTTACCCCACCTTAGTAATCTTGGAACCCATCTTAATGGTTTGGCATAAAAAACTAAAGGAAAAAACAATGCCTTTCAAATCTGAAAATATTGCGTAAAATATTGCGTAAAAATACACATTATAATTGCTATTAAAATTGTTTTGCTAAAAATAGTGCACTGTCATCACTAACTTGGAACTATGCAATTAATTTATTCATAGTTCTTTTTTTGTAATTGGATAATAATCCGCAAGTTGAACTTTTAATTGATTTACGTAATAAAATAAAACAGCAAGACTGGAAGGAAAATTCGGCGATGAAAGACACAGCAACAATTTGATAACAATGCTAATAAAACAATTTTTAGACCAAAATTATATTTAGTTTAAACATTTTATACAACATACGTACACTGTAAACATACAGAGGATTTTGAATCTCATGTCATGGTGTCACGCTCTATATACAAACCGCACTACATGCAGTAAAATTGTGTGTTAATGAATAAGTTTGCAAATCTTCCACTTGTCATTATTTTGTAGGCCCCTGATTCAACAGTTTATAGGTTCATTATCTCATTTTACACTAAGCTTTGTCAGATAGTTCTATACCATGCCCTAAATTTATGCAGCCTGCACAGTGGCCATCCTTTTGCTATATCTTACTAATGCTCTTTGCAAAGGGAGTGATCATGTCGGTGGATCAGATTCAGCGTGCAGGCTAAATTTATGCTCTGTTTATAGAATTGAATCAATCAAAGCACATCGTTTTTGACGTGAAAACATTTATTCATGGTTATTGTTTGTATATTAGGTCACCTCAAGCTACGCATATTCAGTCTTCTTTAGAAATAAATAGGGTGCATAGTTACTGGGGCTAGCTTCGTTTTGGCCATTTCAATTTACCCCAAAAGCGGCTACCTACTCTACCTGGGATCGGTTACCCCATCAACCTGTCGTTGAAGCTCTCACCAATCCATGCGCCAGTCTTCCACAAACATCGTCCCTGCATGTGGTTGTATGCTTTCCAACAGGCCGTCTGATTCTGCAGGGATCCCCAAAGTATCTCGCCATGGTGCTTAAATTTCATAATGTTCTTGACTGTTTTTGTTCCGTGCATTTCCCTTGCGATGCCTTTGGTTTGTCTGTGGTGTAAGATTGATGCATTTCCTAGACAGACTCAATTGCTTTATGAATTCGATCCCTTTGTTGACAAATTAGGTTATCAGTAGTGAATTAGACTGCAGATCCAGGAGTCACGAGATAAATCACAGTCTGGTCCAATACTTTCGTGGAGAATGATCAGGAAGTATGACCAGTTACAAGCGAAAGTATGTGCACGAAGTACTGCCTAACTAAGTAAAGCTTGCCCAGGGAAAAGCCTGTTAAGGTAAAATTTCTCGACATGACCATAGTTTTTTACTGGGACGTACACCATCAAATCAAACCAAGCAAATCAAGTTGTGATAAAATGCCTCATATGATTGCTTTTAGAATCAATAAAAGGGCAAAGATCATGTTGAGTGTATCATATAATGAGGAGTGCTGCACCATAAAGCATAATTTAGCAACGAGACCTTAACGTAATTGTCAATTTTACTTTAATTTTCATTCAGTATAATTGATTTCTTATAGCTAGTCTAATCTCTTCTCTATTATATCTTTCCAAAGATATTATCACAGATTTGGAATCTGGTAAAAATGTTGAAGATTTATGGACTATGTTCAAAACTAAGACTTTTGAAATAATGGACAAATTCATTCCTACAAAAATATTGAAAGGGAGGAGATCAGTCCCATGGTTTAGCTACAAGCTCCGACGTATGACTAGGAGGAAAGCACGCCTCTATAAACATACAAAAAATATAAACAGTGGACAGAATTTAAATCATTTCAACGTCAATGTAAGAAAGCCCCCCGGTGGCTTAGGCTGCTGTCCGTTCTAAGGCGGTGGTTCTGTTGTTGTTGACTTTTTGTTTATTGTTACTCCCATTGTTGGAGTCTGTAATTGTTCTATGTTTTGTTGTACGCTACTTTATGTCAATTCTAGTATTGCAATCATCTTGATGGGGAAGAGAGAGCTGATTGCTTTGCTAAATTTGTCTTCCTGGTGTCTCGTGATGGTTGAGCGGCTCTTCCTCGCGGTGCCACGGGGTTGTCTGCAGTTTGTGATTGTGGTATTCCCTGATCATACTCACTTACTATTTTTTACCTAAAGACTGGTTAAATGCAAACGTATCACTGGTGTTCAAAAAAGGAGATGTTTATATAGCGGAAAACTACCGGCCTGTGTCATTGACTTCAGTATCGTGTAAACTTCTTGAACATATAATTTGTAAACATTTGTTAGATCACTTAGAGAAGAATAAAATTCTGACAAATTTAAACCATGGATTTAGAACAGGATATTCTTGTGAAACACAGCTCCTAACTACAATGCATGATCTTCTAAGGAACAATGACAAAGGACTCAAACAGATATGGTCATATTAGACTTTTCCAAAGCATTTGATACAGTACCACACGGGAAACTATTACATAAACATGAAAGATATGGAATTAATGGAAACATATATAGTTGGCTGGAGATGTTCTTGACAAAACGACACATGCGTGTAGTCGTGGATGGAGATTTTTCTGATTCCGTTACCGTTGACTCTGGAGTACCTCAAGGGACAGTTTTAGGTCCACTTCTCTTCCTCTGTCACATAAACAACCTACCAGATTGTGTCAAGTCAAGTGTGTTGTGCCAAGTTAGATTGTTCGCGGACGATTGTCTGCTATATAGGACAATAAATTCTCAAAGTGACCACCTAACATTCCAGAAAGATCTTGAAGCACTTGAAAAGAGAGCGAGTGACTGGGGTATGAGATTTAATGCCAAAAAATGTTACCTAATGAGTTCCAACAGTAGATCCAGCCATTTCTATACACTAAATAACCATATACTACAGAAAGTTAAACAGAACCCCTACCTCGGAATTTTAATATCAGAGGATCTTAAATCTCATCAAAATTACCAAAAAACCAAATAGTACATTAGCTTTCCCGAAACGGAACCTTAGACACTGTCCAGAACCCTGTAGAAGAACAGCATATATATCGTTAGATTGTTCAGTACTTGAATATAGATCAATAGCATGGGATCCTTATTATGTAAAGGACATTAATAGAATTGAGAAAATCCAGCGCCAAGCAGTACGTTTTATATCTGGAGACTACGCTACACGCGAACCTGGATGTATCTCCAAAATGCTGAAAGATCAAGATCTTCCATCACTTCAAGACAGAAGGATGGCAGCTAGATTAACGTTCTTCTACAAAGTGGTGAGGGCTAGTGCCAGCAATATCCCCAGATGCTTTTCTAAAACCGCAAAGGCCAAAACGCCAAATTCATGCAAAGAAAATTCAATTACTATTTTTGATTCTAAAAACATTGTAGAAATTCATCAATCCAAAAACACCAAATCTTTCATAGTTGAGCAGTCAAACACAGTGCAATATAGCAGTTCTTTTTTCATTAAAACAGTGAGAGACTGGAACAGCCTAGAAGAAGCTATAGTGTGCGCGGATTCAGTGGAGGGCTTTGTGTCAGCCCTACATTCTAGAGACTTATATTCTGGAACATATAAACACTCTCTCTCTCTCCGGCGCATTTAATGCCGTAACAGGCCCTGCGCTGTATAAATACAGATACAGATATATCCTTACTTTATCTCAAGTATTGTTATTATAGAGGAAAAAGGGAGAATAAAGAAATTATCATTTTAAAATGAAATTATCATTTATTAAAAAATATGATATTATACCAGTGTCTAGTCTATATAAAGCAGTGACGTAACCTTGTCGTATAATGCATTAGCCACTGCATCCAAATAACAAAGTAAATAAATAGAAATCGTAGCTAAACGTGGATGTCACATATGTCCTCATGATTGATTAATTTAAAATTTACTGAGTACGTGCTTAAGACTCAATAAAGACGTGACTTTACATTTGATTGATTTGCGTCAGGTCAACCCGCATGCAGTGTCGAAATACTGACGTCATTCAATAATAAGGAAACCTCAGATGCATACGTACATTTTTATAAACATACAAGTATGTTTGTTTTCGCTGAAATATGTTTTAAATTTCTATTTGTAAATACTCACGTTTAAACCATTATGTGCTTTTGTAGTGGTTTATATGTGCACTTAGAGGAAAATGAGCGTATACAGATACCTTTTTATCATTGCAAGACCGTCAGAAAGTTATAAGCAATAGCATTACCAATTAACACACAACTGAAAACGTATTATGATATTAACGGACTCGCATCGCATGTGAGAGGTCTCTGGTTCAATCCTCGATAACGCCCCCCTTTCGGTTTCTTCATTATATCAACGATGAAAGGCATCAGGTCCAATAACAATCCGATTTGTTTAACCTGGAGCGCTCGTATTTTCCCTTTACATCGATGTTCTATATGAATGGCTGCACGTTACATAAGATACTTTCCAAAAGGCGAATATCAAAGAAGCTGATCAGACTGCGCGGATGCGCAGGCTGATCTGCGCCTTTGTTGTTCGCAAACCCCCAAAGACACGTTTTCTAATGACAAGGACCATATGATGATGATACTACTTAAAGATATAGTAATTATCTCAGGAATGAATTAAAATTTATTACAAACACCACACCCACTTGGTTTTAATGCTATATTTTCCATGAAGGTAATATTATAGATTGCCAGATTTTGATGTGTTTTTTTTTCTCGTTTAGAGATTCCTAAAAGTAATAAACAATTTCATGGTATACATAAAAATACACATCATCAACGCAAAAATAGACATGTTTTATCACTTTCTGATTTAAGTATGGCACCTTCACGTTTAGTTACGCTTCTAGCTTTTCACATCGTAATTTGGATATTGAGGCTAATGCATTATATAATAGAGCTCAACAACTTTATGATGCAGCACTTCTTACAAGGTACCATGCTAAACATGCTCTTTGGCCCTATATTAACTTGGGAATTAACCATGTTAGGCGTTTTATTGAATTTCAAATTGTAAAGAAAGAGATTGAATTCTTTAACTTAACAAGTATATTTAAAGATAAATATGTTATCTCTTCTATTCCTACTTACTTTGTAATTAGGAATCATCTATTATATTTGTAATAAGTACAATAAGTAAGGAAGATGGCAAATATCAGTAATTGATACAATCGAGTACCACACCTAACCCAGGACCACATATGGGAAAAGCTATTCGTAGTGCTGTATTAAACTATAGAAAATTAGTATCTGAACTTGATAGTGCCATTTTTCCTGATTCATGAGATTGTAAGGACTCTAAATATTTCTATATCAACTGCTGCTCATATAGTCACTGGGGATATGAAAAATTATAACTGATTCAAGAACTCCGTCTAATATTTTTTAAGGTTCTAAATACAGGTTTCCTTCGTCTATAGACTTCAACAAATGCCTTAAAGAAATTGCTCGTTCTTTGCACGAATTTTGTAATTGATGGTGCAAGTATAAGCAATTTGAATGTAATGCTTTAGAACTTGGAAATTAAATATTGTATTGATATTATTGATAGTAGAAGTTCATTCTATTTCAATAAATATCTCTTCCACCTAAACGTAAATGCACGTTTAGAAATTTAAAGAAACAGGTGCAGGAAATCCATAGTAAAAGTAGGTAAGGGTGCAAAGATCAGGAATCGATACTATCAAGTACCAAACCTGACCCAGGATACCAATGGGAAAGTGACAAACTCACAGTTAGACACTATAAACGAGAGCCATGAGGTCAGCTAAATGCATAGCAAACACAAGACGGAAAAAACATAATAGATCCACAAAAGAACTACCGCCTTTGAACGGTCAGTAAAATATTTTACTGGAGGGCTTAAACCAGTTTCACGGCACAAACCTCACCCTTAATTCTGATGTGGACCAAGACACATTTGGGAAAGTGACAAGACACAACAAACACGACTGCCAAGAGGTCAGCACTTTTCCAGCAGGCGCCCTAAGGCTACAAGGAACAGACACAACAGCTAAACACAAACCAACATGAAGCATACCTGACAAAAATGATCCACATAAGAAAAACCGCCTTGGAACGGTCAGTAAAAGAAAACTTTTTCTGGAGGGCTTAAATCAGTTTCATGGCGCTAACCTCATCCTTAATTCAAATGTGGATCAAGACACATAGGTATTTGGTTTGCATGAAAGACACTTAACTTATCAATGCATCATCTCCTATAACATATACTGACCCACACTTCCAACGCAAAATGTTTCAGGAATGGAACTTTAATCAATATACAAGGTCTTGCCGAAATCATTGTACCGGTCAGGGGTTATGACAGACATTCACCCAATCAGGTTATAATCAAAAGGAAATAACTGACTGATGAAGTACTACTTTCATTTTCATAAATAAGTGTTTTAATTTGTTAATAATATTACATTACAATGGATGAAACAAAATGTTTTACATTAAAGGTTCTGTTTGATTTTGTGTTAGAAGTGTGGTTCAGTATATAAAAGATATAAGAAGAAGATAAAGCAAAGATAAGGACTCAACAGTAAATAAAACTGAATACAAGAGCAAAAGAAGTCGAACAGGTAAACCCCGGTGGGCCCGACAAACAGCCAAAGCATCAGGCCTCTACCATCTTATCAATGGATAAGTCTTTAATCGCCTGCAGATTAGGCTGCTAACAATGCTGTGATCGTTTGAAAAATGTACTACATTAACACCCTAAAGCAAGAACGTAGCAATGCTAAAACTTATGAGCATAATTTGCTTGATTAGCGGTCTATCGTTGATAGGCATCGGTACCATATGGCTGCTAAGTTTGGTGTGTTTGTTGATGAGGATCATATCAAGCTTCCTACGTTATACTGGGTACCTCAACGTCATAATAGACCATATCAGTTATATTTTATTGCTATTTCTAGTTCATGTACTACTACTGAGTTGTCTATCATTTTGATTGCTTGCCTCACTCCAATTAAAAACCATGTTATAAAATATTGTGAAACAATTTATGAGCCAAATGGTAAATATCTATTTTGGTCTATTAAAAATTCAGGTGATTTTCTTAATAAATTTAAATAGGTAGATTCTTAATTACCTCCATTAAGGAGAGCATCATATACATGAAAACAATAAATTCAACACAAAACACGAGAGAGTAAAAACGTAATGAAACACAGAAAACAAATACACTGTATACTTGCCAGCATCCTTAGCCTGTGGAGATTAGCACTTCTTCAAAATATATACCTCAGTGCATTAATAAGCATAGGTGTCTATGCAATATTACCCATAGCACTCAGCGCTAGATACGCCGATAACAATATCAAAAGCATACCCATCACATCAAGACCCCTGCCTCCAGAGAGGCTCACTTTATTTGGCTTGTATGAGAAACGCGCTTTTTTCACTTCTAAACAACCTAAACGATATATTTTGTGGTCGTGTTAGAAAGTTTGTGACGCTCTCCATTATCTTTTGGGCAATACATTTATAAGATTCGGCTCGAAGTTGTATTGACAAATTTTAGGTATTCCAATGGGTATGAATTATGCTCCTCTTGTTGCAAATTGGTTTTTGTTTTCTTATGAGAGGGACTGCTTTCTGAAAATAATCAAGCTAATGTTATTGAAGCATTTGCCTCTACCTCAAGATATCTAGATGGCTTGCTTAATATTGATAATCCTTATTATGGGAACGCGATGGCTCAGTGGTCGAATGATTGTGGGTTCGAACTTCACTGGCGGCACTGCGTTGTGTCCTTGAGCAAGACTGGTACTGGTCAAACCAATGAAGCCCTATCCTTATATAACTAATGAATATTTGATTGGGACGTGGGACGTAAATATTTAAATAAAAAAAAAACAAATAATCCTTATATCGAACAAATGGTACGTCAGATATATCCCACTGAATTTTAGCTATATAAGGCAAAAAATAAATACTGAAGCCTTCTTTTTAGACTTGAACTTGTCCATAACAAATGGCATAGTTTCATCTAAATTTGATAATAAACGAGATGATTTTAGTTTTGAAACAGTTAATTTCTCATTGTTTGATAGAGATGCTCCTAGCTCCTCTTCCTATGGTGTATATATTAGAAAGATTATTCGTTTTGTGAGAGTATGTTCTAATGTTAGTGACGACAACAATAGAAACGAAATCTTTGCTGCTTAATTATTTTAACAAGGTTATAGATATCATAAACGTTGTAAAACCTTTTCTAAATCTTACTACAGAACTCAGAGTTGATTGTTATTACATACAATATCGGTTTAAATATACTTCTGCAGCAGAGCATATCAAAGAAGGTATTCCATGGTGATTAAGTTTATAAATTCAAAAGAAATTATGTTGAAAAGCTAAATTACAGAGATAAATTTCAAAAGAAAATTAAACGTTATAAAAAAAGTAGGCCACAACATGGATGTCATGCGACAGTCTGCATGCCTGTTTGTAAACCCAATAGCAGTTTATAGCTATGGTTTCCTCTTTAATTGCACGATGGTCAGGCCTAAGACTCAATGACGGTCCTGGCGTAAAGCTTACATCCATTGGTTTGTACCTGATGTTTGTCTTTGGTTGGGACCACCGTGGCTCACCTTGAGGTTTTCTTAAGCTCTGACTATCTGTGAGTCATGAGCCATTTTCTTTGTTTCATCATAGTGTGTTAATTTGATTAGATTGTTTCTCTGTGATTATGCATTGCATGAGTTAGGAAGCCTCTATGCGAGCTTAACACTTTTTTCTGTTTAAACTATAACTTGACTTTTCGCTTGCTGTAAAGGCGGCACCTCATGAATGCGTAATTAGGACTGGTCAACCTTAGATATAGGTTAAAGCTGAATTATTCAAAGTAACTGTATCATCTTGCGCCATTACCTCAGTACAGACGCAAAACACGTTATTAAGTCCTTAAAACCCCAGCAAAGTAACTGCATCTGAAATGTCTATTTAACATAAGCATGGAGGCAAGCAATGTGGACCCAGATCAGATTGCTCCTACAGGAGCAGTCTGATCTGGGTCGCCACTGTTTGTCAGTGAGGCTTCAAACATTTTAGTGGACGACAAAAACATACATTTTGTGACTATACGCTGTAAGGGTTAAGAAGAGTGAGTTCAGTGTGTATACGGTTAGGATTTTCATGAAATGCACGCGCGTTTGCGCGGCCCAAAAAGCTGATTAACTCTTTACCAAATTATAAATAAAACCTGATTTCCCTTCCTTAGCAGATGACATAGCCGAACCACGCCCAGATATGAATATTAAAGTTGCCGCCTTTACAGTAAGCGAAAAGTCAAGGAATACAACATAACCTAGGGCGATGATTTGGCGCGAGTAAAATGCATCTAAGCACCAGATCGGTGGTATCAGTTCTAAGGCGATGGTTCTGTCAGTGTTGATTCATTTATAAATGTTCCTCCCATGGGTTTGTGGCGATTTCGTGTTTGGGTCTTGTTTTGTTGTGCGTTACTTAGTGTCCTTTCTAGTTTCGAAATCATCTTGACGAGGAAAATGGAGCTAATGGCTTTATTTAAATTGTCTTCCTTGTGTCTCGTGAATTTAGTGTTCTGAAGTACTTCCTTATGGTGCAGGAAATACCACAATCACAAACTGCAGACAAACGCATGCCATCGCGAGGAAGAGCCACACATCAATCACCAGACACCAGGAAGACAAACTAAGCAAACCAACCAGCTCTCTCTTCCCCATCAAAATGATTGCAAAACTAGAATGGACTATGCTTAGTTCGTCTTCCTGGTGTCTCGTGATGGTTGTATGCTCTTCCTAGCGATGCCGTGGGTTTGTCTGCGGTTTGTGATTGTGGTTTTTCCTGCTCATACTCACTTACTATTTTTTACATGAAAAGAAAGAAACTACAAACCAAAAGCAACTGAACATTTTCAGCGCAGATCATCCTGACATTAGGTAAAAGGAGTTCCAGTTTAAGAGATTTATACCCCAAGGATTGAATGCAAGATGATTCTGATATCTATAGTTGGATTACCCCGCGTTACCATGTCTCTCATGAATCTCCTAGTTTCCCCATGTTATTTCGATTGGGACAATATACTCCTGAATCCTCTCCACACTATACAACACCTGATCAACGAGAGAATTCTAATAGGCTTGCTACCTTCCTACTTGGACGGAAACAAGCGTAAAGATTAAGCCAAATTAACCCAAAATATGCAGAAAGGCGACAGGAGCACATTACCCCCACCCCCTTTCCTACAATAGACTACCTTTCAAGAAACAAACCGTCCCTCAAGGCGTAACCTTAATGACAGAATAGCTGCCCAGACAGTGGGAGTGTCCAAAGGAGTTTCCTGAGGGGTTATACTTCGGCAGCTCACTCAACCTAAACACCCTGAAACACGGCGATCCTCTCCCTAGAGGAAATAAATCTTTCTTGACAAAAGCAAAATTACCGCTTTTATTCGTTTGATAAATAATGGGATTTCTCCAACTAACATGTAATAAATATTATTTAATGAATTTATCAATTTCATTCGAACTACCGATATTGCGAGGCAAAAACTATTGTTCCGAGTACTTCGATTTAAGGAGCATCTTATATATAATTATATGTATATGTGTGCATGCATGTCTAGTGGACTCTCGTAAACCTACACGGTGATTGTCAGAAGAACCATGCTAAATGGAAGTAAAATTAGGCTCGACATATATTCCCTGAGTCTCATTTAACTCGAATACCCGTTGTTTCGAACGATCACAGTTCGAACTATCGAGTTTTTTACTGTATATAACAGTAACTTAATTAAATAATTTAATTAATTTAAATAATGTTCGATTAATTCAATTACAAGATCAAAGCTTAATAGCAATGAACAAACGTGACAACTCGTGTACGTGACACTGTAGTCCGAGAGTAAAGGGAAGTACCTTTTCGTAATAGCATTGATTGTTGATTTCTTTATCCAATCACATTAATGAGCCGTGACATGTGATTTCCAACAATGTGGTATTTGATATGTGTAGACTCAGACGAGCCTGTCCAGCCTCCTTTTAAGCTTAGAAACTCCAAATGATGTTCAGTTAGTAGCTTAACACTCATAAAATATTCAAGCGACTAGCAAAGGCTCTGATCAGACTGCGCGTATGCGCAGGCTGATCTGAGGCTTTGATAGTCGCACATGCCACATTGTTGGAAATTTCGTGTCGCGGCTCATTTCTTTAAGATAAAAGAGAACGGTGGTGTGTGCGTGCGTACGTGTGTTAACGTCCTTCCAACAGCTAAGATCATATAAATGAGGAGCCGCGGCTTATGGTATCATGCGACATTCTGGTCGAGACGGGGATCGAACTTGCGACAACCGGTTCACGAGGTGGGTAGTCTATATAAATGTAATGTGATGCGATATTACAATTCTGCATTTAAAGTCATATTGATATCATCAAGTAAGCATGAACAGTCGTTTATTTGACGAACCAGTTGCTGTAAGAATGTCATTACATTTTAAATCAATTCATCAGAACTAACTGACACATCACCACTCGACAATACACATGATACACACATAATGATGAAAAAGATCATGTTTTTTTTTCAATCTGATTTTCTTTTTTTTCTTCATCGAAGTAATTTCAAAATAAAAATTGCTGTCACTGTGACCTGTGAACAAAACTGAAGGTTCCACTCAAATTTCAAGTTTATAGTATCGCGTTGCCTTTATTTCTAAAATAGCCATATATGAAAATACTATCACAGTATGCTACTGTGGTGTTAATACTAGACAGAGGCACGTGGTCTGCAGAAAACAAAATGTTCTACAATGATCTTAGTTGTCATTATTAATGGCCAGTCGTTTATTGTTTTAATTTGTCTACATATGACACGAGTCTCGGAAAAATAGTCCCTGGTGCACACAAATCCTAAGTCGACCATCTGCGCAGAACGGTGGCAATTCTGATAAAACATTTTAGTCTCTCAAGAAGGTATTTAAAATGATCATCAACGGTGAATTTGCCAATATATATATGTTGATAAATTAAGATTTGGTTTGTCCATCATGTATTTTAAAAGGTTGCCGGCCACAATATCTATAAAATCACTGTAAATGCGGAAATTTTCGCGAGGGTTTATTTTCGCGAAACTTCGCATATGCGAAGTATCCTGAAAATAAAATCCACGCGAAATGGAGAAATCATTCTGTCGTTTACTGTTATTGGTAAATCATGCCCTAGTCGCGGAGTTTAAACGTCGCAAATATGTCTTTTAACGCCATTTGCGAAAATAAAATTCTCTCGAAAATTTCCGGATTTACTGTATGTATTTCAGTCCGGGAATATTGTTTTTATCTTTGCTAACAGTACAGACTAAAATTACATGTTTGCAGGCATCCAGAACAAAACGGGTTAGTGATTATACAGGTCAACATCCTAGGGTCAATATGCTTTGGCTGTTCTTAACATGATCCTGATTCGTTCCTTTGCGACTTATTATAAAAGGGCCATTTTCATATGAAGCAAGCCATTCTCTTTTGCAACAATTATACATTGTTTTTATTGCCATCGTAACGACGTTTTAATGATTTAACCACGTGACGTCACACAGGTAAGCCCGTCAAATGAATTAATTTGCTACGTTTGACAAGACGTTACGTTAACTATAACAATCATTGACATAAGGACCGTGCTTTGTGTACTCAGACTTCTGTTCAGTCGTTGGATAATCAGGAGCTATGCTAGTACGTGGATATTGTTTGTTTTTTCTGAATACAGTAAAACCTCGGACCCATGTTTATTGGGTCTGAGGTGAAACCGGTATAAAAACGGTGACTCAAAAATGGACAAAACAAAGATCTTAATGACAAATGGGGGCTTAATGAAGGTCAAAATTATTGCAGACTGCTCCCATTCTGCAATACTTTTGAGCTGCATTAAGTTATAGTTGGTCTTGAAAACAAATTTTCGGTCTTTTTAAAGCGACCGTTTTACACAGGTTTTACTGTAATCATGATTTTATTGAAATTCTTACATCTGTTCGGTTTATCAGATGTTCTGGATGTATGGTCTGTTCGGATTATCAGAACTTTGGGATGTATAGTCTGTTCGGATTATCAGAATTTCCTTGTGCAGCGTTTATAACCTTTCATTCCAAAAGCTGGAACAGATAGACCACGATTAACCCTTTGTGTACTACATTTGTAATGGATAATTCCTTCTGGTTTGATACAATATAGTTGGGATGGGCCATTGTATATATTTAGGGGTCAAAGGTTACATCTTCCTAATAATGCTGTTAATTGGTTGTTTACTGTTGCTCCCATCGTTTTGCGGTGTTTTTGTGTTTGGTCCTTGTTTGGTTGCCTTGTGTGGTGCTAAGTGCTGTTTCTAGTTTTGCTATCATCTCACGTGGTAACCATGGTAACTGCTAGTTGCTTTACTTTAATTGCTTTTTGGTGCTATGTGACATAAAGGATTTTAAGTCTCTTGCTTGCGGTGCCGCGGGGTGGTCTGGAGCAGGGCTTAAGTTAAGTGTGCGTAACAAAAAATAGTTATCTTATTTCTTAACCAAAAGCATATATTGTGGGTACTCAAAAAACGTCTCAATGAGACGGCTCTTTTGTGCATCCAAAACATATGTTAAAAATGATGGGTAAGAAAATATTTATAATTTTACCCTACAAATGTCTGTTCAACTAAACCTGAGGCCTCTACAGTATGTGATGTGGAATTTTCTGGTCATCATTCTTATCGCCCGATTCATACCGAGAATCTACATCTACATCTACATCTGTACGAATACCAGCGCATTTCGGCCTCGTAAGAGCTGTGGGTGTCAAACGTACGTGCTTTAAGATTGCTTCATTACTGAGGATGCAAAACAGATATGAACCTGTAAATGTATGCTGTCAAGATATCCAGCTCATCAAAGTGCTTTTATACACTTGTCAGATAGCAAATGATTATAAGAATCTATCATGACTGTGAGGGTTGGATAGAAAAATCCGTCCCGAGGATAACCGTTTGGCATCACGAGGCCCTTTCCTTCCCTCACACGAATAATGGATTCTGTTACATGCTCACCACTGTTTTTATTTATTTATTTATTTGTTTATTTGTTTATTCATTCTATTTATAGTCAAGGAGCTAAGTTTTTGAAAATTGACTTGCCACAATTGCCCAGTCAGAAAAGGTTTGACTTCAGAAATAGTTAGAACCACCCTTCCACAACATTTCTAGGCACGTCGTACAGTCAAATTGTGGTAGCATATATTCAGGAGGAGCCGTTTTGGCGACATTTGAATAAGAAATAATATCCAGGTTGTATCCAGATAGTGCATACAGTCGTGTTTTTCTGCAATTTTGGCCAAAGTTTAATTTTGTAAGCTCTATAATGGGTATATACGTTTTGCCTACCATGTTTGGAAAAGATAATTACCTGACTGTTTCAAAACTGCAAACATCTTGTTTCTATCATAATTACTTTAAGAATTATAAGCTGTTGAATATGATTACCCCCCCCCCCCCAAAAAAAAAGTTGAATATCGTCAGAGCCATTACACTTTGCAAGTTAGCATGTAATACCATCTACTGACTTTTTAAACCATAGTTGAGCATAGCATCGATACACGATAGTACAAAACTATACTTAACTGCGTTTCTGGTGTAAAGTTTCATATTTTGGTGCTTGTATGACAATATGTAACGTACAATACAAACTTTAAGACTTCCTATATATACTGCTAAATACCTTATATTATATGTCATACTATGGTATTTTATATAATTTCAAACCTGTTTTGTTTTAAATTTATAACAAGACAGCAGTTTGTTCTAAAATCATTATCAGTTTTTATAAAGTTACTATATCTATAAACATTTACATTTGCAATGAAGAATTTTTTTGAAATTTTTTATCTCCACAAAATATCATTTTCATTTGTGCAAAGTTAAAGATTCTAAAACACATAAACAAAGAAATAGTCAGCTCTTTAGTAGTAGTAGAAGAATGCATTCCATTTATGTCAGATTTATCAAAGTAACATATATAACCATATCAAATATCATAAGGTTCCATGTTTGTCCAAAATGTTATCAAAGAAAGAATAATATTTGGCCCTGAAAAGCTAAAATATTAAGGATGTATAATCTCATCATATTTATCACAGAAGAAAAAACACAATTAAGTTTTATTGAATGAAAGTAAGAAAGGGGGCAAAGATCAGGAATCGATACAATCAAGCACCGCACCTAACCCAGGATACCAATGGGAAAGTGACAACTTCACAATTAGACATAACAAACGAGAGCCAAGAGGTCAGCCCTTTAAGTCTAATCAGTCATTTGAAAATATGTTTATGCACCCAGTTTACTATTGTACACATTATACAGTCATTAACATAATATAGATTAGCTCCTTGTATAATAACTAGGTTAATTTCCCAAAGAAAAAAAAAACATATCACTAAATGTTTTGAGAGATGGTACTATACTAATTTTCTTTGCTTTGATTCCTAACGGAATCAATTACCTAAGAGTTGGTAGGATGAAATTTATTTATAATGCAATAGATGTTATGCATTATACGTGTCTGTAATCAGTTATTTTAAAGAATGTATAAAATCAAATTGTATACTGACATTTATATGCATATGCAGATGATGACACATTACTTGTTATAGCTTTTGAATTGATTTATTTTCAGCATACCTTTTATAGTTTATTTAATGAAACTGTTAGTACCTTTGATCATGTGCTAAACTAATATCACTTTATAAGGAGAGGTTTTATATAGAAGAGACATTTCCCTGAAAATGGGTGAAATCAATTATAATGGATGACAACGATCTCATATGATCATATCCAAGGAACAAAGGTTAGATACTACTTAAGAAACTATTTTAAACACATACGACAGTATCAGCCAAGAGTTATGTCAGGCTGAATAAGACATTGTGACATCCAAGTAGGTAATGTAAAATAAACTTTAAAATGCTCTTTGGGATAAAACGTTTAAAACATGCAGTCATGAGATCTTACGAGGGTCATTTTTTATGTTCGTAGAATAGGGCTGTATCTCTACAAATATAGAATTTACGGTACCATAAGTATATATATTTTGAAGAATCTAGCTTCTCTCTGTCAACTGATATAAATTTTACATCATTAGTGCTTAGTTCGGCCAAGATATATAGCTTTGAATAGAGCATATAAATGACACTGGTCGAAATGTTTGTCATTTTAACCACGCAGCAAGCAGGAAATTAGACGCTGTTAAGTTCCATTCGCTCTGGTGATATAAGCATTTGTCAAGCCATTTTTTCTTTTGCACCATTAAAATTAATTATTCAAACGCTAATCGTAGACATGTGCAGCAAAACTATAAGCATGTTGTTTGCTTTTCGGCGCACCTCTGGTATACCGGGCGCAGAATATTAGTGAAAAAGGCGCGCTTCGCGCGCATATTTCTCACGGTGGGCGACCGAAGCCCGCAGCGTGCTTCGCACGCAACACACTATATAGAGAGACACGCGATAGCGTGTCGATCTTGTAAAATAGCCCCCAAAACGCAAAATTAACCCCAAAATTGAATTCTACGTGCGATTTTATGTTAATACCTTCGGTATATAATACCGAAAGGTATTAATTAGTTATGTAAGATAAAAACAAACCGTCCATCGGTTTCCATTTTGAAGAACCAGCTGTTCTTTTGTTTTGACACGTGACGTTCTTCTTGACGTAATATCATGTGATATATTCCAACGCTTTGATTGGATGTGACGTGAAACGCGCCCTCCATGTCTGTTTGTAAACAAAGAGCTGTCAAAGGATGCCATTAGTGTACGACGATATTTATGAAATAACAAGAGATTCGTATAATTTAATTGTGTGGCTGCAAGAAAGGGGAGTGATTGGAGATTTTTCTAGGGATTGTGTTCGGTGTTTCGAAGGAAGGTTAACTCTCAAGAAAGATTCCAGCTATGGAAGAGATGGATTTATATGGAGGTGCACAAAGAAAGAGTGTGGTTACAAGGTATCGGTAAGAGCTGGGAGCTGGTTTGAAAACTCTCATCTAACACTGAAAGAAATCGTCAAATTAACATATTATTGGGTGCATAAAACCAGGCAGGAAACAGTTAGACGTGAGCTCAGAATAAATTGCGAAGAAACAGTTGTTGACTGGTTTAATTTTTGTAGGGAAGTCTGTTCAGAAGTAATTGAAAATGAGAATGTTAAAATTGGTGGTCCAGGTAAAACTGTGGAAATAGACGAAAGTAAATTTGGAAAGCGCAAGTATCACAAGGGCAGGAGAAAGGAAGGTGTTTGGGTGTTCGGCGGGATCGAGAGAGAATCAAAGAATTGTTTTTTAACAAGTGTTCCAGACAGAAGTGCTGAGACTCTGATAGCAAAGATCAAAGAACACGTTTTGCCAGGCACAAATATCATTTCCGATTGCTGGAAAGCATATTCTAGGCTAGCAGAAGAGGGTTATGTCCACCAGACAGTGAACCACAGCAAGGAATTTGTAAACAAAGAAACGGGAGCACACACCAATACGATAGAGAGTACTTGGAGGGCAGTTAAGACGTCTTTACCCAAGCACGGGACAGTCAAGAGTCTTTACGACACTTATTTCGTGGAGTATATCTTCAGAAAAAGATATCTCAGTGATGCTGAAGACAAGTTCCTCGCTTTCTTGGAAAGCATAAAGAAAGTTTACTCCCCACAAGACTCTAAGAGGCTAGATCCCATTCCCCGACCCATCAAGCGAAAGGAACCCATCCCTGAAGAACAGGTGAAAACAGCCAAAAGACCAGCCCTACTCCCATTGCCGCCATCCTTTCTTAATCTTTCGAGCGACGATGATTTTCAGTAAGGTATGTCTTTTTAATATCAAATAGTTTTCTTGTTGGGGGCTGCGCCCCCAAACCCCGCTGTCCTCATATTTCAATTTGTTGAAAATGATAGTGCAGGGCATCATTGGGGAAGAAATACCAGTGACAACGGCGGTTTTTAATTTCTTTATTATCAAAGTGAAGAACTTTAATCAGTTAATGTCGTATTTTTGGGGAAAATCGATTAAAAATGAAAGTTTTAGCTGCTTATTTTTCGTCTGAAATGTAGGAGTATCGATGCGAAGCGGACAAAATAAAATCCAATATGGCGACTGTTTACAGTTGCTAAGCGGCGACTGCGCAGCCGCAAAGCGTAGAATAGAATAGAATAAAGTGCGCCCAGTAAACCAGAGACTAGCCTGCTTTTCTATAACAATTTTAAAACACCCATTAATATACCAAAATAATCACAGTCAAATGCTAGTTATTATATCTGTTAAAATTACAATTATGAACGAATTTTAAAATTTCTTCTCTTTCTGCATATCACATTATATACTCAATCATTCGTCAGCAGTTATATTGATGTATCGATTTAAATGTGTAACTGGCAACTTCCGGTACTGGCATACCCCCATGTTATAAAAAGTGGGTGGGGTAAATCAACACCACGTAGAAAACACAATAACAATCGGATCTGCATAATTTTCTTATTGCAGTGATTTCAACACCTGCTTAGAGGTACAAAAACAGTTTTAGTGTATTTTCTAAATATAGTAACGCTCTATTACGTCATTTATGTACAAAATATGGGATTTTAGCACCTCCTAGGCTATTTATTTTGCAGCTCATTTCTAATCAAAACAAAAGAATTAATTTTGTTTTGGGATGAAAGTTACCATAACACTTTAATCTACCATATAAACAAGAAAAAATATAATATTACTTTACAGCTAACATATTAAGCCACATTCAAAAGTCCGTACCCAACTTCCATTTGTGTCAACTTTTAACAATTAAAGTTTATATGCCTACTGTTCCATTTGCTGAGGTTCCAAACAAATCGTCCATACAAAATAATTGCTGCGTATATGCTATAATGTTTATATAATACTGTAGCACGTGGTGTCCTTGATCTGCAGCCAACTTTTCAGAAGCTGTGTATGGCTATGTACCTATTTTCATGCAATTGTTACAAATGTTCTGTCAGAGACTAAGTCCATCAATGTCTTATTTCTACCACTTTTCTAGTGTGCGATATAAAGGTATGTCTTTGCCGCTTAGAAGTCTTTCAAGTAATGCATTTTGAAATAATCTTAGGTTGCATGTATAGATAAAAGCTCAATCTTTCCAAATATATACATGATTTATGCATTTACTTTCGCCGTTTTCATTAAATCTACCTTTCTACGAACATAAAAAATGACCCTCGTACTGTCTTTTAGGAATCAATGCTTAAATAACTGATGATAATGTTCACTATACAGAATGTGGCATGTCCAAATTTCTACAAGAGTCTTGTAAATAGTATTTTTGTAAAAAAGCGCTGTATGTATATAAACATGAGAATGAATAAGTGGTATACAATTAAAATCAACACAGCTTTTTCTAAAAAAATCTATCTAGCTTCTTCAGACAGAAAACAAATGCATTACACATACGTAGAAAATTGTATAAAAGCACAAAACATGTTGAGGGTAGTGATTTAAAGAGACATACAAATAATCAATTGTTCTTCCAGACACTTTGTGCAGTATAGTCTTTGTCATCAATGAAAGACTTAAATGCAATGCCTAGAAAGAATGCATGAAAGGATTATGCATGTCATATTTGCAATGCTTCCTTCCAAAAGAAATCATACTTCTATTACTTTTGAAGGTAAGTGTAAATCTTAGAGGTTGATAAAGCAGTGCCTCTATTGTTGTATATGTTATGTGATATAATATAAAAGATTTTGAATATCTTATCTTCGATATATTCTTTGACAGTAGCACAAGTGTGAATTTCGTTACCATAAGATAAACACAATTGCTGTACTCTTTTATGTAATTTATACATGCTCAATTAAAGATTTGAACCACCATATGCGATTGTGGTACTTAACCTCACATGGGCAAATGCGCCGTTTTATCCCCCATGCTGATGCAGTGAAGCTATTGTGCCGTCAGAAATTCAGTGGACATTTTTCTTTTTTAAAATGTCTTAAATGATATCATTTTGGACTGAAACTTTGCACATGCATATAATATATCACCGCCTAATATACAATTGCATGTATGAACATTTAAGATTGGAAAATAAAGCTGGAATCTCTTGTAAAATAAAATAACTTAGTCGTTTTCGATTTAGAAAACTCCTCATTTTCCCCAAATGTATTTCATATGGGTAGCACGTGGTTTATACAGTTCAATGATTACCATGTTTATTATCAGGTTGTATGATAAAGAAAACGGTCACTATAAAAAATATAGTACGATAACTCTTGGTGTGTCTACATAAACACTGCAAATGCTTTGAAGAGACTGCGCAAATAACAATTCTGTCTGAGTTATATCATATTTAACGAAAATCAAGTTTCGCCACTTGCTTTCTAAGCGTTCATGGAAAAATGACATATAGCAATTGGACTGCGACTGAGAAAAACTGTCTTCAGTAATTTGTAACAACAAAGGCGCAGATCAGCCTGTGCATCCGCGCAGTCTCATCAGTAACTTTATTTTCTGCTTTTTGAAAGTCATATCTAGACTCGCTACTCGCGAAACTTCAATTTTCTTGCTAGTCTGTAAAGCCAAGGAGACTAGTTTGAGACTCGCTTTGTGGAAACCTAGAAGACAGGTTTCCATGCGTCGTGGCATCGTTTATTTCTGTTGCTTGCTCGACAGCTCTAGGACAAATATTACAAGTGCAACAGATAATGATATTAAAAAATAAAGAGGAAGCTATTCATGAGATATGTTAACGGGAGTCACATCACATGGCTGTGCTCTTCATCGTCTAATACATAAGTCATTCGTAACAACAGCCCACTGAGGCGGGGGGGGGGGGGGCGGGGACTTTGATTTACAGGTTGCAGGTCCCTGGCATGACCCTGTACTAACAGCTCATTTGCCCGGCTGGTGCATCGTTACAAATGCCTGGTGGGCATAATTTATTACGCCTTTATGCACTAGTCATTTGTGACCACTGCGCCCCCCCCCCGACCAGGGGGAGGTCGAAGACACTGATTTTGTGTCTGCAGTTCCACATATTAACAACCACACTATGGGGACAGATAGCTGGCAAAAACATGACAGTTCTCTCCCACAATCTGTTATTATACTGCACTGCCATGGTTGCCTACCTACATTTTCCCCCGCATTGTAAACAATGTAAAAGTAAAATCACAGCACATTTGCCAGGCTATCCCCTCCCTGCTCAGGGGCTTGGGTGAAGCGGTGGTTACAAATGACTGGGGTATAATTTATAGCCTATGGTGCACTTAACGTGAAAATTTATTTTCAGCCACCCACCCCCCCCCCCCCTGCAAAAAAATATATTGACCCCGAACACAAAATATGACTTCCGCTGATATATTTTCCAACCTATTTCAAAGTCCGTTCCCACCCCATCACTAGTTTCTCTTTCTGACCTCAACTGTTAAAGGGCTGAACGAGCATTATTTTTATTGGATGAGTCTATTTTCACTTGGATCACGCCGACCGGGTGAGCCCTGTGATCTTTTTTCTTATCAATTATAGTTGCCCAAAATTACGATGCATTTTTTGCATTGCCTGGTGTCAACAAATCAGTATTTGGAATAAACAGATAGAAAGCTGAATTAATAAAATAAAATAAGTTGGAAAGTTGCTTAAAATCTGATGATCAAAGGGATTAAACTTTCAAGGAGCAGGGAACACAGAAAATCAAGATTTTGGATTGAGGAACAACGGAACACAGCGCTTCATTTCTTAGGAACAAACGGATAGGTACCCACTGGGAAGGCCTCAATATTTTCTTGTATGCCAAAATTCAAGGGTAAATTAAAAAATGCAGATGCTCAAATTAGGACAAATTCCATCATATCACAGCCCATATGGTAATACCTTTTGTAACGAAAAAAATATCACAAATTAGGCGGTGTTTAGATGTATTATATTCTGATGTTTATTCTGCGATTAGTCTGCACATATAAAAATAAACGCAAAAAGCGATGTTCACTGAATTCCTGTACGCACTATAGCGTTTGTCTTCATCTACATATACAAGCAGCAAATGATCTGATGTGTCTAATGACATATTTTTACAGGCTTGCATAAACCTTCATTGCAGAACCAAAATCAAATGTGCTTACTAATTTGATATTTTATTTACGTTACTATTTATCATCAATTTAGTTTGATTTAGAACATACAAAGGATTAATGGGATGCCATTCTTGCATCATGATATATGAACAAATTCCACGTTCAGACAAGGTCCAATTGATAGAAATAATCCAAACAAAATTTCCAGTAATTTACTTGAGTCCATTCATTTTGCAACAGCTACAATATAATCTTTACATTGCAAGAGAGTTGTTCAAAGTGATAAGCCTTGACCTCTAAAATGCATGACAATAAATAACCTTGGAAAAAAACTGTCCTGTTTCAATGCTCATTAACATTGCAGAACCAGGCAAAGCGTATGATAAATGTCACCATCTCCTTAACCCTTTTAAGCTGAATGAAACTTCCCACTTTTATCAAATGGACCAGTCCATCAGGGTTGTTAGTTGTTGTTTTTCATTTCTATTCAAATTTTAATAGAACATCATGAAAACAAACAGTAGAGAGCCTGATCAGACATTGGAGTCTGTGACGTCTGATCTTGGTCTGTACTATTTGCCTATGTCCCACAAAAAGAACGCTAGGCTAATATGGGCTAAATAATTTTTTTGTATATGGTACTCACATCAGTTATATTGTTTCTTCATCGAGCTGGAAAATGATTGGATATAGAGCGGTTTTAACCATATGAAAAGCATGGCGTTTGTCATATGTGGGACAGAAACCGTTACGATTAAACAGTTTTTTCTGCTATGGCAAGGATTAACGTCTGCTTTAATGTTTCATTTCCCAATTTCAACCAATATTGTAAATAAGAATGGTAATTTTAGGCATTAAGTGTAAGTTTCCCCCAAATCATAGTTATCAATATAGTTATTGTAGTCAATAGCTGACAAGCTATAATTGCATGTATATTTTGGTGGCTTAAACAATTGGTGATATAGTGCTGTCATTGCATTAAATATTGTATTTAGCAGAAAGTAACATACATAACAGTAATAACAAATAAATTAGTTTAAAATCATATTGCTAGACAATTTCTTTCAAATAAAAGTTCATATTGAAACATAAGAATGAGAAATAACTGGATATTAATACTAGCGGAATTCCTATTATTTTAGGGCAACACAGTGAATTTGGCTATTGCAGGGTAACGCCTTATCTGCTGAAAAGATAACGCAAATCAGTTTGTGGCTAATATAATTTGGTTTTAGATATTTACTAGAGTCTACAAACCTCATTTCGTGGAGGTCGTTTGGTAGCCCATAGTCTAATGATATTACTGCATTAAATAGTAATACATTTGGAAGTAAGTAACGTATAAAACTGTAATATCATGTTGTATAATGGTTAAACGCATACTGGCTGTTTGCTGCATTTAATTTAATGATTTTAAGGCTATCATCATGTCCATATATAAGAATTTAGTGTAAGTCAAAGATAAAATTTATTGCAGCAAAGAATGTACACTGAAAATTGTGTAATACACACGTTATTGAATTGTCATTTCATGTGGTATATTCTTTCTTTGATTTGTAACAAATGTATAACATGACAAATATACTATAAGAATAATGTTTAAATATGATTATAAATAAGCTATTTTACTTGATAAATTAAGAAATGGGGAATATTTCAATTATTTTTTGAATTTGGATACATTATATTCAGGGTGGTGGGGTAAATCACCCCTTCCGTTGACCATTACACGTCTAATATACCATATATACAAAATGTTTATATTGCTTTACTATTACATGTAATGTATAAATTTAAAGGGAAATACGCTGAATAGTAAGCAATGGTTGAACGTAAGGCGTGCTTTCCTCTCAATTTACCCAAGCCTCATTTAGCGTAGGGTACGTTCAAAGAACGCTACCACAATTTGACAGTACGACTTACCTAGGAGTATTGTAGAAGACCCCAGGATTGCATTTCTGCAGTCAAACCTTTTCTGGCAGGTAAGTTGTGCCAAGTCAAAAACTAAGGCCTGTACAGATATCAGCGCCTGGACTATTAGAAATAAGCTTCCAGAAGTCCCTGAATATGCTATGATGCAATTTCACATGATGACCTTACTTTAACATAACAATGACGTGCTGTGTAAGATAGAATGGGTAAGAGTAGATTTTCTATCCTAGGGTAAAATCTCAGAAATCCTTACCCGGTGTGCAAGAAAGTAATTTATCACACGACGTCTCTTCTGGAGTAATATAATGCCATGTATTAAATTCGATAAAGCACTGGTGGTTAACATAGTCTGTAATGTTATGTTATATAATATATTCAATTTATCATATGGCGTCGCGTTTGGGAGTGAAATAACGCCATGCATTAACTTTTCCTGGAAACGTTATGAAATGACACTTTTAGTGTCAAGCATACAATATCCACGATTTATTCTGTTGCAGGTATTTTACTTGGCCTTTCTATCAACGGTTTGCATAATCTGCGTCTGGTCGAAGATTGAGGTCCTGCCACTTCCGCCAGAGGAGAAAACATGTTTTAATCAGGAACGAGGCAACGGTGATTTCTCTCACGTTATTGGCCAGGTAGTGCTAGAAAAATGTCTGTATGGAACAGAAATCAAGAAACTCAACCCCACAATAACAAACCTTCCTGAGCCGACTGTTAAATGGCTAAACGGACTAATAGAGCAAACTCTTCAAGAAAGTGACCAGCTCTCAGGACGTGACGCCACAAATAATCAACCTGTCGTCAAGTTACATCGAGGAAAACGCCAGGCTGGGCGACAACCACCTCGATTCAGAATACGAAAGGAGTACCGGATGTTATCGGATATGGAACGGAATATGTTTCATAGAGCCATATCGATGCTAAAGGCAGATACGGTAAGATTAAAGCGAGCCACAAGACTGATCTATATTTCCCCAATGATTGTACTTTTCCTTTGGATTTTCAGTATCACTTGATGTTACATATTCCGTGACTACGTAATAGTTATAAAATGGTTAATCCGCATTTACGTGGATTATCTCCACGGACATGAGGACAAACCATTGTATAACTATTACGTAGTCTGTAGTTTTAGCTTTAGCGAGTTGACTATCTCACATACAGGTGGGCAATCATGTTATAGCTATCTTATACAACCGACATTATTGCGAGGTACTTCGTTCTGTTCAACTATTGAAGATGGCAAAGGTGGTATAAGTAGTAGTAAATATACGGAAAGGATTTGGTTGGAACGTTTGCAATCAATTGTTCAGAAGGGTGCGACTCTTATCAATATTATATATTCTGGAAAATGCTATATTTCATACGCAGTGCATGCCTTTAGTTAAAAAGCAAATGAAACTGAAATAATGATAGTTATACCACCCTTACCAACTTTAGCACGATATATCTCGTGCTGTGCAAGGCATACACTGATGTAGGTGGTATAAAATAGTTATACCATGTTTGTCCACCTGTACGTAAGATAATCCACTCGCTAAAGCTCGTGGATTATCTCCACGTACAGGCGGACAACCCATGGTATAACTATTACTTAACTAATTGTATAACTATTACGTAGTCTGCAGCTTTAGCGCGTGGATTATCTCCCACACGTGTGGGTAATAATGTTATATCTATCTTATAACGCGAGAAATGTAAAGAAATATCTGCGTCGATGGTTTAAAGAATGTATGGCACGATACATCTTCCTTAGGAAAAATTGCCGATATTTGTAGGTTAAAGTCAACTTAACTAATAATCGGTCAACTAATCTAATATTTGTAGGTTTCGGTCAACTAAATTCTACTACTGCTTTAGATTTTTGCACCTGGCATGTATGACACTGAGTTCAGCTGACCGAAGACATACATGTAACAAATTAAATATCCCCCGTTTTTTTTTTCTTTTCAATTTCTTTATTGAAAATTCTCACGTTACTCATAACAAATATGTCTTCCGTCACTTCGTCGTATACCTTTGTTTAAAAATATATTTCTTGTGTTTATCTAAACCTGCGAATTACTGTAAGATATAGGTACCTGTAAATGTCTTTAAGGCCTCAGTAGTTTAAGACAATTGTTGTATATAAATATGTATTTTGCAGACTGTGTTGCCTAATAAATTTGATGCGCTGGGACAACTCCATGAAGCATCTGTCCAGAGAGGACATTATGGACCTAACTTCTACCCCTGGCACAGGCTCTTACTACTAGTGTGAGTATAGATGGGTGGACAGAGGGTACCCGATCCCCAACTCCTCATTTACCCCTACCACCCCATATACTCTCAATATCTGCTTGTTTCTCACCACTTCCCTCCATGATATTTCCTTCTGTTTAATCAAAAGGTAAGTGAATATGACCAGGTAATGCCATAGCCACACACTGCAGACAAACCCAACCTTTATGAAGAGACACAGAATACAAAAAGGCACACGACATCAAGAAGGAAATTATAGCAAAGCAACCAGTCCTCTCTTCCCAAGTGAGCTGCTTTAGTCTGAGGGCTAGCCAGCTGAATTAATTTGTTTTCAATCGATCTGGTAGAAAAAAATTCATTTATACCATGTGATAGTATAATTAGACAGAAGTTAGATGAAGGTGGTGCAGATTTTTCAGGCGGCATTCCGTTACCCCACCCACTGAAAATGTATTGTATTATAAATGTGCGCATATTCAACAGAGTTTCAATATGTATGGGAGTATATTGAATACTCTTAGCTTTCAATGAGAGTTAAAAACGTAATCAATGATAGAATTTAGTCAAAAAAGAAGTAAAACTTCATATGGTGCACTGGCGTTACCCCACCCACCCATTTGCATATTTTAGCTATTCAATATGGACAACTTAATACTATTTTAGACTTTTGTGTTTAAGCTTAAAGGATCATGATGTGAAAACTAGAAATGACACCAATTACTGAATATCAAAACAAGGACTTAACAAAACCGCCCAAGAAACAATCTTAGCAACAATGAACCCACAACAACAAAACCACTGCCTTAGACCATACATCAGCCACTTGGGGTGGGAGGGGGCCTGGGGCTTTAGTATTGACCAAATCCTTGCTTTATATTCTGCAATTGTAAAATACATCATTTATGATGATGATTGATTTAATTTGAGCCATGAAATGTGATTTCCAACAATGTAGCATTTTGACGAATGTAGACTCAGACAAGCCTGTGCAGCCTCCTTTTAGGCTTAGGAGCTCCAAATGATGTCAGTCAGAAACATAACACTCATCAAAGATTAAAACGACCAGCAAAGGCTCTAATCAGACTGCACGTTTGCGCAGGATGGTCTGAGCCTTTGCTGGTCGTACATACCAAATTGTTGGAAATCTCATGCCACGGCTCAGTTTTGTTTTTTGTTTCCAGGGTTGAGAACGCTCTGAGGGAGAAAGTTCCTGGTGTGACAATTCCTTACTGGGACAGTACTCTAGATGACGCACTGCTGGACGCTCGTTCCTCTATCATTTGGACAGCCCCATTTATGGGTTACGGATATGGTTATGTTGTTGATGGCCCCTTCAGAAATTGGAACACCCCGTATGGCCAGCTGCTCCGCAGTTTTGGACAAGATGGCGCTGTTTTCAACTGGACGAGTATAAACAGTTCCTTGTCACAGGCTCATCTTGACAATATATCTTTTCCCGATGCAACACCTGAACACAATTTAGAAGAACATCACGTGCAGGTTCATTTGTGGGTTGGTGGATTCATGGCACCACCAGCTCTTGCTGCCTTTGATCCAATATTTTATCTGCTGCATTCCTATGTTGACCTTCTATGGGAACTGTTTAGAAATCTCCAACGTCGCCGTGGTGTTGACCCCACAACAGATTATCCCATGGATACTAATGTCACTGGCCATGGATACAACGAAACAGCCGGTTTAGGGAATTTCTTGAATTACCATGGGTTAAGTGACAATTTCACAACCAATATTTACAAGTACGAAATACCGCCTACTTGTACACGTGACCGACCATACTGTGGCTCCCCCTATATCCGTTGTGACACGAAAAGGAAAGAACCGCGATGTGTTTCCGCATCCATATTTGACCCTGTCCGTATGTTCACCCCAGGAGGTATTCCAATGGACGGGTCATCTGGTATCCGAGAGTTCAGGAGCACACGTAACAGAAAACAGAGATACTCTCGACACAAGTTAGACCAACCCCAACAATACATTAACGGCAGCATCGATGTACAATACGCAAACACATTTATCCTAGATGGTGAAAGGGACCCAAACAAGTGGGTTTATATCCCTGTACAGGTCAAGGTAAATCAATACGAAAGTGCACTAACCAATTCGCAATCAAAAGCACGGGTATATCCCAGGTGCGATGACAATAACTCTGATCTGAAGATTGTTATAATATCAGATGGGTTTAACTATCATGGACAGTACAAACATGTGCGACAGTTGAACAGACCAGAACCGGAAATAGAGTTTAAGGATTGGATTGGAGTAAAACTACCACGTGATCGCAATGACACCGAAGTGATTGTTTCAGCCCATGATTCATGTGGAAGGATGTGTAAACCAGCATGCCCATACGCAAGCAAGACGAAAGACTGCTCTGGTGCACTAAAAATAACTGCACAAAACCCTTTGGATTTCATCACACATGGACAGAAACAGCAATTGCATGACTCAAGACCCATTCCAAGATCTGCTGTAATTAAAGAACCTAAAGTTTTTCTCTCTTTTACCTGTGATAGTGCTGTTACTGACTGGATTTGGTAATACCCAGAATAAAAGTAAAACCATTTCAGATTTATTCTTCTTTACAATATTCTTATTGGTCAGCATAAGAGACTGTGGTACCTATCACAGTATGCACAAATGCTCACGTATCCAGCGGGACTAGAGGTCTAAATAATTGCCCGAGTCTTTATCAGCTACCATACTTTAACTGAAAGATTGTTGATGGGACGTAAAGAATCAAATCAAACAAATAAACACCATCATCTCAAGAAGTACCCAATTATGTATTTTTGTCTGTTAAAGTTAAGTGGATTACAGTCCAGTCAATAATATTTCAAGTGGGAGAAAATGGGGAAAACTGATAACTGGTTAATATAACTGGTCTGTTCAAGCATCAAGTAAGAACATTGCTTTTTACATGTCCGTTTTGTTTATCTTCAGAAGAATTACTCCTATTCATTATAAATCATAAATCACTAAAGGTTATCTCTCTTTCAATTATCAGCATCTTATTTTCAGACATTCAACCTATTTTAGTAGGTAGAGGGGGATGGAAACCCCAGAGATAAAGCACTTTATCACGCCTGCTAATTCTTGTTATTTAGCCCTTTATATTATACTAGTAACTCCTACATTCGTATTTTTGCAAACAGTAAAGATCAGTGTCTACATTAAGCTACTTTGCCAAGACAAAACCTATCTTTAGTGAAAGTAATTCAATCAATATATACAAGGGACCATCCCAAGTATATTGTATCAAATCAGAAGGGGTTATCCGTTAGTGCTTGAAGGGTTTATGGAGATGATGCATTGATAAATTAGGGGTCTTTCATGCAAACCCACCATCTATGTGTCTTGATCCACATCTGAACTAAGGGTGAGGTTGGTGCACCGTTAAACCGGTTTAAGCCCTCCAGTAACATATTTTACTGACCGTTCCAAGGCGGTACTTTTTTATGGATATTTTATGTTTGTCTGTGTTGTGTCTGCTATGCCTTTGTGCATGTCTGTTTATATATGCCTTGTGGTCACCTGCTGGGAAAGGGCTGACCATTTGGCTCTCGTTTTTGGTGTCTGACTGTGAGTTTGTCACTTTCCCATTGGTATCCTGGGTCAGGTGTGGTACTTGATTTATCGATTCCTGATCTTTGCACCCTTACTTTTTTTAAAATGCATGTGTTATGAATATTGTTGTGACATTCTCCTCAGTAACTTAAATAAAACAGCTGAAAGCAACTCTTAAAGACATGTGCGGCTATTTCCAATGCGCACCTTTCCCGCGTCTGGAAACGGGTAAAGTTGTCTGGGTCCTGTCTTTCGACCATTAACGGATTCGGATCAACACAGCTTTCAGATATTCTTATGTCATACCGGTGTTCCGACATTTTCTTGACAAAAAAAGTAATTAAAGTCAGTCAAAATATCTATTGACATCTTATCAGATTGGTTCGTCTCAGCACTAAAGACAGATAAATGTAGCTCAGTCGAAATCAAACGACGTACACAATTACCCTTTTTACGAATACGATAGTGGCCGAGTCTCTAATATTTATCCGGTTATTTAAAGCGGCGCACGACCTGACCTCGTGGTTAGCGTGTCTGGTTATGAAGCCAGAGGACCAGGATCGATTCCGGGGTACGCACATATTTTCAGTGTGTTTTTTTTTTTTTTCTTTCTTTTTTTAACATTTTAATGCTAAATTGCTTCATATACTAGTAAAATGGCATCATCAAAACGACCGAAACGGTCATTCCTGAACTTTTTATATTGAATTACACATGAAACCTATGGGGGTGGGGTTAAATTTGGCCCTCTTGACAGAGAATGAGTTCGGTGACCCCAGATTTTTATTCTTTTTTCTGAAAGGTATTATAATAGTCCATGAATTAAAAATATCTTTTTTAAGATTTCCAACATCAGATTTTTTAATACATTACTTATTCTAAAAAAAAATCCAATTTTCTACGAATTGCCAAAGTATATCATGCAGTATCTTGTTACAGCATGGGATAACAAATAAACTTGCACATTTTCTAAAAGGGTTGAGGCCATGGGCAATACTTTAAGTTAAAAGTAAGAAGCTGGCTGAAGATTACAACCGTTTTAGCTCGATATTTAGGACTAGTGTTATTATTTCATATTTTTAGAAAATTGTTCAAATGTTGAAAACTTCAATATGAGATTCTGAAAAAATAAGCACGGTGACATATCCTTTTTATTTCATAAATTGATAGCCCATGCATAAAACAAACTGTATGCAAAGTATTGAAAATATTTCAACATGGGAAGTATTTAGTAGTATATGTCCTTAATCTTATCTAATCGTGAGCAAGGTCCAGAACCACAAATCACATATCAAGCGCATTTGACATTTTATTTAAAAAATAATTTAGGTCCTTTCATCTCCTCTCCCAGCAAACACATGAAGTCGTAACAACGCCGTGTCTACGTCGATGCGACGTTGTTTGTACTTTATGTGTCTACTGGGCAAAACTATCAAAATACTATCATAAGCTTATCATATATCCTACTTTGCTATGGAGCATTATTGAACCGCAAATTTCACATTTCGCAAATTTCACACCGTGTGAAGAATTGGTACCAATTCTTCACTTTTGGAAAATGTGAAATTTGCGTATGGTCAATTGCGATAATTTTGGGGGCATAACATCTGTGCTCAAATTTCACATCTTTCTCCTTTTTAACTGTGAAGAATTGGTACGCCTCCGCGCCATCTGCGAAGGACTGCTTCAGTTTTTCTTAGATGTAAAGAATTGGTACTGAATTTTCAAATTCTAAATCTAAAACTAGAAATTGTGTTTATAAAACGCTATGCCCCCAACCATTAGCTTGTCCACCATCCTGTTCACCAGGTAATCTATTCACCATCCTCCTTCAGCTGACCAAATCTGAGGCTACTAGCTGTAATAGTTTTCAAGATATCTTTATTGGAAGTTTTTGATGTCCAAATTTGCAAAGGGCATTAACTGAAAAAAAAAATGAAAGGCGATAACTAAAAAAGAAATATATTTTTATTAATTTTCACCAGTTAATCTACTCATTACCATCTATCAGCTGACCAGATTTGGAGCTCCTAGCTGTAACGGTTTTTGAGATATCAAGTTTTCTATGTCAAAAATGTTCAAAGGGCAATAACTCAATATTTTTTTCATTTAAGTAGTCTTCTCATTATCCTTTATAAACTGGCCAAGTTTGAAGCTCCTAGCTGTAGCGGTTTTTGAGATATCATGTTTTCTATGTCCTAATTTGGAAAGGGCAATAACTCAAAAAATGAAATGATTTTTTTAAAATTTTCACCAGGTAATCTACTCATTATTTTCTATAAGCTGACAAAGTTTGAAACTCCTAGCTGTTATATTTTATGAAATATCCTGATAGCAAAATTTCATTATTAGCCTATATGACCCTTTAAAAGTTTAATCTGTTTGAACCACGTTATAAAATGTGAAGAATTGGAATAAATTGCAAAATGCAGCAGATTTGGGGTGGTTTTTTATCGATGTGAAGATTGCGCATGTATGCTACATATAATTTCACTACGTGCGCAAATTTCACAAAATGTGAAATATTGATATGAAATATGTGACGTATTGGTACCAATTCTTCACGCGCTGTGAAGAATTGGTACCAATTCTTCACAGTGTGAAATTTGCGAAATGTGAAATTTGCGGTTCAACAGAGCATGGGGTGTCATAAGTAAATACTTATAATGTGTTGCTTTGAATATAAAATATATGCACATCAGTATCATCAGATATAGGAACAGTCTAGTCGTAGTCTTCTTTGACTACTCTGTCAGATTAAATCAATGTCAGTACAGCCATACCAAAAACTGTAAAAGTGAAAATAGTGCAACTTATGACACAGTAGGTATAAAAACTAAGCCATTATGGGTTTGTGATATCTGTTTTGGTAGTACAGTTAAGCTTGTCTTCTCTATACTTTTGACCCGCATTAAGCGATAATCGGTCTTGAAAACAAATTTTGGTCTTTTTGTTTTGAGTGGCCGCTTGCGACCGGTTTTAATGTATATACAGAAGCACAATTCAAGCGAAATGTATTTACTACTAAACAAGTAGATTCTGACTGTGTCAGTAGATCTTACAGTATTTGAATGCTATTACTGTTTTGGGATATACCTCATGGCACTATCATAAACGACTTGTAGAATAGTACTCATATTCGAGTTCTGAAAATGTCCACACCTCTCAGAAGTTAATCCTTTGGTTGTCATAAACTTTGTATGGAGATATATCAATAAGCTTCACAATTAAATCACACCTAAAGTATTACTTCCTTGTAACTGATTGACTTTCATTTACACGCACGCAAACTCGCGGAATTATTCAGCTAAGTTAAGGAATAAAGTTAATTATCTAGTTTCTTTGTAATTATTGACACAGGCGCAGAACCGATACATCTGAGTCCAAACAAATTATTCGCTTACTACACTGTTTTTCACTTGACATAGAAGGTCCGTGCTACGCAAAAATGTGATTATTAGCATGGTTCAGACTCTAAAGGTTCTCGGAAGGGTTCCGATCGGCGTGCATAGTGTGCACGCCGATCTGTACCCTAGTCGCCTATAATCGAAATAGGAGCATTGAATTGTGAATCTTCGAGCCCATCATGAAACATCTAAGCAGTCTGGCAATACACCATGTGGTTTAGGGGCTGTCACTAAAGCGCTATTGTATTATAAAAGGTGCTCTCTTTCCAGAGCTGGGCTCGAGCATTAGAATAAAAGTCAGGTCCCTAGCGGACGAAAATCGACTGAAAGTAATGGAAATAAACCGCTTTATGTATTGATGGATGGCTGGAAGAATCGGTTATTAGAAATAAACGGAAATAAACGGAAAATTTATTCCGCATGCGTCCCCTAGCTGGCAATATTAAACAAGGCTCCAACAGCTTAAACGTAAGAAGCAGCTGGGATCTGATTTATCTTATACCGCATTCGAACCAATAATCGCGCGTGCTCCTAAAAGTGCGCATTTAATACGGTATGCGCTGTTATATGTAGCTGCCAGGTGCGTTCCTGGGGCATTTTATAGAGTAAGCACTCTTTAGGGAATTCTTGGGTTATTCCCCCTGTATGGGGCCAGGGACGAAGCCCTGTGGCAGAAAATAGTTTTAGGGCGTTCCAAAGGGCAAAAAAGAACCCTCAAGACATGCAACTGAACACTATAAGTTGCATTTTTCTTCCAAAAATCAAATAAGATACAGTAAAACCTGACTCAAGAGGCTACTCAAAGGAATACCAAAAGACCAATATATCGCTTAACGCAGGTCGAAACTATTGCAGAATGTTCCAAAGGGAGCACTCTGCAACACTTTCGACCTTCATTAAGCTACCATTTGTCATTTAGATATATTCTTAATTTTGTTTATTTTGAGTGGCCGCTTAATTAAAAACCTATACTTGCTACGTCAAGTTGTTCGCTCATGCGTATTTGCGTACACGTAGGTACGCCCCTGGCTGTATACACTGTAAAGAGCCTTATGTGTTAGATGTTCTGTTGGAAGAATAGCTTCAACAAAAATCAAGATGAACTGTTTGCCATTGGAACTAGATCAATGGGCGTGTTTCTAAGCTTTTCTTTTTATTTCCAAATATTTACATTTCCACTGCGAGCCTTTAAATGAACCTCTGTATTTGAGATGTGGTTCATACCTTCATGAACAAATCGATTTAAGCCACACCCACATACGCGCCATTTGAGCGGGCTAACGTCAAGTCCATCCAATAACGTTGCTTGTTTACTGACGTTTGCGTGACGTTGAACACGTATCGCCATGACGTTAAGCGCGGAAATTTTGGCGTTTTGGCTGTCTCAAACCCTACGTTATGTCTGATTTAATTCAAAATATCTGGAAAACCAGCCAAGTTATGTGAAAATTGAAAATTGATACTTGACTGATAATATAAAATGTAAATATAAGCAATAAATTCATTTTTTGGAAGGTTCATGGAATCATGAATACTTCGGGTATCTTGCAAAGATAACGTGAAGCCCAATGGCTTCACTTACTTTGCAAGAGACCCGAAGTATTCATGATTCGATGAACCTTCCATAAATCGAATTCATTTCTTAATTAACGGATTCATCGTGGGTACATGAACTTAAACGAAATGTCCCAGCTGGAAAGGTGTCTATTTGGTTCCCATAATACATCGTTTGATAGGAAAGGAAGAACTACAGATAAACACTCTGATATCTAAAATTACCTGTAACCATAAAACTTCAGCATATACTTTGAGTAATCCAAATGTGTGTCATTGATAAGATTTTAGCTGCCACTCCGACCATTGTCGAGTCAAGGAGATACGACTACCATACTCGACCCTATAACCGCATATTGCATAAGTATAGCCATCTTTCTTTTACAATCAGTGTCAGTATTCATCAGATGACTTTATCCTCACTAACAAGGCACATTTGTCAAACCTCCTGGGTTGAAGCAGTACTAAGCAGAGGATAAAGTGTCTTGCCTGAGGAACAGTGCACCCTGATGAAATGCCGCATGTTACGGTATTTCATGTTGGTCTGCACTACTTGCGAAAGCACCCATTTACGTATTCCAGTAGTCAAAGGAATAACCCTTTCCCAGAGACGATAATCACATTTTTATTCAACACTGTGATAATAATGTCCTGCATTTTTTTACATTTTCGTACTTGCTCATTATATTTCTTTCACACGCCATAAAAAAGATATTCACAGAAAGATATCACATAAAACGATCGAAATCGATAGAATATATCAAATTGTTAATAACTTTCTGAAATTCTTGGAACAATTTATTGCTTGTTTGGATTGGCAATACATTTGGCCGTTGTACAAGAAGGAAATCTGAAATGAACGTACTTAACTAGTGCATAAAGCAATAGGGTGATGTCAGTCGTAGCTGTTAATAAAGCCTATGTGCTACAATACCAAACTACAATTAAACACTTTACGTTATGATACACTATAAAAAATACAACTTTTCTCAAAAATAAGTGGCAGCTGAACTGCCACTTCTTTTAGTGTATACTTTGTGATGTATGGTTTTGTGCGTTGTTTTCTGTCCAGAGCACCCGAAAACCCAACCGTAAGTGGTTCTGGTTTAAAACTTCACAGAGATGGGGGCCACGGCTTAAAGTCTCAAATGACAGGCTGGTGGAACCCGGGTTCTAACTATGGACCCCTTGGTACAAGACGAGTGACTTATCCACTACTGAAAGACTAATACTTACTTTCCTACTATAACATCTTAATGTCAGCATTTCTCCATTGACAACAGTCAAACACTTCTATTTGATATTGTTGTACAGTCGAATATCGTTTTATTTCTAATTGTCAGTAGCTCGAATTACAAGGATGTAGACATAATTAGATGAGACGGTGCATTGATAAGCTAGGGGTCTTTCATGCAAACCAAACCTCTATGTGTCTTAATCCACATCTCAACTAAGGGTAAGGTTGGCACCATGAAACCGGTTTAAGCCCTCCAGTAAAATATTCTTACTGACCGTTCCAAGGCGGTACTTCTTTTGTGGATCACTTGAGTTTTTGTGTCTGGTGTGACTCATGCTTTTGGGTCTTTTCATTGCTGCCTTGTGCTCACCTACTGGGAAAGGGCTGACCTCTTGGCTCTTGTTGGTGATGTTTTTATTTTGTATTTTTTGTATTTTTGTTACTTTCCAGTGTGGTATCCTGGGTCAGGTGTGGTATTTGATTGTATCTTTTCCTGATCTTTGCCTCCTATCAAACATATGAGCCACGACATGAGATTTCCAACAATATGGCCTGTGCACATACACGCAGTCTGATCTGAGCATTTGCTTGTCGTTCAAATACTCTATGAATATTTAGCGACTGACCGATCATCATTTGGAGTTTCTAAGCTTAAAAGGGGGCTGCACAGTCTCGTCTGATTCTATTTATGTCAAATTACCACATTGTAGGAAACCACATGTCACGTGAAAGCTACGCACCGCAAACATACATGTATATTAACATAGTTATCAAACTAGATCATGAATATGTCCTTTTCTCTGAATCCAGTGTGTCTCAAAATTTTATCGCAAATATTTCGAAAAATCGAAATTCGAATTGTCTATGCTTTACTGCAGTAATTTTCAGGATCTATACAGTCCAACATAACATAGTTTAAAAGCGGTTTAAAAATTACTCCAAAACAAGTGGCAGTTCAGCTGCGACCAAATATAGTATCGCTAAGAAATCGAAGATAATGAGTGAGGCGTTTTTTGTTGACGTCAGTATATGTTGAGTGTAAGTTTCATGGACTTCCCTTTATTTGTTACTTCGTTATAGCTGCAGACGGACGGACAGCACCTTATCTATATCCCCCGCCTTTGATGGGGATAAAAAAATAAGGCAAACACCCATGACAAATTCACTCAAAATACCCAAAACCAAAGTAATCTTCCCTACTCCCACCCCGTTCCGTTCCCCAAACAAAAAAACTAAAAAAAATCGCTCTCTTAAAATATGGAATTTGAGAATTACTAGTCGATTATACCACCCTTACCAACTTAAGCACGAACTTTCTCGTAATGTGCAAGGTTTACACTGATGTAGGTGGTATATTTATATTATAATTATCTCCACGTACAGGCGGACAATCCATGATATAGCTATTACTTAGTGTTTTCAATGTTTGCATAGTCACAATATTCGCAAGATTGTATTTCAGCTGAGAGTTTACTATATCATGATATTGATCATTTGAGCCAGTGCATGAGATTTCCAACAATGTGGTATGTGCGACCAGCAAAGCCCCAGATCAGCCTGCGCATACGCGCAGTCTGATCAGAGCCTTTGCTAGTCGCTTGAGTATTCTATGATTGTTAAGCTACTGACTGAACACCATTTGGAGTTTCTAAGCTTAAAAGGAGGCCGCAGAGGCTCGTCCGAGTTTACACATGTCAAAATGCCACATTGTTGGAAGCTCATGCACTGGCTCATTTTTCAAAAACTGACACATACCAACTAAACATAATATGGGATCTCAGTTTGTTTTGAGACAAAGAAAATAGTTGTCCATTTCCTTCAGTCAGTTCACATGTCGAGTACTCTATAACAGGTATTTTTTTTAACTCTCTGGTGTCGTCAGTTGATATCAGTTGCAAATAGTTTGGACTCAGATTAATACATTAACTCTTTTTTTGCAATTGGCCACTTTTGTTTCCTGTGGATAATAGTTTGGACCCAGATCGACGGTCCTGATTTGGATCCAAACCGTTTGACACTCTGATAGTGCCCCTGAAAGAATATTTCAAAAAAAAGTTAGCAAGCATGAAAATTTACCTAGCATGCAAAGAGTTATCGGTCCTAGCATGTTGTTTGGACTTGTTCACGGTTTTAATACTGGTCTTGGTAGGTAAGTGGATGTACCGAACCCCGGGCTCTCCAGTCTGTGGGGTTAGACTTAATTATAGCCCTGTCATCATTTAGGCGGGACGCTAACTCCACCTTGGGTAACCCATTGTGGTAAAATCTGAGGTTCGAGGAAATCTGAGGTAAACAAACAAAGAAGAGCCAGACAAGGGTCAGTATTAATCTTTGTTTTATTATTATCAGACAGAAACTTTGCAGGTTAAACATTTGCATATATTAACTTCAAATGACAAAGGATGCACACGTGATTGCAGGTTGAGCTGATATGCCAATGATAAGATTAACACAGAAGTTTAAACTGGATTTTTTTTATTTTCAAAGCCGATTCCAGCTCAGACCATTTCATTTGGAGTAAAGGGATATTTTCTCACAAAACTGCTACTGGTTTCTAAAAGTATAGGGTCTTTTTGAGTACCAGACCGATTCTGAGCCTTTCGTATGACAGAAATATTGTATTTTCATCCAGATTAAATTAGGAGATACCACAATTCTGGATGCGGAAAGTCTCTGAGGTATGATATTGATATATATGAGTACCATGGTATTCATGGTTTGGTGAAATCGTAGGGTCAGTATATTGCAAATGTCCATTTTTATGCTCTAAACGCAAACCAGATTTTAATTGATTTTAAAAACTGCAATGCTATTTACTCCACGCATACCAAGAATACACAATATGGCACGGTCTATTTGAAGTTTTCAGATTACTGATATGATCTCGGAGTCAAAGGTCAAGGCAAGTATACTTAAAACTTGTGCTTACACTCATATTTAGCATAATACTTGCTTTTGGTGTGTCGCAGAAAAATAGTTTCGGTTTGCATATATGATTTTAATTGTCAAAAGTCAGGATGAAATATACATAGCAAGCGAAACAGGCAGGATTACAGTTGTAGACGCGATGGTTATAGTTCAAGGTCTAGATCAGCCGAAGTCAGTCAAGTCATGCACATATCTTTACGTTCACTTTTGTCAGAAGGTGCTGCTGATACGAATGGATCAATGTCAGGCAAGGTCAAATATTATGTTGGAAAGCTTTCAGTAACGCAGAATCCTCTGTCCATGAAATTTTCAGGACACTCAGTAATAGTCAACTGAGAGACAGGACTAAGTAAGCCCTCGAACAATATATATGTCTGCTTTAACAGTCAGGAACAACCACTAACAATCTTACTGAGTTAAGATGGTAGATGTTTAGTAGGAAACAGGCAGAATCCAATATCCTACCTCCAACTAAAACTTCTCTTCTTCAGAGTGTCAAAAGAGCATAGTATTATACAAATGAGCCTATTCCTACAAAATAGTTGCCTGAAAATCATGGTGTAGTTGATACGGTGACATTTATGTTCCTATTATGACAACAGTTCCATAGACACGGCTCTAGCTAGTTATATATGGTTGCAGTAAATCTGCTTACGTCACTTCTCGCTGCAAATAACTTGTACTGCACTAGCATTTCTTCGACCATCATTGCTGTGTATTACAATGGTGACATTTGAGTAATATGGTATGCCATTACTTTGGCGGTACTACGACGCCTCAGTGATATGTATCTGACTGATAGACTAGGTCCATGGGCCCAGCAATCAGCGCTTCATATAGTATGGCTCCAAAGCAATCGAATAGTGCGAAAACTGAGGTCCAAAGCTACATAATTGGATTCAGGACCCATTTTAATAAAATAGGAACCAAACAATGACTTGGCCCTGTAGCACAATCGGTAGTGAGTTTGATTGCTGATTCAGTGGTCGTGAGTTCGATCCCAACCCAATACTTTCGTAGAGATTGATTATGTAACTTTTTCCTGAAATGGAAGCTCAAAAACGGGTTCCAGGGGTCCGAAAAAATGAACATATCATTGTCGTATTATGTGACACAAAGTCAATCAAATAAAGACAAAAACACATTCCCATAACTAATGCTTTGAATACATATACAATGCATGTGCAGAAGTAGCACTATGGCGGCCATTTTGAAGACGTCATCCTTCGGTCAGTACGCAGAACTTTGATAGTAGAACTGTTTTAAATTGTTGCATATGCCCCAAAGTTTATTTTGATATAGGTCACAAAAATCGTCAAAAATGTACACGGGATTCCCATTTGACATAGACTAGAAGCAAATGTGAAAAAAGTGATGACTGTGTTCTCAAACCTGGTACATTGTATGGGACTTCTTCATATGAGCCGCGACACGTGATTTACAACAATGTGACATTTTTACAAGTGTAGACTCAGACGAGGCTCTGCAGCCTCATTTTAAGCTAAGAAACTCCATATGAGGTTCGGTCAGTAGCTTAACAATCATTGAATAGTCAAGCGACAAGTCGGCTGATCTGAGGCTTTGCTGGTCGCACATGCCACATTGTTGGAAATCTCATGTCGCGGCTCATATATCCTTTACATTATATATGTAACTTTTACCAACAGCAGACGAGTACGACCAGGAAATACCACAATCATACACTGTAGACCAACCCACGGCACCGCAAAGAAGAGCCACAGAACACTAATATTCATTTACACTTTTCAGTATTTACATTTACATTTTAATTGCCTTAGATGAAACCTAACATTCCAGATGTTTGCATTTCTCGATACAAAACATTGAACAATCCCGTGCCTTGGGCGGACAAACGTTTACGTCGGCCAATGACTAGCTCTGCTTGTCGTGTTTGTGTGACGTAATTATCCTATCACCGTTGTGTACAAGAGTTTCGCTGGATGGCTGTTCCAACACCCCCGTTAAAAATAAAATAAATCATTTTAAAATGGTAACATGCGGGGCCGGAGGTAAGTGTAAGATTGTCTGGCATACTTGATTTCTATTGTAAAATGTAAATATATGGATTGAAATGCAGATGTTTACGCTTGAAACATTAAAGTTTAAGGCATTTTAAAACCTAATAGTTGGATCATCCAATGCAAGCTAAAAATCTGCAATTCAATCCTTAAATGGAAGCAAACAGTCAGCACAGGGTATGTCATAACCCTGGAGCAAACTGAGGCCAAATGCAAGTTATGTCATAATCGACATTTTTAATTTCCATTGTACAGACCGATTAATCATTAAGGCTCAGGGTGTAACATAATACCCTGTCTGTTGGGGTATGTACCCAGGTACCTGACCCTGGGAATGCTTTAACATTGGAGGTTGTATGGTCAAGCATTGGGCGCGATTAAGTTTCTCTTTTACTATAATTGCAGTATCAACTAGGATAAAACTGACTCCACAAGACCTAAAATTGGAAGCCTCCATTTCTTTTCTTAACTCCTTTAGATAGAAAAGCAATATTTTGGATAATGATTACAATCTGATATTGATAATAATTTATGGGTAACTCCACCTTCCTCTTGTATTCCTACGCGGTATCTTTCTCTATAATTGGGTAATTACTAGCTTATGATGGAATATGTAAGGAGGGAGGCGGGATAAGCATGGAAAAAGAAACTAATATATATTGTCTAAAAGATTGAGTGGGGGGGTTGTCGCTTGAATCTTGAGATGTAAACACGTATTTTAAAGAGATAAGAAATAAATTGTGGCACGATCATGTGTTGTTACTAATCACGGCCTTGGGCTGGAATCCTAGATTCATGGCCCTGTAGATATTCTCCGGGACCTAGCCATAGCCAGAGTCCACTTGCTGGCTATGGTACAACCGTTGAACTGGTGCCGTTGACTAACGGATGTTTAACAAATCTTGGGTGGAACCATGTTCAAGTGGATAGTACATTCCTTCAAAAACAAGGGAATATGTTTTTTCAAAATTCCATTATGTACCATGGTGAACGTTCTTTGCACCACATGGAATATACAAACCTTTTTGGATAAAAGAAGAGTTGCTATGGATATAAAAGTCAGGAAACTTTTACATTCTGACTTGTGATTTTGTGGCTTATGAGATTGTTGTCACATTCCAACCATTGTTACGGGGATTAGTTAGAACGTGCTGACATTGTTCCTGGTGTTGCTGTCGTGCTGACATTGTTCCTGGTGTTGCTGCCGTGCTGACATTGTTCCTGGTGTTGCTGTCGTGCTGACATTTCGTTTTACTGTTAATCTTGTCCCTGGTGAGTACCGTTTACTTTTCCTACAAGCAATATGGCTGATGTTGTCGAACAGCTGACCAGTTTTTTTCATGCCATTTCTGTGCAGTTAGGGTCACTCACCACGGCTGTCAACAGCCAAAGTGTTGTGAATATTGTGCCGACATTTGCGGGAAACCCAGCTCATTTTAAAAATTGGATAAAAGCAATCCAACGCTACGAGATCCTAACTGGGGTAGATGATGAAAAATTGAAAGGTATCACATTACAAAGCGCGCAGGGGCCCGTTGCTGATTTCATAGCCCGATGGATGCGGGACCATCAAAACCAGACGTGGGCCCACTTAAAAACAGAACTTCAATCACGCTTTGGTGAGATAACCGATAGGAGTATCGCGTTTAGTATGTTAAGGCGTGTCCGCCAAGAAAGAAACGAGAGCGTCCAAATTTATGCGGAACGGCTGCTGGCGATAGCGGAAGATGCATTTACTGGTCAGGACCAAGCTGACCTGCCCACTATCGAGCGTCAGCTTGTTGGCTTTTTCATAGACGGGCTGGCATACGACTATCTTAAGCTAAAAGTCATGAGGGAAAACCCGGACCGATTACAGGCTGCTGTTCACATTGCGATGACAGAACAAAATCTAAGACGCAAGTTTAATTTACGCACAGGTCGTGAAGACCGTACAGTAGAGCCCATGGAAGTAGATCATGCACGGCCTGCACGATGTCAGCTGTGCAAACGCATTGGCCATGAGGCGCGTGAATGTAGGAACTTTCGACGCGAGCGCGCAGAAGCAGTAAACATGACTAGACAATTTTCTGGAAGTCGTGGTCGCGACCAAAGACAAATCCCGCGGCAATCTTCTTTGATCTGCTGGTTCTGTTATGAACCAGGACACAAAAAAGTAGACTGTGAAAGGTTTAAAAGATTAAGGGCACGTGGCACGCAGGAGGCTCCTGCAAGGCTGACAAAACCCTCGGAAAACATGTAGACCCTCTTGTCAATAATGGGACAAGTGAACAGGGGGGTCCAAAGCAAACATTTAGAGCATGCAACATTAATCCCAGAAACAATGCAAGCAGTATCTTAATGAAAATTGGCAATCAGAAATATCGATGTTTGGTTGATACTGGAGCTGAAAGGACTTTGCTAAGTCGGCGAATTTATAATTCTCTTCCTAAACCACCTCCTTTACGTCGTCCAGATATTAATTTAGAATCTGTAACTGGTAATCAGCTCAAAATTGATGGGTCTTTTGATCTTGAATTTGTGATTGCTGGATTGAAACTGCATTATACATTTTATGTAGTACCAAACTTAGGGAGAAATGCAATTATAGGTAGGGATTTTCTGAAATATTTCAACTGCAGAATTTACTGTGACCTAGATAAATTAAGGATTAATGGCCGATATGTTGACTTAGTGGAAGATGCTTATTTGCAATCACTAATTAGGTTGAAAAGATCTATAATTGTGAAGCCACAGTCAGCATTATTTTGTTTTGGTAAATTATCCAATAAATTTCCTGGAGCAGGCTGTTCTCAAATTGAGATAGCTGCTATTGATAGGTGCTTTGCTGCTAATTTTCCTGGGATAATGCTAGCCAATACTGTTACTAAATTGTCCAAGCTGCAGAAAATACCAATATTGCTTATCAATAATACAAATAAGCCAGTTTCCCTGCGCAAAGGAAGTGTTGTTGGTAGGGCGGATCCAGTTGATAAACGAAAGGTGTCCTCTTTGATAGAAAATATTTCATCTGTTGAAAAAAGAGAATCACAAGATATGCTGTCCGAATTTGACTCGCCGTTGGAATATAGGTCTATAGTTGCTGAACTATTGAATGAAAATAAAGATCTATTTGCGGCAAAGGACAGTGATCTCACATTTACTAACACTGTAAAATTCAAAATAGACACTGGTGATGCTCCGCCGATACGACTTCGACCTTACCGGATTCCCTTAAAGAATCAACCCATTGTAAACAAGGCTGTCGATGAAATGCTTGAAGCAGGTATCATAAGGAGGTCTCATTCTCAGTATTCCTTCCCCGTAGTTATTGTTGATAAAAAAGATGGTTCCAAAAGGTTTTGTATTGATTTTAGAGCTCTAAATAAAGTAACAAAGCCTATCTCATGGCCCCTACCTTTGATAGATGATGTGCTAAGTTTATTGAAGGGAGCTAACTTCTTCACATCGTTAGATATGAAAAGTGGTTACTGGCAAGTCCTTGTCCATGAAAAAGACCGTGAAAAGACTGCTTTCTCTGTTCCTGGACGTGGTCTGTTTGAGTGTAATTGTCTCCCCTTTGGTTTAATTAATGCCCCTAGTGTTTTCCAGTCCCTTATGTCTATAGTGCTAGAGGGGCTAAGTCATTTCTGCCAAGCTTATTTAGATGACATTTTAATTTTCTCAGCGACGATAGAGGAGCACCTGTCACACATACATCAAGTTTTTGATAGGCTCCGTCAGCATAGGCTAAAACTTAAATTAAAGAAGTGTTCCTTTTTCAAGAAAGAAACAAGGTATTTGGGTTTTGTTATTACCCCAAATGGAATAAGTCCTGATCCAGAAAAGGTTAGGGTCATGCAGAATCTGCCACCTCCAACAACTGTAAGAGAAGTTAGAGGCGTGATAGGTATGTTATCCTATTACCGTCGCTATTTGCCAAATTTTGCTGAAATAGCTTCCCCTATCATAGACCTTACTAAAAAGTATGCTAGATTTCAGTGGACCCAAGAGTGTCAAAGAGCCTTTGACTATTTGAAAGAGAGTTTGACTATTATACCCCTACTGTCATACCCTGATGTGAACAAAGAATATATTTTGTATGTAGACAGCTCAGACACATGCATTGGTGCGTGTCTTGCACAGCCTGATGATGAGCCAGTGTCTACAGACTCAGCGCAGAATCCCTATTTCAAAAATGAAAAACCTATTTACTTCCTGTCCCACAGACTGAATAAAACTCAGCAAAAATGGCCTATCATAGAGAAGGAGTGTTTCGCTATATACCATAGTATCCAACGCCTCACATTTTATTTATGGGGTGCTTCATTTGTGATTAAGACTGACTGTAAACCTTTGAAGGCATTGCTAGAATCTGACATTAAGAACAAGAGAGTTGCTTTGTGGTCCTTGAGTATAGCTGCATACAACTGCAGGATTGAATATTTACCTGGGAGCACTAATTCAGTGGCAGACCTCCTATCAAGGGTGCCAAAGGACCCAAATTTGCCCTCAGGAACTGGGTCATCCGCAGAAGAATCCTTGCCAGAAATAAATGATAAGACTTTTGAGATAGGCATAATCAATTCCAATCAATTAACACTTGAATCCTATCAGCATAGCAAAACGTCCGAGGCAGATCTCTTGGATCAGCCCCGTCCTATAATGAAAAATGTCAATATGCCAGATGAGCAGGCAAAGGATCCAGAGATCCAAGAAGTATTAAAGCAATTACAATCTGGTCATGCAAGTAAAACATTTCTAGGAAAATATCTCGTCATAGAGGGGGTTCTCTATTTTATCTCTGACGCTGATGTAAGGCCCCGCTTGCGTTTATTCGTACCAGAGCATTTCAGGGAGCAGATCCTTGAGACCTATCACTCCAAAAATGGACATGGAGGCATTGATAAATCGTGGGAAACAGCAAAATTAAAGTATTACTGGCCAGGCATGTACAAGTCATTTTATGCTTACATCTCCAAATGTATCCCATGTTTAGAACGAAGTGCTAGGAACCAAAAGCGACCTTTGGAAACGACTGAGGTCCCATCCTACCCATTCAAAAAGATTGCGTTTGATGTCAGTGGACCCTTTGAACTTAGCTGGTCGAAAAACCGGTTTTTGGTCTCATTTATTTGCATGTACAGTGGTTATCCTGAGAGTTTTCCAACCCCTGATCATACTGCAGATACTATATCACACCTTCTCATTGATGAAGTTATCTGTAGGCATGGTTGTCCCCGCCAACTTGTATGTGATAATGCACCTGAACTTACTGGAGAAACGTTTCAGCAGACCCTTAAAGCTCTAAATATTCAGAATATCCGCTCAACCCCATTTCAACCCAGTAGTAATGGTCTAATTGAGCATTTTAATGGGACTATTAAAAACATCATAGCTAAGTATGCAAGAGATTCTCCCCAGAGTTGGGACTTGTATGTAAATCAAGCTTTAATGGCTTGTAGATTTAGTGTGAATCAAAGTACTGGATTCTCCCCACATTATTTGGTCTATTTGAATGACCCTGTCATCCCTTTGGATAATATTTTGATACCTAGAACCAAGTATACGGGTGAAAAGTCACATTTGCAAATGCTTGAAAGACAACATCAAATATTTCAGTCAGTTCATCAGCACTTAAAAAAGGCCCGAGCCCGTCAGAAAAAATATGCTGACAAAGGAGCCATTGATGAACCCTTTTCTGTAGGTCAGGCAGTGTACTATAAAAATCCCAATAGGAAATCAAAAATGGATAAAAGATGGCTCCCATTTTTTAGAATAACAGCAAAGTTAGGGAATAAAACATTCTTGATCCGTAATCAGCTAACTGGCCAGCTTAAACAAGCCAACAGTGCCCAGCTCCAAAAAGCGAACTTAACTTGGAAAGTTCCAAAAAAAGGTTTTACTGGTAGGCCCCTTCGGAAAAGTAGGTTTGTCCCAAGACCAGATAACAGTTCTGATATCCCCAGTTCAGAATCCAACACTTCCCTATCAGATAGTGTCTCCCCACAAGAAAGTGAAACTGAAGATGAATCAAGGGTTAAACCCCATACAAAACCACCTCAATGGCTTGTAAAGAGAAAAAAGAAAATTGCAAGTGGCTCTTCTGAGACTGTACCACCCATGGAAATGACACAGAGAATGAATTTGCATAAGCTATCCAAACCTGAAACATCCAGTAGTAGCACTCAGTCTTACTCCTTTGAGGGGATCAAACATTTGGATCCTAATGGCCCTTTAAGCATGGAGACCTCCAGTGATAGTGACACAATTAGCTATGACTATGAAATTTCCCCACAGCCCAGTCCAGACCAGCCAGGCATGGTTTCTTCAGTAGGCATTGACGAGCAATACATCGATAGCCCTGTTTTCGTAGAGACTCTTTCCTCTGTAAAGCACTCACCTACGTCTGAAAAGTGTGACAGACGTGAAAATATGAAAAAGTTGCTTGAGGCTATATCCGCCATTCTCTAAATGTTTTGTCCCAATATTGTTTTTCCTATAATATAATAAATGCAGCATTTGAATGAAGTTCCTTTATTAATAAATAGCTGTTGTTGATCAATGGATCTAATGGCTGATGGAACGATGATCCTTTCTTTGACTGTGCTCTTTGATTTGCATAATTATACAAATTGTTTTGCTAGATGTATAAGCAAATCTGACGGAACTACTTTTATGTCGTTATGAATTAATTTTATGGTAATGAAAATGCTGTTTTTGTTATGACCACTAGTTAAGCTAAAATGCTAAGGGATAGAAAATCACTTTCTAGGCTTTGTGGTAATAAATCCTCTTAAATTAATTTGGCGTATGGTTAATGCCACCAATGTTTAATATTAGATGTTGTAAATAATAATGTGGTCGTGCCAAATAATATTCATATATCCATGAATTGGTGCTTATGTTTTCAATTGAATTGGAATTAAGGGATTTGCCTCAGAAATGATGGTATTTTCCTTATTTTTCAGGCAAAATGATGAGGTTCCTGATTAGAATCGTCAGCCTGCTCTCATTAGGTTTCCATTTGAAAGGTCAAAATATTCATGAAAACGTAGTGTTTCAAGAAATCAATCAAGTAAGATTGACTAGATCAGAATGGAAGATTGCCTGCGTTTTTGAAATACAAACGATTTTAGATTATGTGAAATCAATTGCAAACGACATAGGTCGGGTGCACAAGGTCATAGCAAATGTTCAGAAAGACTATGCACAAAGTGCAAAAGCAACAACAATATTTGAAAATGAAGATTTATTGTTGGGTATGCGTGATCATTCCGGGTTTTCACAAACTTTTGATCAAATGTTAAAAGAAATTGCAGTACTTACATCTGCGTATAAGGGATTGCAAAATGAATTGAAAAGTTATGCGTTTCTCAGTGCATCTTCACGTGAACGCCGTAGCCTCATTCCGATGGTCGGGCGTGTCCTTTCTGGGGCCTTTGGCTTGGCAACGACAGGTCAGGTTCGAGCCCTGCGTACAGGCATTCAAACCCTCTCTGATAACCAAGAAAAGATTTACCATCTTGTAGAAAACCAGATATCTATGATCAATGTCTCGCGGAAATATATCAAAGAAAACAGACAAACAATTAATAAATTAATCATAGGAGTACACCAAATCGATATGAAAGTCAATAATATCAGCCAAATATTAATTACCGATTTGAATACAATAGGTCGTTTTGTCCAGATTTATTCTCAGCTTAATGTGGCCTTGCAATCAATAAAGCGAATGATAGATAGCGCACAGAGATATGTCGATCATTTAAGATTAGAGCTTTCGTTCCTCGCAATAGGTCATATTTCACCAAATTTACTTTCCCCAGAAGAACTTAGTAAAATACTTCACCAGGTTAGAAGTAAACTCCCGGCGGCTTTTAGACTTCCTACACATCCTAGTCGTAAGTTATGGTCCTATTTTCGCACCCTGAATTGTGCAGCAATTATTGACAATAAAAAGTTAATTATCATTGTAACCATACCCTTGCTAGACAATGATGAAAGTTACCAGTTGTATGAGATACACAATTTGGCTTTCCCTGATCCTTTCACACCCTCTCCAAATTATGAGTCTAGCATGATGGCTCTCTATCGACTTGAGACTGAAGCCCTTATGGTAAATACGCACCGTACTGAATATATATTCATTACTAGAGAGGAATTGTATTCCTGCTCTCATTCAGAAGGACATTACTGCAATGCCCAACATGCAAGATTACCAATTTCAAAGTCAAGAACATGCGTAATAAGCTTATTCATGAAAAACTCTGATAAGATCAAACGATATTGCGTGCCAGAAATATACACTAATGTACATTTACCTCGTGCTGTGAATTTGAAAGATGGAATTTATGCTGTGTCAACCAAAAATCCCTTTTCTCTACACCTAACGTGTCAAGCTCCGCCCAGTAGCTCAGAGATACAAGTTAAACCTCCATTAACAGTTGTTAACCTTGAAATGGCTTGCTCTGCGCACAGTCAAGAAATTACGTTAATGCCCTATTTTGCTGCGCAAACAACAGTTCCCACACAAAAGGAGCCATTCTTTGTGCTTCTTCAAGAGACAAATTTCTCGGAAGTAAAAATATGGCAACCCCTTGTTAGTTCGTTGAAAAACTTCTCTTCGGTTAATCTTCCCGAATCCTTAAAGAACGTAGATAAAATTTCAATGACTGAATTTCTAGACCGGCTAGGATCTCTTCAGCAAGTTGAAATTGAAACAAAATGGCATTTTCCATTCTGGGCAAAAATTGCAGCTGGTATAGCTGGCATAATTTGTTTAGTAATAATAATTAAATATCGACAACAAATTGCCCTTTGCTTGCGGCGAATTGTTAAACGGGAAACCTTACGGGTACAAGAGCCAAATGAGACGATTCACAACAATGTGGAAGCTACCAAATCCGAGGACTTGGGTAGCCAAAAGATGTTACAAACCCAGACAAGAAAGTTAGAATCCATCTATCCAACGCTGGATTTAGCTTCAATGCCCGGAACTGGACCTGAAGCTACGACCTCATCGACATAATAAAGACTTGTGTGTTAACCGTCTTCATGAATATTTATTGTTTTAGTGCAATGTCGTGTCTGATATATTGTGCTGTTATATTGTGCTGTTGGAATAATTATTATTCACTATCTGAATGACTGGATTTATGGAATCAGTATTGATCATACTGTGGTCAGTGACGGACAATAAAGAATAATAACAGTGTATCCTATAGTGATGTTTTATTGATTCCAATAAATGCCTTGAGACAATGGACTACATTGATAGTACAGAGGCTAAAAATTGCATAAACTTATGATTATATTGTTCATGTTCATGTTGATTATGTTATATGTTGTACTTACATGTATCCGCTTCAATTCATGGATAATGAAATTTCTTTAAGTCTATCAGGAATGCTACCGTTTTTATTGATTAGAGCCATGTCATTTAAAAATGGCATGCCTCTTTTAACACAGGGGGGTGATGTAACATAATACCCTGTCTGTTGGGGTATGTACCCAGGTACCTGACCCTGGGAATGCTTTAACATTGGAGGTTGTATGGTCAAGCATTGGGCGCGATTAAGTTTCTCTTTTACTATAATTGCAGTATCAACTAGGATAAAACTGACTCCACAAGACCTAAAATTGGAAGCCTCCATTTCTTTTCTTAACTCCTTTAGATAGAAAAGCAATATTTTGGATAATGATTACAATCTGATATTGATAATAATTTATGGGTAACTCCACCTTCCTCTTGTATTCCTACGCGGTATCTTTCTCTATAATTGGGTAATTACTAGCTTATGATGGAATATGTAAGGAGGGAGGCGGGATAAGCATGGAAAAAGAAACTAATATATATTGTCTAAAAGATTGAGTGGGGGGGTTGTCGCTTGAATCTTGAGATGTAAACACGTATTTTAAAGAGATAAGAAATAAATTGTGGCACGATCATGTGTTGTTACTAATCACGGCCTTGGGCTGGAATCCTAGATTCATGGCCCTGTAGATATTCTCCGGGACCTAGCCATAGCCAGAGTCCACTTGCTGGCTATGGTACACAGGGAAGAAATAAGGTTGTTAGCTCAACACGATACCTGTGGCTGAGTATACATGTTAAAAGACTAGCTTTAGACATATGCAAATACATGAGCGGACACATGTTTTAAAGTCACTGCAATACTTCAAATATTAAAATTTACGCGAAAGATTTTCATTCCCACAAATTGTTACAGGACACCAGTCTCCCATTTCCTTTAAGTGTCATATGTCTGTCATGAAAAATACCAAATTACACAGGCATGTATATTTGAGCCGCGTCATGAGATTTCCAACAATGTGGTAAATGCGACCAGCAAAGCCTCAGATCAGCCTGCGCATATGCGCAGTCTGATCAGAGCCTTTGCTAGTCGCTTGAATATTATATGACTGTTAAGCAACTGACTGAATTTCATTTGGAATTTCTAAGTTTAAAGGGAGGCTGCACAGGCTCGTCTGAGTGTACACATGTCAAAATGCCACATTATTGGTATCACATGTCGAAGCCCATTTATCAATGGACTCAAATCACAGGTCGCGGCTCATTTCAACTAGCGCAGGTTGGACGGTTCAGAAGCTGTTAACTGGTGGAGAAAAGCAGATGGTTACCTTAAAAAACGACTAAATCAAAGTGAATCAAGATCTATAACCCAGAAAACAACGATTGTATATCAGGTGAGCATTTTTGGTCCTCTTTGTGCTAAGTTATGTAGAGGATCTTACATGAGCGCTCATGTTTTATTGAATTTATTAAACGAGTTGAGGAAAAGAGATAAAATGCGAGGCTTGCCGAGCATTTTATCTCTTTTTCGCAACGAGTTTAATAAATTCAATAATACAAGAGCACGAATGTTAGATTCTATTTATCATATGACAAATACTTTGAAATCTCATTTCTGGCGTAAAAACGTTATAATCAGGGCCGTCGCCGCGTATTTAAAAGTGGTCCGGCGGAGGAAATCATCGAGTGCCGACGGCACGATAGGGGAGAGCACGAGAGGGGATTTCCCCTCTCGTTAGGGGGTTAGGGGTCTCCCCTGAACATTTTTTGAAATTTTAGCACTTCTATGTGGGTTTTTATGCGTTTGGGACCAGACTTCAGTCCATGATTTTGTGCTAGAAAAACCGAATGCTAAACAAAATCGTTTTCAGATAGTCACGATTTTTTTTTACTTTTTTCTTCAGCATATTTCTTAGACATTATGTCACCGGTTTTGGAAAGGTACATTTAGCACTGATCATTGGTTGTCATGGGCGGATCCAGAGGGGGGACAGGGGGTCCGGACCCCCCCCCCCCTGAAAAAATCACAAAAATAGGGTTTCTAAGCAATACTGGTCCAGATCTCCTGAAAACTCACAAAGCTACCAAGCCAGCATTCAATGTTGGGTCATTATCAGCCCGCTAGCCTCTGACATAACTTTCTGGATCCGCGCATGGTTGTACTTCAAAAAGTTGTATTTTCGAAAAGATATACATAAGCGCCTTTTCAGTTAGTACACCCGTTACTTTAAGGGTGCAGAAGGCTTCATCTAGATTTTTGCTGCACAACTTTCCTTGATGAGTTCCCTTGTCGATAGGCATAACGTGTGATCTTTGGCTTCATTGTAATGACGCCAGGGCCTACTGTCGAACTACAACGGCTTAACTCTTCTCTGTTCATGCATCTTAAAGTCGAATGAACGTTGGGGGAACCGTAATGTCTTGGGCTGAATTGGAACAGGCAGAACTTGTATATCCGTAACGGAATGAATTGTGACAACACATGCCCTAGATGCTCGTAACGTTTAAACATACTTAGTCGCTCGACATGTTATTTAGAAGTAAAAAATGTCAATTTGAGAGAAATGAAACTGGCGCATAGAAATTATCTGGGCCTCAATGCGAGAAGACCTGTCTTCGGGGTTTACGACCATGCAAGACTCAAACCAACCAGCTCAGTTACAGAGTGTACATTTAACTAGAAAGCTGAAATTTTGCGTGTAGCAAATTATACTTTCAAGAGGGCGAACAACAAAGGCACTGATCAGACTGCGCGGATGTGTAGGCTGGTCTGCGCCTTTAATCTTCGAATGCAACTACGTCAGGTTTTCTCTCGACACGGCCCATAAGTATTATAACTGTCAGTATAATAATTGCATTGCTTTTCAATGTTTTCACACCTTGGCTATGTCGGTCTATGGATGACACGCGCAACGAGCGTTAAAGATGATTGCATCAATAAATTGAAAATCAGAGGTAAGCACAAAGAAAAATGAGCCAAAACGAGAAAAAAGGGACACGGCGGAAAGCACACTCGTCCAAAAAAGTGGTCCGGCGCCCGCCGTCCTGCCGGACCGGCGACGACGGCCTTGATAATTTTGTCATTATGATCGCAACGTTATTATGGACGTCAAAACGTTTCCCGTAAATCTATAAACCACTAGTGGTTTATCGATTTTATGGCGTTATTTCACTCCAAGACGCGACGTCATATTATGATAATAAACTTTAAAGAAAGCGAATAAAAAGACGCTGAGCAGAATACGTCGACGATCAGACTGGTGCGCGCTTTTGCTATAAGCAAGCAAACCAATAGTTACCCTTGATTGCATTGCCCGTGATGTCAACCTTTAAACTTCTAAATATACCAGCGACATCTATTTTTTTAAGTTTCTAGCTAGTCTCTGCAGCTTAGTAAGTAAGCGTATACAATAAGTAACTGTGGATAGGGGTTTCCTGTGTGTGATACGTAGCCCTATTCATCTCATCAAAATTATGCAGTAGCTCAGTAGTAGAGTGCTTGACTCGGGACCGAGGGGCCGAGGGTTCGAGCCTCTCCGGCGTCACTGTGTTGTGTTTTGAGCAAGACACATTTATCCTTGCTAAGTACTGATTCAACCCAGGAAGACCCGTCCCGACATAGCTTAAAGATTGTTGACTGGGACGTAGATAATCAAATCAAATAAACAAAAATCTCATTAAGATTGTCATTAACACCTTGTTTTGTTGTATTGCAAATCGTTTGAAGGTAGCAGAATCTTAAGGCCACAGGTCTATAAACATAAGCAGGGCAACAATTAGGGAATAGGTTAATGGAAGTAAAATCTCTAATAGGACATTGAAAATTTTTTTCACATGATGCACATTTTTGTAAGCGATTTTCGGATTAAATGTTGCTATATTCTATTTGTTTTGTGCAGGGAAGTAAAAAATCAAATCCAGGGTCTTTTTTAAATTTATTTGCAAATTTGCTGCGGGGTAGAGTAGTCAGCTTCTGAGCAAAAACAATGGCGTTCACCAAGGTAAATGATTGTATGTAGGTAGTAAGTGAGTTCTAAGGTCAAGCTACAACTCTTTGGTAGTCAATCAGCTGTTTAAGATATGTGAGAGCTTCGTATGTTATACATCTGTTCGCCTGTTCTCGTATTTTGCAGTGGGCTTGCTTCAATAGCAGTCCTTTCTGGTAGCTGGCTTCTTCTGAGTGTTTTTCATATATCTGATACAAATTTAGTATTCTCTGCTTTCTGGATATACTAGTAATCTTTTTCTGAAATGTATTCATTTCTGTTTGCTTTCAGACTCACCTTGTTCCTTGAGAAGTGCTGCAGCAACCCAGCTGTTCTTCGATATATATTCGACAACCTAACTCCTCACACAGTCTGATCAGTGACTCGCCCGAACCATTGTTGATACTGGATACTGAATTGTGAGATCTCTCAGGAAATCAACGGGGAAAAGTCAGTCGCTCAGGTAGGGAACGCCTTATTTTTTAATTTAAAATTCCAATGTCCATGCGTCTGTGTTCAGTTGAGTCTCCTAAAGTGTGTGTGGTCCAAAAAAAGCAGCGAGTATGACCAGGAAAAGCCAAAATCACAGATCACAGGCGAACCCCAGTACCGCAAGGAAGAGACAGAGAACACCCATTCTCAGGTTTAGATAAACAAAAAAATTCAGCGTAAAATGTCATTTATTTTCTTACCCATAATGTTTAGCATATCTTTTTGGTGCTCAAAACAACCGTCTCATTGAGACGGTTCTTTTCAGTACCCACAACATATGTTTTGGTTGAAAACTAGAAAAGAAAATTATTTTTCTGTTACGCACTCTTAACTAAAGTCCTGCGGCACAGCAAGAATACAATCAAAATAGAGCAACAATCTCCCTCTTTCAATACAAGCATTTATTTACGAGAAAGTATGTGTAATAAAAATAATTCCCTTTTTTTCAACCAAAACATATGAGACGGTTCTTTTGAGCACACAAAACACATTTAAAACTGATGGATAGGAAATTTCGATTTTAATTACGCTCAAAATATTTTGTTTATCTAAACCCTTGCAGTCTTCCATTGAAGAACACTATAAAACCAGACAGGACACCAAGCACCTTATAGTCGGGGAACCAAAGTTGCGTATCGTGCAAAAACAACCATTTTTTGCACCCGAAAGGTATCCGGCTGGAATTTTGTCTAAGTGATAGTCTACATAGTGCTTGATATGAAACAACTGTATAGCAATGCGACCAGAATTGCATTTCGCCGAAAAATGCATTTTTTGTATGCCACATAGGTCATGTTAAGCAATTTTTCATAGCATAGAAATTTTGATGATGTTTTCCTAATCAATAAATTAATTAGTGTACTTTTGGTCTTCAAAAGAATCGCCGTATTTAATAGGTCCATTTTAATACTAACAACATATGTTTTGGTTGAGAAATAACAAAACTAATTTTCCACTACGCACTTTTATCTGGGGGATGGGTATGAGAAGCCGTTTGACTGTTCGATAACACAATAATACACTACCAAATGCATTTAAAAGTATGGGCAGTCATTTATGCACCAAAATAATCTTCTTAGGGACATTTTTGTCTTTACGAATACTATGCGGTTATATTTCTGCATCTCAGACGGGGACAGACAGGTTTTTCATGGTGATACGATAATAGTTATACGAGTTCTTTTTTCATATTTATTTTACCACTGTTAATGGAATTATTCTTTTCAGTAGACAAAATCCCCTTGGTCCCTACAATGACCCTCCGTTTCAAAGCTGCTGTAAATATGGAAGATAAACATACTTTAAATCTTGATAAATTTCATGTATGTGTTAAACTGCTCTTAAGTTGTCCTGGTATTTATCTAAGCACCAATTGGTATGGACTAAATTACTAAGTATCAGATTATCGTGTTTTCATATTTTTACTTTTCAGCTACCTATTCTAGTTTGCCATAGAAAACAAAATAAAATGTCTTAAATTATGTCCCAAACGTCTGTCTAACTGTATGCAGTGTCTAAACACATTCAATTTGAAATTTATTTTTTTATGTAAAAAATATGCAAATCAAACCACTTCAGCGGGAGGACAAAAGTGAATAAGTAAGCACACACTTTTTACGAGAAATGCTTCCAAGCGATATGTAAATAACTATTAAGTACATTTTTGGGCATTAAATGCAGTTTTAGTGAGAAGAAAAGAAATCTATAAATTTAATTTCAAAATGGGGGTTCCCTAATCTACATGCGTTAAAAATCAAAAGCAGTATTCTTAGATGACCACCACTGCTTCTGTGGTCTACGCCGATATTGTATTATTATATAAACTCAATATTTTTCAGTCCTGAACTTTTTTGATAAAAATATATAACATTTTGAAAAATGATATTTTGACATGATCTTGCTGGGCTTCTGTAGAAAGTTGACTGCTCTGGCGTTATGCAAGTCGATCGAGTCTGCTATACAGTGGTTTCAGATACACCATAGAATTACCTTTGCAACCATACGTACTCCAGCTGTATACCTTTCGGGTGCAAGGGTTAGCATTTTTTCTACCTTGGTTCCCCGACTATTAGTTGATACTATCATCAAAGATTTATGTCATAGATGGGGTAACATGTACCTATTTTAAATGTTGATGGTTTCCGTTTCATACGAACAAAGTCTTCTAATGCTGCTAGGACCAACATATATACAGTCAGACATAAGTTAAACATCGCCTCAATAGTTTCCTAGAAAGCGATGGAAGCTTTCCAGTCATGAATATTTTCTTGTTTTATTTATGAAAATAGATAAAGTGGTGACAATTTACGGCAAATTTCGATTCGATTTCCACAAAGGTAAACAACCAGGCTTGGTAAATGCACGCTTACCCCTAAAATGTCCTTATTCTCTAACCCATTATGATATTTTCAATACGCTTAGACATGTAAAGTGTTAGTGTCATATTGTTACAATATCAACGACAAGTTCTGTCTGATAATTTCAGATTCATATCTCAAAAGAATAAAAGTTATGGATGCGTTAAGAATGGCATGTTATATAGTGATAATGCAAAAATAATGAACACGCGATTAACTATCTCTATGATCCATTATAACTGACATTAAACTTCGAGTTTGACAGAATCAGTTTGGCACAAGTTTGAAAAATATGTCTAGATTATTTCTGCGTTTATTTGAATTCAAAGTAAGCTTTATGGGTTAAGCTGTGACAATTTTAAGGGTACATCCAAAAATAGGGGTTGGTGTATACAGGACACCGTAGAAATTCAGCAAAATGACCAAATGGCAATCTGATATATTCAGCAGATCAAAGGAAGACTAGGGTAACAAAACATTACAAACTGGTTGTTCTTCTGAAGAAATTTGTACACAAAAAGTCTCTGAAATAATGTTTGGATGATGCTTATCTTATGTCTGACAGTATATATTTGGGTCAGGGCTGCATTAAGTCAAACATTTGCTATGGCTGCTTTCCAACCCCGCTTTCCGCTGTCATCTTTATACCAACTGAAGGCTGGTATTTACATCTGTCACATACACATGTTTCTAGCCAGCACACTCCACGTCGCTGTTCAACGGTAAGTCCTTGGACATTTCGATCAGAAATCTAAATGTTCTTTAAAAACTTTGTTGAACAACTCCACCAATATACCAGTATAAAATAGTTGATAACTGTCAGATTCATCTCTGTAAGAAGATAATGGTGGCGCCTTTATTTGATGAGCTACGGTATTATGGGGGTGTGTGGGTTGGGGGTTGATATGCATGAATGTCTGATATTTGAACTTTAAGATTATTTAGACTCTTTTTTGGGAGCCTTCTCATCTTCTCTTCTGTTGAATGATTCTACTGTCCTGCCAGTCAAGAATGACAGTGACGTCATGTTTTGTTTACAACGTTATCATGAACTTATAATCGATAGATCACTTGTGTATTAGTTCTATCCACAGGAAAGGATTAATACTCAAGTGATATATCGATTCACGTTAGCTCAAGTGGAGTGTACAAGTTAATATTTTACTTAACAAATGTAAACAAAACACGACGTCACTGTCACTCTTGGCTGGCAGGAAAGTAGTTATGTCCTTAAGACAATAAGGAAAACAGCGGTGGGTGGAGTATTTTTTCATCTACATCTGGGAAATAGATAAGTATATGATCGTTTGATGACTCCATACCATTATACACTAAGGAGTATATGGATGTTTGTAACAGTTTTCATTTTAAACTGATGCCTAAGTTTGAAGAATTGAAAAATAACTACTAAGGAACCAATGTGGGCTTTATAATAGAAATATCACCTTATAACTGGTGTGAACATGAGTCGGTCTATAAAGGAAACGGGCATTTTCTATAAATATATTGCCCATGGGAAAGAAAATCAGTATATAATTCATCGAGAACATTAAATGTACTTGAAATAGGTAATGTATTTACATGTAATACGTATTGCAAAAAAGTATTGCCACAGACCTGTGAATGATTGGTCGTACATGTATATAGTTGTGATATCAAACATTTGAGCAATGGCACGACAGAACAAATGAAATACGTGTGCGCAAAAGCGGAAACTCAGATCAGCCTGGGCATCTGTCCAGCCTGATCTTAATCTTCGTTGTGTGCTCAGACGGTAACTAGGGGCCAAAGCTATCTTCAAACAGAGAGCGGAGAATTTGATCAGACTGACCCTGGTCGCATTCTGACGCTCAGCTACATTGTTAGTTTTCTATTGTCGTGGTTTATATTTCGACCTAAGAAAGTATGGTCGTGTTTTATGTATAATGTGACTTGAAGCGTGCTCGTACGGCCCTTCTCTTCAGTAGAATCATAGATTTAAGTATACATACAGGTTTAGATAAACAAAAAAAAATCAGCGTAAAAATGTAAATATTTTCTTACTCGTCAGTTTTAACATATGTTTTGGATTGCTCAAAAGAACCGTCTCATTGAGACGGTTCTTTTGAGTGCCCATAACATATGTTTTGGTTGAGAAATAAGAAAGTTAAATCTCGTTACGCACTCTTAACTAAAGTCCTAAAATTCATGTACACCTTTTTATCGAGAGAAAAACGTTGGTTCTGGTGAGACTGTGTGGTTAAACATAGTTGTCTGTGCCTTCTCCTCTTACATTACATGTGTCATCTTGTAAGTACTAAATCTGCATTTACGGACTCAAATAATTTAAGCTGCGTAATTAGGAAATATCTTTCATATGTTGTGGTGCTCAAAAGAACCGTCTCGATGAGACGATTCTTTTGATCATCCAAAACTTATGTTGAAGCGTATGTATAAGAAAATAGTATTTCAGCCGCTTAATAAGAGTGCGTAATTAGGAAATATCTTTCTTACCTCCTTTAGTCAAGACATAAGTTGTGGTGCTCAAAAGAACCGTCTCGATGAGACGGTTCTTTTGAAGCATCTTAAACTTATGTTTGAAGCTTATGGATAAGAAAATAGTCAAACTTTGAATATGTCCATGTATATTTCAGGTTGCTTTGTCGTGATCTACTGAATGCTGAACAACGTTATGGATTTCTCAAAGGCCTTGACTGTCGTGTGGTGTTGTACAATACTTTCCTATAGGGGAGTAAGTGGTTTGTGTGAGATAAATCGAACATCATTAACAGTAGATTGTAAATATCAGAAACTCAAGAAGGTTCCCTCATATATCCCTGATTCAATGGAAGTATTATACATGTCATTTAACAAGTTCAAAGAAATAAATCTGAGACAGTTTACAAGATTTATGAACTTAAGGGAACTACATATAAAATATAATGAAATATCACACTTAAAGAATTATTCTGATGTACAGCTTTCAACGTTAAAAGTTCTAGACATATCTGAGAATGAGCTGCAAGATTTGAACTTTGGCTTTTTCGCTAGCTTTCCAAACTTACAGGAGCTAAACATAGCGTATAATTATTTAGAAATATCCATGTTTAAAGGAGTTCGAAATCTAACCACTCTGAATATGGGAGGCAACATACTTATGAGCAGCAACCCCACCCCATTTATCGAAATGGAACTCCTTAAAGACATAAGCCTTTATTCATGTAAAATTCAGCACATCAACAAAAACATATTCACTGGTCTACGCAATCTTACATGGCTAGATTTATCATCAAATGGTCTGACTTATCTTCCAAGTGACACATTTGTCAGAGTCACAAAACTAAAATTTCTAGATTTGAGTATGAATCCTCTGTATTACAGTACATCTTTTCCATCTGACATATTTCAACCACTGGTTCATCTAGAATATCTGAGAATAAAAAGGTTTCTTACTTTGTGGGACTTTCCTGCAAACTATTCATACTTGAGCGAGCAAATAAAGTACATACCAAACTTAAAGAAACTAGATATTCCAGGAGTACCTAATGCAAAGTTTGGATCTGGATATACTGCTTTGAAAAATCTAGAACATCTTCAAGTAGGAGATAATTTATCAGAAATAAATAACGAGACATTTGCAAATTTAAGGTATGCGCGTTCACTAAAACTATCGCTGGTCGATTCCATGTTTAATAGCATACTCCCAAACACATTCGCTAATTTAGAAAATTTAATAACACTTGACGTGTCATATTGTGATTGTCTATGTAGCAATTTAATTTGGCAACAGTTTACAGCATCAATATGCAATAGTAGACTCAAGGAGCTGGTTGCTATATATTTAACATGTCCAGGTTGGAGGTCTTTAGTATGGCGCTGTGATAAATCAGAACTTGAGTTACTCGACATGTCCTATGGCAATGTAGGTACCATAACTGATGTTCCAAGTTCGTTGAAAGAGTTTCGTATCATTCACAACCTCATGTCTCCTAATCCGACGCAAAGCTTTCTTGACAGATTGCATAAGTTAAGGAAGTTAGATCTATCTGATCAGCCTGCCTATATTCGGTCAGCCACAAAAACACATCTGAAAAAAGAAATAAGGAGAGCAACAGGAGACTCTTCTGATCAGCACTTGTTGTACAGAGTGTCATCAACTCGTCTTGATAACAAAACAAAACTGGCATATACCAACTTCAACAAAAGTGGTCAACACGTAGAATTAAAATCTAAATTTATGGCATTCAAAACTAGGGTCTTAAGCCCAGAGATCAGATCACGTTTTAGCATTCCTGCACTATTGGAATGGATTGATGTAAGCAAAAGTGCGTTGATATGTGAATTATACGAATATGACAACACTAATAATTCTATCAAAACATTCAAAATTTCTAGCCTTAGGCCATACGCTATGTGTACAGCTAATTACATTTTCAGCAGAATATGGTCCTGGCTTACTAATTTAACAATGCTAGAGAACCTTGATTTAAGCGGAAACCATATTAAAATAATTCCAGTAGGAGCCTTCACTACAACAACAAATTTAAAACATGTAGATCTGTCTCACAATTCCCTTCTTATATTAACATTTGAAATAAAATGTTTGGTGAATTTAAAAGAAATTTATCTATCTAATAATGTCATTCGATACGCTTCTAGTAAATTCATGGCAGAAATAAAACAAGACTTAACAATTCATTTGGACGGTAACAATTTATCATGTGATTGTACGCAGTCAAACTTTGTTCACTGGCTCAGTACCACTAATGTTATATATAACATTACAGGACTTATGTGTAAGTATGAAAATGGATCACAAGTGAGCCTAAGTCATAGAGCTTATATATATCAACAGATTGAATATGGGTGTAATTATATACTCGTTACGTTCAGTTGTGTGGCTATTTTCGCTTTCTTTCTCATCGTTGGGGGCGCTGCTGCTGTTGTAAGTCACAAACGATGGAAAGCACAATATTTAAGTGCGTTTGGAAGACAAACTGTAAATCCTTATCATCCGCTGGAAGAATGTAATATAGAACTTGAATATGATATCTATATCTCGTACGAACGAGATCACGATATCACACCGAATGAAACGTTACATTCTTTAGTGGCAAATAAACTATATCCGTGGTTTCAACAGAAGGGTATGAAGGTGCTGATAAGAGAAGAATTAGACATAGGAAGAAAACTTTATGAAGTCATATCAAATGCCATGCGCAAGTCCCGTAAAGTAATTGTTCTGTTATCGAATGATTATTGCATTGATTATTGGAATGTTTTCGAATTTAACGTCGCCGCAATGGAAGGAATTTATACTAAAAGGCGAGTGCTAATTCCCGTGGCATTTGAAATCCTAAAACCTGAAGTTTTCCACGAGGAAATTGCTACTTTCATAAAATCTGTGCCGATTCCTAGATACACAATGGGAACAGATTTTATTGAGTTAGCTGAATACTTGTTTGGAAAAGTGAGGATGGCAGATTAACTCTGCATGTAGGTTTATTTTGCATTCTTTTTGTCATCCTAAAAATAAACTTTTTCGAAAAATGATTTTAGGAGTACCATCAAAGTGTCAAACAGTTTGGATCCAGACAACTTGCCTGCCTGGACCTGGCACAGGTGCCGGGGTTCTGGCTGGCCCCTAGCTAAACTTAACAGTAACCCTGAGTAACCCGAAACCTAGACCTAAATGGCACTACACCTGACCTGGCAGCTAGCCACAGTCCTGCAAGGCACCAAACACTGGGCTAGACATAACACTAACTCTAGCTGCGTGGTTACCTTAAGTAACCGACGGTTTGTCATGTCTGATCTGAGTCCAAACTTTTTACAAAGGTTATCAGTAGACGACACTAGTATCAAAGTTAACTTTTCCGAAAAAATCTTCAGGAATCAATGCTATACTAAAAGTTTTTAGAAAGTAATTTCTCTTTATATATTTCAAAAGACGTTTGAAAATATCTTCCTTTGCTTCAACGATACCATCATGAGTTGGCCTCTTCAGCCAAAAATTTAGTTAAAATGTACAGCTAAGCGTAACAACGTTACTGCTTTGGATGAATTTAGTCACTGAACATTTTTTTAAGTAAGGAAGGTTTTCACTTTGTGCTTTGTGGTCACCTGCTGGGAAAGGGCTGACCTCTTGGCTCTCGTTTGTGGTGTCTTCTGTGAGTTTGTCACTTTCCCATTGGTATCCTGGGTCAGGTGCGGTACTTGATTGTATCGATTCCTGATCTTTGCACCATTACTTACTTTCAGTCATCGGAAGAAAGGGTACCAACAGATAAACATGAACTAAGCAAACAATCTGTAATCGCAGACCTGCCAATCGATGACATACATTAAATGATTGGCGTGTTTCTGGTTTAAAGAAGTGTGGAATATTTCACTATGAAATAAATAGGTGATACCTATCAAACGAGCTAGCGTTTTCAGCTTCTTGCATGGTTGACTTTGGACAAGAGGCTCAGGGGGAGATGTTATTTAACGACATGTCTTGTCTAGAACTCTGGCGGCCCTTTTGTTTGGCTGAGCAAACCATTTGTGCAATTTCGGTAGATGGCATTATGTGGAACAATTCTGTGAAATTATTTTGAATTTGGATCATCGGTTCAGGATAAGATGTTGTTAAAGATATTTCTTATCTAGAGCTCTAACAGCCCTTTTGTTCCGCGGAGCAAAACCATTTGTGCACTTTTAGAAGAGGAAATCATGAGGAAAAATTATGTGAAATTGTTTTGAATTGGATTAGTGGTTCTAGTGGAGATATCATTTTAAGACATGTCTTAACAAGTGCTCTGGTGGCCCCTTTATTTGGCTGAGTGGAACTATTTGCGCAATTTTGGTAGAAGTTGTCATGAGTAATAATTCTGTGAAATTATTTTGAACTTGAACAAGTGGTTCAGGAGGAGATAGAGTTTAAAGATATCTCATATCTAGAGCTCTGGAGTCCTTGTTGTTTAGCAGAGTGAAATCATTAGTACAATTTTGGTAAGGGGCATTATGAGTAACAATTCTGTGAAATTATTTTGAATTTAGACCAGTGGTTCGGGGCGAGATGACGTTTAAAGATATTTCTTATCTGAAGCTCTAGTGGTCCTTTTGTTCTACGCACCATAACCATTTGTACAGATTTGGTAGAGGACATCATTAGGAACAATTCTGTGTAATTGATTTGAAATTGGACCAGTGATTCAGAAGGAGATTTTGTTTGAAATTTTTCTTATCTAGAGCTCTGGCAGCCCTTGTCTTCAGCGGTGTATAACCATTAATGCAATATTGGTAGAGGGCATTATGAGAAACATTCATGTGAAATTATTTTAAAATTAGACCAGTGGTTCAGTAGGAGATTTCTTTTAAAGGTAAAGCTTACAGACGACGGACGCAATGTTCACGATGGACCAAATCCAATCTTAATGATTCACCTTGAGCAAAAGGCTCAGGCAAGCTAAAACAAACCACTGGCAAAATATATTCTACCATGTTGCTGCCATGATTCCATTTAATTTGATTACATGTAATTTGATAAACAACATGACCATGTTTAGAAAAAGTTGAATTTTGACCAATTAACCCCCACACCCAGGACTGGGGTAAGAGGGGAAGGGGATAGGTGGTGCTGCGGGCAAAATATTTGATTTCATGTTGCTGCATTCGTGATTACATTGAATTTGATATACAACATGACCATATTCTGAAAAAAAGTTGAATTTAGACCTTATGACCATACCCCCAGGGTCAGGGGGAGGGTGGGGTAGGGGTCCTCGGGCAAAATATTTGCTAACATGTTGCTGCGTTTGTGAATATATGTACATGTAATTTGATAACAATTGTATTAAAGCATCTGGTTTTAATCTATTGAGAAAATATGAAGATTCATATCGGTTCCCGCAAATCCACAGCCAGAGTGGAATTATCGCTTTTAACTTACGGACCATTTTTGGCCAGGAGATTTAAATCAGACCTGCGGAGCAAACAGCGGAGGTTCCGATCTAACTGCACCTAAGCACAGTCTGCAAGCTGCACCTAAGCACAGTCTGACTTAAGCCTTAAATTTCTCCCAGCAAAATATTACATGTACAACGGTAAAATATAATGAGCCCTAAAAATAGACCAGTGAAAATCTACTACGCCTACAAAGGATGTCAATATTGCTGTATATTTAATAAATCCTTTTATCTAAAGACTTGAAAGTACCGCTAATGTACATGTATTTTGTAAGTACCGCTTTGATCTCAAACACTCACAATGAAGGCTTTTGCACTCTTTGGAGAATTAGCCTTGATATTTCATATGAATCATATTCACATGAAACACTGTGTAAGTTTTATTTCGGACATGTTGTCTTTGCTTACGTGATATTTGACTCTCAAATCTAAATGACACGTTTGATATATGACATTTCACTTTACACACACAGGTAGGTGTTGCTTTCAATTCTAAATCCAATCAGCATCGACCATGTGACTTTGTTGAGCTCTGACTGACAACTAGGATTGTCACAGTAAAATATTGACTATTGAATAGCTTTACATTGAAACTGACTTCGAGACAGTTTGAACGGATGATAGTCCGACGCTGTATATTTCCACAACAGTTTAAGTGCAGTTTTTCTTCTATTGTCTTATAATACATACTATTTGAGGTAATATTGTGAATAATGTAAATATTCCAATTGTTGTTTGGTTTGTCCTTTTGTTGGTATATAATATCGCATAGCTTGTTCCTCAGTCTAACGCAATAAACGATGTAGTATTCTTTGACTTTTCGCTTACTGTAAAGGCGCCACTTATGAATGCATGGTTTTATTCAAAAGTAACTGTATCATCTTGCGCCATTATCTCAGTATAGACGCAAAACACATTATTTAGTCCTTAAAACGCCAGCAAAATAACTGCATCTGGAAATGTCTATTTAACATAAGCATAGAGGCAAACATTGTGGACCTTGATCAGACTGCTCCTACAGGAGCAGTCTGATTTGGGTCCACACTGTTTGTCTATGAGGCTTCAAATATTTTAATGGATGACAAAAAAAACATTTTGTGATTATGCGCTCGAAGGGTAAATAAACGTGAGTTCAGTGTGTATACGGTTAGAATTTCATGAAATTCACGCACGTTTGCGCGGCCCAACAAACTTATTAACGCTTTACCAAATTATAAATAAAACCTGATTTCCCTTCCTTAGCAGATGAAATAGCCGAACCACGCCCAGAAATGAATATTAAAGTTGCCGCCTTTACAGCAAGCGAAACGTCTATTAATACTGTGTGAGTCTGCTTCATTTGAAGAGGGATGGCTCCCATTGACATCGTCATCTGGTTGCGATATTTACACGGAAATCAGATTGACAAACATTACACTGAAACGATGTTATAAGTGGCCACCTTACATTTTTTGCGCCTGTTCAGATAATAAAACTCGCTCTTACAAATGAATAATGCTATGAAAAAACCAAGGTTTTGTTGAGACTCTGCAAATTATCTCATTTCAAAATGACAGGTAGATCTTGCACAGACAAAGTCCGAGAAGAGGTACACTCATTTCAGAAATTCACATTTTAGTGCGATATAAAATATTGCGCAGATACGCTATCCATTTATATTTTAAATAGTTTGAAGCTGGTAATAACAGCTGTGATATAAGGTGAAAAGAATCAAAAGTTTTGTGACAATTGAACTCTCCATTTCTCTTCGACGTTAACATGAAGTGAGCCACTATCACAGCTTTGTTAAAGTGTTTTAGCTTTAACCATGCAATTAGCATACAAACTTTGCATTGCTCTGTACGCTGTATTATCTGCGGCACGACATTGAAAATTTCAGTGATTGATTATTATGATTAGGCGTCACTGCTTTACTAAAAAGATATTTTACTTATTCCATTTAAATGACCTTTAAGTTTCACGTTAAAACTGGAAGAGGACACCAGTCTTGAAAATGGTCTGATCAAGCTGTATCGTGTTTGCTCTAACATGGTCACATTATGATTGTATGTGCAGCTGATGATTTTCGAAAATATCGGAAAATGTAGAAATTGAGATTTTTTTTTTATAAATCATAAGAAAAATCTGTCGTAAGCAAAAAATCAGGACTTTTGGTGTTTGTCAAGTCGGCTAGACGAGTTTGTAATCACCTGAACTTCAATTCAATAAAAAAAACTGCACTCAAAACGCTTATTTTCTTCCAAAAGTATATTTTTCATTTTTTGAACCCAAAAATTGTGTTGTGATAGAAAACCCTTCTAAAGCATCGCTTAATTTTAGTCCATTGGAATGCACATATTGGGCAAAAATTCATTTCAACATCATTAGCGCTTAGTTAGCAAAAAAAAAATGAAATTGAAAAGTGGCCTCTTAGAACTTCGGTTCAATGTAGTGTTCTGATAACCAGGCCTCAAGGTTAAAAATAATTCATGGTCAACTCCACTTAGCATGATATTTATCCTGCGAATAAATGTTAAAATGCTTACACGTGCTGGCATTTTATCATTTATCATATAACATTGCATCTGGGTGTGATATAACGCCACGCATTAAAATCGATAATCCGCTTGTGGTAAATACAGATTTTGATAACGCTATTTATCATATGACGTCGCGTCTGGGAGTGAAATAACGCCATGCAATAAAATCTGTAAACCACTAGTGGTTTATCGATTTACGGGAAACTTTATGACGTCCATAACAACGTTACGTACATAACACATGTATAACGTTTTTACGGCAGAAATGAGATTTCAAAGTAATTTTAATGTCATATGATAAATAGAATCTAACATTCGTGCTCTTGTATTATTGAATTTATTAAACTCGTCGCGAAAAAGAGATAAAATGCTCGGCAAGCCTCGCATTTTATCTCTTTTCCTCAACTCGTTTTATAAATTCAATAAAACATGAGCACTCATGTAAGATCCTCTATGTAATGACGTCGCATATATATAGCAGTCTTATAGTTTTTCACGCACAAACGTGATTTAGTAGTTTTAACATCATGTGATAAATAGAATCTGACATTCGTGCTCCTGTATTATTGAATTTATTAAACACGCATTTTTTCACTTTTCCCTCGTTTAAAAATCAATAAAACAATAGCACTCATGTAAGATCCTCTATTCAGTCGTCAAAATACAACATCTGAGAGATTTAAAGCATGAACATCTTTTTTCTCACAACTTAAGTTTTTATGAGCAATTGAAATGTCATTCTCAGTTAAGATAAGCTTGAAAAAGGTTTAATAACCTCAAAGTGAGGCCTCTAGATCCAGGGGTCGCGAGTTCGACCCCGGCTCGGTCCTATACTTTCGTGGAGATTGATCATAAAATAATTTCTACGGTCATTCTCCTCCCTTCCGCTGAATCATTCAAGAAGGGTTGTTGTCAGTTACAAGCGAAAGTATGTGCACGAAGTACTGGTAAACTGCTTGTTCAAGCTTGTCCAGGAAAAAGTGTGGTAAGGTGAACTGACCGTCCCGCCATGACCATAGCTGTTGATTTGGGGCGTAAAGCAACAAAACGAACAAACAAAGCCAGGCCTCCCGATAAAAAAGTGAGAAAAGTAAAACCTATTTTTACTATTTCAACATGTTGAAAATACACACATGTTGTGGATGCTCAAGGGAACCTCCTCAAAGACAAAAGGTCCCATGGATGGGACCCACAACTGAGCTGCGACATGAGAAGTCCAACAATGTGGTATGTGCAACCAACAAAGCATCGAATCAGCCTGCGCATATTCGCAGTCTGATCACAGCCTTTGCTAGTTGCTTGAATCTTCTATGACTGTTAAGCTACTGACCGAGCATCATTTGGAGTTTCTTTGCTTAAAAGGAGGCAGCACAAGCTCATCTGAGTCAACACTTGTCAAAATGACACATTGTTGGAAATCACATGTCGTAGCTCATTTATTTATTATAGTGTATAAAACTGATATAGGAGAAAGCACTAAAATGTTTACTTATCTGGACCTGTCGATTAAAAAAGAAATGTACATACCTCTTGACTATTGTGAGATATAAAAAATACTCTTTATATTTGAGCAGTGACACGTGATTTCCAACAATGTGGCATTTTGACACGTGTAGACTCAGACGAGCCTGTGCAGCCTCCTTTTAAGCTTAGAAACTCCAAATGTTGTTCGGCCAGTAGTATTCAAGCGACTAGCAAAGGCTCTGATCAGACTGCGCGTATGCGCAGGCTGATCTGAGCCTTTGCTGGTCGCACATAACAAATTGTTGGAAATATCATGTCGTGGCTCATTTCTCAACCATATATGTTATGAGTACTCATAAGAACTGTCTCAAAGAGATCAAAGAGACAATTATGTTTAATATATTGCATTTCTGATATTGAATAGCTGGGAAACAGATTTTTAAAAGTCAATAGACTTTCTTCTGAATCCCTTTTTTGTAATTCAAATTATCCGTATGTGATTACTCTTGAATTATATATACACATGTTGTTATACAAGAAGTAAATAAAAGTTTAAACTAAGACCTTGTTTCGCTTTCGAAAAAGGACTGACTACACGGGAGCGTGTGGTTCGCAAGTCATTTTGTTGCAATATCTGGTACGGATACCTGTGACCTTCATTTCTAGATGAAGGTCTTGGATCTGTACCAGCTATTTAATAAATGACAGACCTAACATTTTATGATATCGCGTAATACTGTAGAACTACCTTCAGTTTATATCATGTATTTGCATAAATGTAGCACCCTTTTGGGCATTTCTTCATTAGCAATTAAAATAGCGCAAAAGCTACAAACATGTTTTAAAAGGCAGCTTTGGTGATTAATCATGACCTATAAAACAGCAGTATTAAACGTCGGGGTGTCAAACAGTGTGGATCCAGATCAGGACCAACGTTCTGTCGGACCTGACTTGGATCCAGACTGCTTGTATATAATTCACTAAACATATCAGAAGAAATGCTAGATGCTCCTCAGGAAAATTGTTGTTGTTTTCACTACATTAATATATGTTACTGTGTAGGCTATAAACATTGTTATATGTTTAATGCTGAATAAATATATTGTATTGTAAAACGGCCACTCAAAGATAGACAAAACAAAATCTATAATGGTAATTTAATTTTGATAACTATTGCCTTAAGTCAATCATTACTGACGATTACATGCAATTGTTGGTGTATATATGAACTATCGTTGTCTAAGCTTAAATTTAGAAAATTTGCAAATTCCGACATTTGTTGTTTGTGGGTTAAAATGCAAAAAATGGCATTTTCTACCAATGTGTTTATGGATAAATTGATTCTTCTCGACACGAAATTGAAACCCAACCTTAATTCTAAAGCCCATGAAAAAAGTAGTTAACGTTTTTAAATAACCTAAATTTCTGCATTTTCAGAAAATCGCATATTAACAGGTTTTTTTTGCACTATTTCTCTTGGACAGTCAATTGCAGCAAAAACATATGGAAGACCACTCCTATGTGTGCTGCTTCAATCCAGCTGTAAAACAGAATTAGTGTCAAACCCTTAATGCATTTCCTTGCATATACCACTTTTGGCGAAAAAAAGAGTGGTTTAAAATAACCAAAATCTCTTTATGGGGACCTTAAAATTTAGTACTATGCTCTAATTTTGCATTTGGGGGTTAAAACGAATCATTTAAATAAAAAGTAAAAAATGAAATTTGGGTGAAAAAGCCATTTTGACCAAAAAACAACAACAACAATTATTGTGATTTATCAATCGTCTAAATTTATGCTTATATACATGTATCGATATTTCAGACATAATGGGTCATTTTGAAACCAACAATTACATGTAATGCTCCGCAATGACTGACTAAAAGGCAATAATTATCAAACCTTTGAAAATCCAATCCCATTTTAGGGGGTTACTATGTTTGAGCTCCTCCAGGAACACACTACCACCATATGTCGTAGTCTTTCTGAGGAAATAGAAAGTTTGCTCTAAATGAGAAAATAATTACATGTTTATAACTGATGCAGAGCTTGTTTTTAGTAGTATATATATACTAAGAAAAACAATTGAAGGATATTTAGATTCAGTCCCATCTCTAACATTCAATACACTTAAGCTTTGATAATTATGCATGCATTTCATTGTTCCAGACATCTGCAATCATAATGGATGCTTTATTTTAGTCACACTTCAATGGTTTAAGTACAGTTCAAATCCTAATGATTCAACCCTCTACACTGAAAAGTCACAAACGTTCAAAAATGATTGAACCCCATTTTTATCGTTTGCATTCAATAATGACTGGCTCCAAAATCATCGCTGGTTCTCCCTCAAAAAGATGGCACCTAATTTTGAAGCTGTTGCCAGTGTTTTACTGCAAATTTGTGGACAAATGTGCCGGGGTATGCCATATCCGTGTATGTTTGTTGAAGAAGTTGTACTATTATTAGGGGCAATGACTGATAGATTGGTGTTAATTTTTGTCTGTGGTCGGAATTCGAATATAAGCAATGACCTGGTAAAGGTTGCAGCAAAAATTGTGAGCGCTAATTTTTTTGCTTGTGAACTTTGGGTAGAGAGGGTCGGTACATTTGGTGTAGTACTGTATCGTAACCAATGACCCGTGAATGTCAATTTGCGTTTTGGTGAATTGCATAGTGATAATTCTATCAATGACAAAAATAACTTGTTTGAAAATTATATTCCCAAATGTTATAAAGTCAAAAGAATTTTAATATCCTTCAATTGTTTTTCTGAGTATATATATATATATATAATTAGCTCCTCATGCCGTTAGAAAATAAATGAAATATGAATTTTAGAATATTGGTTTGAAATAGCTTTTTGTATAGAGAAAACAATATGCTTACATTGAGATTCAGAATGAAACGCATACTAACAAAGATACATGTACATGTTAACCCATTTAAGCCGAATAGACTTGCCTACAATTATCAGTAGGTTGAGTTCATTCCCATTTTAGGGGTGTAAGGTGGCTTTTTTTGTCTTCAAATTTCAATAGATCATTATATAAGAAAACAATGAAGACCTTAAGCATATGCCAATTTGTATTGGCGTCCGTTCTGGGTCTGCACTGTTTGCCTATGTCCAACAAAAGGACGCTGGGCTTATATGGGTTTTGGTGACAAATTATGTATACATATAAATTGTTATCCTACATGTTTTTTGTACATACCAATAAACGGACATCTAAATAATTCTGTATTGTTTGTATTTTATGGGTATAGGTACAGTAGACTCCCTTTTATTTAACCCTTAAAGCGCCAAGAAAACAATGCATCTGAAATTGTCGTCTGCTAAAGTCGTCTGCTGCAAATAATTACCTAGCATTACTGACGAATTAAGTAAAGAAGCAAACAGCTTGGACCCAGAACAGAGGAGCAGTCTGATCTGGGTCCACACTGTTTGCCCTAGAGGTTTCTTAAACATTTCAGCAGACGAGAAAAGCAGACGACTTTTGTTGTGAATGGCGCTTTAAGAGCTAAAATTCACCGGACCAAGGTCTTCACTCTAATTAAGTCGTACACTGAAGGACTTTAAAAACGCAAAAATCGAAATTCATACTACTTACTAACTTTTAATGTCTCAATTTTATTGAGATTTGGCAAAAATGTACATCCATATGTAAGCAAAACATGTTTTAAATTTTATGGCAAAATGATAAATAATGTTAGAGCAACAGTCTTTCAAATAGCAATACCCTATGATTCTCAAGTTGCAACTCGAAATTTGTCTAGAAGTTGGACACGATTTTAAGTTATTGTGATAAAATATTTCATTATAAAATCAGAAACAAATTACCTTTCGAACCCTACTAGTCCTCTGGCACTGACAGTAGCCGGCTGGAAGGGATATCGTCGATACACAATCAATGTAAGTTGGCTCTTAACGCCGGTCGCCATTTTGGCTGACCAGACCTGAGACGATCTTTAACTCAACCAGTAACCTGGTAACGATCTCTGGGGCGCTGTATAGCTGACGGATGGCAATAATGATATCTGGCGACGTCAGAAACACGCACCCAAGCTTTTAATATTCCAATTGCACCAAATCGTTCGTGTTCAGACAAACGTGGCATGAATAATAAAGCTATAAAACTAAAGGTGCTGTGTTTTTTATACATATATACTTACAAGCTACATGTGAAATGATAAAATAGTTTGCTTCATTGATTCGTGGGGACGCCACGTGCAAAACAAAGAAAACCAGCAATCCATAGCTGGTGGTAGCCATTGTCTTTAAAAACACCGGTATTGGGTATAGATAGAAGCCGAGTGTAGTTATCATCCGTTTTGATCTGTTAAAGAAGGCAAAAAATGTTCTGAATGCAAAACATAATATTTTTCATTTTTTTTGCGTTTTTAAAGTCCTTCAGTGTAGTGCATGCCAAAAGGATTTATTTTATTTACCAATGATTCAATTTAATGGTTTGTATCAAAAAATGCGTTATGTGTGTACTTTAAAGAACCCCCACATTGAGGGGGTCCTTTTAAAAAGTAAGTGAGTATGATCAGGAAATACCACAATCAAACACTGCTGTATGGAGCGTAGTGGCTCAGTGGTAGAATGCTTGACTCGAGAACGAGGGGCCGCGGGTTCGAGTCTCACCGGCGTCACTGCGTTGTGTCCTTGAGCAAGAGCATTAATCCTAGCTTAGTACTGGTTCAAACCAGGAAGATCTGTCCCTTTATAACTGAAAGTTTGTTGATGTGACGTAAAGAATCAAACAAACAAACAAACATCACATACTGTAGACCAACACAAATCACCATGAGGAAGAGCCACTGAACTACAGTCACAAGACATCACTCAGAAAGGCAACTAAAGCAAAGCGACCAGCTCTCTCTCTCTTCCTCGTCAAGATGATAGCGAAACTAGATAGGACTGAAAGTAATGTATAACAACACAAAGACCAACACAGCACCCCCACAAACTATGTGAGCTACACACAACAATGAAACCCCCACTGGATAGATGTTCTTCCACGTTGAAAACATGTGCCTCGATGCGACAAAACCTGACTCCGGAATTTCTGACAAACCGAGACTCACACCAGCCTGCTCAGCTACATAGACTAGCTAGAATTATGAAAATCGCCTGTAGCAAGTTTAGATATATTTAAATACATTCCAATAAGCGAATAACAAGAATGCGTAGGCTGGTTTGCGCCTTTGTCATTCGCAATACCCAAGGTTTTCTCATGTTTAGCGCATTCTTTATATATTATGCAAACGGTGAGGAACCTGATCAGACGCCGCGTTCTGCGACGTCTGATCTAGTTCTGTACCATTTGCTGATGTCTCACTAAAAGTACACATACCTTAAGTGGGTTACATGTAATACATGTACATGTAACTTTATTTTGCTTTTGTTGTTGGTGGCGTTTTACAACCCAGTTAACAATTTTACAGCCATATCGGGACGTTTTCTTATCTTCCTGGATTGAACCAGTACAAACAGAGGACAACCTGTTTTGCGACAAGTGATGGCATCGGCAACGTAATGCTAACGCATTCATCAGAGTTTCAAGAAAATTCAAATATCTGAACAGTTACCTATAGTTAATAGCTGTATACTCGAAATGTGTGATGAAATGTACACGTTGGTGGTCAAATCGATTATATATAACAATATGGAAAAAAAACGAGTGTGTATGTGCGTGCGTGCGTACACACACGTGTGTGTGTGTGTGTGTGTGTGTGTGTGTGTGTGTGTGTGTGTGTGTGTGTGTGTGTGTGTGTGTGTGTGTGTGTGTGTGTGTGTGTGTGTGTGTGTGCCAAGCTGGGAGGAAGACAGACATCCATCAAGAATGGTTTACCAAACCTTAGTAGACCAAGACTTTAGAAGACGCTTGAGGCAATGTGATGTTTTAATGAAACGTCATTTGAGCGATCCTCTATGAAGAATGATTGGTGTTGCATTGCTATCGATCAAGAATTTTCTTTTATGTTAAGACTCTCCTAACAGAGAGGCTAAAAGACCATCTCTCAATTCTGTCAATAACATTGCAGTATTTAATATGTGGCCGTTACATTGGAAAATGTTGCCATTCTCAACCATTTATGTGGATGTTTGTTACAACATGCGGAAACACACATATTATTCGAAGGATTTGATACGTAAACATTGATGCAGAGGAAGAAAGCAAGGATCAATCTATAAGTGTTTGCATGCTGATCAGCGCCTTCGATAACATAATTGCAAAGCGAATACATTTCACGTGTAACAACTGGTATTGTCTGATACCAGTTTAGCTTTGCATCCAATTTTCTGTCTGTAGATGATTTTTGTCGCGATCCCAAGTATTACAGAGCACAAAACAAAAGTTCCTAGACACGGTTTTCATCACGTTCAGCGTCATTTTTCTCAGTGTCGGAAACGAATTTCCCATCTAACGTTTTAACCATGTTTCCAGTAAAGTTCATTTGAGCATAATCTGAACGTATTAACGCCAGTTAACCCGTGAAGCATTGCGTCCTTTTTGTGGGACATAGGCAAACAGTGCAAACCCAGATCAGATGCCGCAGAACGCGGCGTCTGATCAGGTCATCGCTATATTGCTTAAAGAATGTCCTTTGAAATTTGAATAAAGATTTAAAAATTTGAGATAGACTCGTCCTATCGATATAGATAGGAAAGTTCATTCGGCTTAAATGGGTCAGGTTAGTGAGTATGACCAGGGAATGCTTCATTCACACACTGCAGACCAACCCGCGACAGTACGAGGGGAAGAGACACAGAACACTAACAGCAATAACTCAATAAACCCATATAAGCCTAGCGTCTTTTTTGTTAGACATCGGGAAACAGTGCAAAACCAGATCAGAGGGCGTCTTATCAGGTTCTCCACTGCTTAAAATTTGAATAAAAATGAAAAAAATCACCCAACAACCCTAAAATTGGAAATGAACCTGTCCGATTGATAAAGATGGGGACATATATTAGGCATAAATGGGTAAAAGTAAAGCAACCAGCTCCCTCTTCCTCAGCGAGATGATCGCAAAACTAGAAACGTCACAAGGAATTTCATTACGAAACAATGGCCAAACACAAAAACCCTTAAATGAGAGCAACAATAAATTATGAACCAACAACACCAGAACCACCGCCATAGAACGAATAGCATCCGTAGTCTCTGGGAATTTTTTCACAGGCAACGCTTCATTGCTTCTAAAAGTGATGAAAGGATATTTATTGGCAACCAACTTGTATAAACAGTAAAAAGGCAAGTGAGTATGGTCAGGAAGTACCACAATCACACATTGAATACCGACCCGCAACATCGTGAGAAGAGCCACAGAACAACAACATTCACAAGACGCCAGGAAGACAAGCAAAGTAAAGCAACCAGCTCTCTCTTCCCCATCAAGATGATTGCAAAAATAGAGATGACACAAGCAATGCCAAACAAAACATAGACCAAACACAGAACCCCATAATGGCTAGCTGTTAATAATGAATCAGAAACAACATATCATATCACCAACCAAAGATGCACCCACACACCAAATTTGGGATTCCTATCTAAAGTAATGTAGAAGATATGCACCAAACTCGATGCAGATTCTAGAAAATAGGTCAGAGGTCAAGGCCACAGTGGACCCAAAATGAAACGGGGTACTCCTCCATCCCAAGATGCATTTACACATCAAATTTGGGGTTCCTATCTCGAATAATATAAGAGATGTGCTCCGGACATGATTAATCTAAACACTAGGTCAGAGGTCAAGTTTAAGGTCACAGTGACCCATAAATAGTTCATGACACTCCGTCATTCCAAGATGCACTTACACACCAAATTTGGGATTCCTATCTCGAGTAATGTAGAAGATATGCACCAAACTCGATGCCAACTCTAGAAAATAGGTCAGAGGTAAAGGCCACAGTGGGCCAAAAATGGGACGGGATACTCCTCAATCCCAAAATGCATTCATATGCCAAATTTGGGGTTCCTTCCTCGAAGAATATAAGAGATATGCTCCGGACATGATTATTCTAAACACTATGTCAGAGGTCAAGTTGAAGGTCTCAGTTACCCATAAATAGTTCATGACACTCCGCCATCCCAAGATGCATCCACACACCAAATATGGAATTACTATCTCAAATAATACGAAGGATATGCCAAGGACATGATTATTCTAAAAACTAGGTCAGAGGACAAGGTAACAGTGACCCGAAAATGGTATGTGATACTCCGCCATCCCAAGATGCATTCACACACCAAATTGGGAACTCCTACCTCAATAAATATAGGAGATATGCACTAGACTCAATGCCGAGATTAGAAACTATGTCAGAGGTCAATTTATATCCGTACCGACCGTTGGGGAAGTCACTGGATTCGTCGAGATCCATAGTTCCATTTGGATAAAATAAACCTTGAAGTGTACCTTTTCTGGCTGTTGAAGTAAAATCAATGACTTCGGTCTTCTTTGGGTTGTCAGGTCAGACGTTTGTTTCTACATCAGAGTATTAAGGCCTTGAACAACCTATAATAAGACATTCTGGGACAGATTATGGTAATATTGTATGGCGAGACTTTCTGTAGATAGCTATATCTTGTAGACATGGCTTGTCAATTACAGGCAGAATGTTTGCAAACTATATTGAAGCATGTCGTATTAAAGCCAATATATTCGTTTGAAACGAACATTTGAGCCGCGGCATGAGATTTTCAACAATGTGGTATGTGCGACCATCAAACGATCAGATCAGTCTGCGCATACGCGCAGGCTGATCAGAGCCTTTCCTAGTCACTGGGATATTCTATGACTGTTTAGCTACTGACCGAGCATTATTTGGAGTTTCTGAGCATACAATGAGGCTGCACAGGCTCGTCTGAGTCTATACTTGTCAAAATTGGAAATCACATGTCGCTGCTCATTTTTCAATGGACAAAAATGATAACCCAAATAAACATCGCATGTTTCGTCTGAGTCTTCATCTACATCTACATCCACACTTAGTGTATACGAGCAGCTAAGGCTCTGGCGAGTCTGTGCGTTCGCGCATGCTCGTCTGAGCCTTAGTTTTTCGATAATGCGAATACTTTCAAAAATCTTGTGCCAAAGCTTTCGCTGATCGCATATGCGATACCAAAATTTCGTGATCTAGCTCAAATAGCGATAGGCGCCCTTTTCAGCTACATGCCATATTGCAGACCATGGTGTTGAGAGGGGTTTCAGGCTGGTCCGCAAAGGGTTAATTAGGTGATAAACATAGTTGGTAGGGTTGGGAGTGTTTAATGCAATAGGCTCATCCTGTTTCACTTTGTTTTGTTTGTCTGATTTGATTTTTACGTCCCAGTCAGCAATTGTTCAGTTACGTCGGGACGGGTCTTCCTGGGTTGAACCAGTACTAAGCTAGGAATAATGCGTCTTGCTCAAGGACACAACGCAGTGACGCCGGTAAGGCTCATACCCGCGGCCCTTCGGTCTCGAGTCAGGCACTCTAATGCTTAGCCACTGCGCTCCCTCATCCTGATTCACAGTGCTACATATGTAATGTAGTCTTTTCTCCAATGAAATTGAGGCAACGGACCATTACACCTTTAAGTCCATTTCTTAGAAAAATTAAGAAAAGCTATTAAATTGACACTGTGATTCAGGACGTTGTTTTTTTCACAGAGATACGTGTAGTTTAGAAAATGTACACATGTAAGTCAATCGTTCTCCATTTGAAACTATGAAATATGGCTTTTTCCAAAGTGCGTTTCATTTGTTGAAATCAAGGCAGCCAGGCAATGAAATATGACTTCTAAATGGTGAATATATTGGCATGTCGCTTACATTGTCTTATATAATGAGAAATGAACGACAATTGTCACTGCACAAACTAGCTGATAACCGCTGAGCTTCGTAGGAATCGCAAGATTGATGAGAGAGATACATCAGATGTGACAGAAATTCATTTCACTTTAACCCATTTATGTCGAATGGATTTTCCGATCTGTATCAATTGAACGAGTTAATTACCAATTTTAGGGTTGTTGGGTGGTATCTTTCATTTTTATTCAAATTTTAGTAGAACATTCTGTAAGCAAACAGCGGAGACCCTGACCAGACGCCACGTTTGTGGCGTATGCTCTGGGTCTACGCTGTTTGCTTATGTCCCACAAAAAGGACAGAAGGCTTAAATGGGTTAAACAACCATAAACAGTTCAAGCGTCATATATACTTAAATAAAAAGACTTGTATTCTCATAAGATGGCTCGTTATTTCATTTATCAGAACAGAACAGATTATATTATTTGACTTAAACTTTACCGTTTCTAGTCAATCAAATACAATAAATATATTTATTAACCGATGCGATATTAATTTGGATTCTTCAAGTATTGAAGAAAGGTAGGATTTATAGAGAGGGAACTTGTGTTCTGTAATTGTATTACAGCAAATACGGTATAAAAGAACTCACTTGTTCGGCACGAGAAATTCATGGAATTTCCTTAGTTTAGCTTATGTTAGGTCAAGAAACTCGTGATTTAAGTGCAATGATTGTTCAGCAAGGGTATAAATCATCATTTTATGATTTTGTATGGTCATTCGAGGCTAGACAGACCAAATGAGAAATTCTGTTCGGTTTATGTGCGATTACCCACCCACCCACCCTCATGGTTCGAAAAATGTTTGGTTATGTAGACTTGAAAGTTATATAGCAAAACGATTTAAGATATTCCACGAATTTTTGTCTTTATATGATATTTGATTGGTTATCAGGCTGTAAAATCACGCTTAGGGATGTCAGTTACAACGCAAGGTGGTTCTGTACGACAATTCGTTACAGGCCCATGACGACTGCTTACCTGTGCTGGACGACAGGTAACGGGTTTTAGATGACAGATTTAGGGTTTTGGACGACAGTGGAAAGGGGTTACACACACAGACGTCGCAGAAAATGATAATATAGTGTGTTTGGCTATTTTAAATAATTCCTTTCATATTAGTGTTTGTAAGTTTTACATTAGAGGTACAAACCCCATAGATATTTGAAGTTAAATTGTAAAACTCTGGTCTGGAAAAGAAACTTCAGAAATGTGTAATTTGTGATTAATTACTTGCTTACTCATCATGAAATAAGCATAAATGGTCAGACAATAAATCTCACATGATTTTTCAGTCAATTTTGCAATGTCCTTTTTAAAATAAAACTGAAAATCTCAAAATTTCATTTTCCTAATGTTACTGATTAGAGACGACTGTGTAACAGGCAATAGACGACGTCAGTATTTCTGTAACAGATGTGAGACGACATTTTTTTTCTTTCATGAACACTTGAGTATATGTAAATACTGCTCTGAAGCCTACTCAACGCCTGAAGAAGTACGATACGATACGATACTTTATTAATGCATAAAGCCATAATGGCCCATGAGCATATAAACAAATACAAATACAATACAGTACAGTACAGGATAGCGAGATACACAAAACACAACACAGTTGCAATACAATGACAGCATTTCAAAACAAGATTTAGGTGATAATGGAATATTAGTGTATAGGGAGAGGTGCTTTTTTCCTCTGAAACATGTTTTTTACCTACGGTAATCGATATGTGTCGCATATAGAAAAGCAACATTGGGTGCTGGCAAAAAAGGTGCTTATCAGCCTGCGCATTCGCAAAACCCGATGAGCACATTTTAAGCTGCGGCGACAGTTACCATATATATGAATTAATTGCAGAAGAGGGTAATGGCTGTCTTCCATGAAGAAAAAATATCCCTAGATCCGATCTTGTCGAAACGAAATACAAGAAAGGGTCAAAGGAAAACAATATAGTGGTATTACTTATCATCCTTGGATACAATCTTGTAAAATACAAGAAAGTATCTTAGGATATCACCTGTTAATCCGAAAGTTTGAGGATAATTAAGTATGTGCAATCAAATTTGTATTTTAGTAAAAGATTATCTAAAATAAATAATGTCAAATGAGACCAAGGCCGGATAATGCTATACGGAATACAGGTTTATAACAGAAATTTAACCTGTGGCAATATGTTTTGCTCATTAAATACACTTCTAGATCCGCCCCGTTAGTCTCACTTACCTGAGCAAGCTTTCCGTGCCTTTTTTGTGTATTGATTAAAGAGGAATTCCGTTAAAAAAGAAAACAAAACAAAGCTGTGTGGATCTATGCGTAAAGACAGTGCAAACTCAGACGAGATACCCATTTTTGCAACATCGCGCCCGAGCCTGCAATGTATGAAGTGTTAATGTAAAACATACAGCTACAGCCCATCAAGTTTAAAGCAATATACAATCAGTATAATGGAAAAGGGAGATTACTTTCAAGCAATGGTAAGTATTAGGTCACATTTGCTAGGTTTTGGCAGTACTGTGGCATTGTCAACCCAAAAGCCCGCTCAAAAATGCATCCGCAACTGCTGTCTGCACACGTCGTCCGCTACATGCATTCTCTTATAATATTTACATATTTAAGTGCATAGGACAACCATTTGGACTCAGATCAGATTGCACCTATCGGAGCAGCCAGATCCGGGTCCTCACTGTTTGTCGAGCAAGGAAATTTATATCGTTTCAGCAGGCGACAGAGCGAGCAGACGGCATTTTTGTGATTGGTGCTCCAGGGACTAGCAGCGCGAAATATACGATGGTTTTGTGTTACATACGCGTCGTGTAATCTCGATAGACTGCCTCGGCGAGGCTGTTCTAGCGAGAATCCACGATCGCAAACGATGATAACCACCTACCCAAGTAATCTTGAATGATATGGGATGAAATCTTATACGCTCATTAGTTATTGGGTTTTATCAGATTAAGAGTAATTCTATAACAATGTTACTGTTTTCTTAGTTATGAAACTCAGACTAATTTAGCCAATGTGATAAAACCAATGATAAAACATGTAACAGATTGAGATGAAGACTACTGGCTATACATCATCACCATATCATATACTCTACGTCAAATAAATTTGCCTTGTATCAATGCATACCACTATCAGACGCTACCTTGGTAGGCCGACTGGTACAGATATGCATGTATATAAGTTAATCCTATATTTTAAATTAACTGTAAATAGCAGAAGCACAGATTTAAAGATATATAATTTCTTTTCTTAATTGAAATGCCTTTTCAATAAAGACGCTAAGATTTTTCAAGGTTTTGCAGTGTTCTGAACATATTAACTGTATAAATTTAAGCATATTTGGTCTCTGCCAGTAATATTTGGATATATATCTCCTACGAAATTCAACATAAATAGGACATTCTAGCACAAAATGAAACTCGTCCTCCAAAACGTTACAACTTTTGCATTTTCTGTTTTCATAAGGAATTTTGATAGGTTTTGCCCATCGACCCACTTCAACCTCAAGTCTATGAGAAGATAGGCGCAATCTACTTAATTGTTTTCGATATTTTGAAATATTTAACTTATCTAAATAAGTTTGGTGTTGAAAACTTGCAAAAGAAATATAACATCTTGCACGAGTTGAATTCTCTAACCTCGTGTGCCATTCTTGAGCGAAAACATCCCTTACTCTTTGTTTAAAAGTCCCTAAAAATTGTTCGATATTGCCTACTCCTTGTGTTTCCCAGACTATCCTAAATCCCAGTTGACATAATAAATCTTTTACACACGAGGCCCAATTTCGTTTTAGTGGGTGTGCAGCCAAATCATTAAGCATCATGTTATAAATTTGCTTAATATACTTATTTTCTTCACTACAGATAACTTTAAACCAATATCTAATTATAGCTAAATATCTGCGCGACTGATAATCAATCCTTCCTAATTCTCCATAAATAAAATCATTTTGCGTGGATTGTTTTACACCTAAAAGTTTCTTGCAAAATTGGAGGTGGACTGTTTCAACTGATGATGCCTTGCTGAACCCCCAGACTTTACTTCCGAAATTTAATATTGGGGAAACCAATTTGTCAAACAGCTCCAATACATGTGATGGTGTAAGTGATGTGAAGTTAAAAAGATACTTATTCAATGTAAAAACCGCTTTCTGTGCTTGGCCAGCTAAGGTTTTCTGTGCCTCAAAACACGAACCCCCAGATGTGAAGACTACGAGGGTTGTCCCAGAAAGTCGTAGACTTCTTAAATAGCAAGAAAAGTTTACGCGAGAGCATGTTTATAGTTTGTAGAAATATTGGACTATCTATTTTTAACATTTTGAGTGCATTAATGACCAAAAAAATCAAAAGGAAGTATTTCTATGGTCATTCTATCTCAGTAAGGTACGCGTCACCGGCGCACGTAAAAATGAAAGAAATAAAATAGTATAAATTATTTTCAATAAGCGGTTGTATCGAAACTCGAGATGATACCCGTTAATCATTCATATTTGAGGAAATGTCATTGAATTGCACGTATTGTCACAAAATTTCAAAGCGATTGCATAATTAAAGAACTGACGGCAAACGATCAAAACAAGTCGGGCGAGCTCGATCAGTGAAAAAAAGCAACATCTTACGTACAGGCGGAGCAGCAGAGAGTAATACAGTTATGTTTTTAGTCCAGAATGGCAACACTTGATACTTTAAACTAAGTAAAACAAGACGAATATCACCTGAATATATCACAGACTTTAGTATACAAATTACTTTCGAGATTTTGCGAGGGACAGCTGCAGCCGAGCGTATGGGAAGACCGCCACTTAGAAATACTGGCAAATGTACGGAAGTTAAAATTAGTCGTCAGCAACGACAGAAGACAAACGGTGCGCCACCTAGCTGGGATAACAGGTTGAGGGAACCCTACGGTGCATATGATATTAAAATAAGACTTGAAAATGGCACATGCATCTGCAAGATGCATTCCGCATTCACTATTGGAAGATGATTGTGGACAAATCTTAGCTAGTTACAATTGTAAACTTTCCGACGTCCTTAGTAATTCAAATGGCGTGCGCTGGTGGGTCAGACCTATAGCTGGAAAAATGAGTGCACAAATTTCATTATTAGATATTTCTCCTTAAAAATGTGCATGGTAATGCAGAAATAATGGAAGAGTTCACAAGTAAAATTTGATTGCAATAGACCATATCGTTTTCTTGATATATAAAAAGTCTACGACTTTCTGGGACAACCCTCGTATGCCCAAATAACAAAATTTATTCACGATCTCAATGCTCTCATTTTTGTAAATGAAGTTAATATTATTTGGTATACGCCCCCCTTTTCTAAATATCATAATTTTAGTTTTATCAGTGTTGACCTTTAATTTCCATCTCATGCAATATTCCTCTAAAACTGATAGCGCCTTCTGTAGATCTTCTGGTGTTTTGCCTAGGAGTATGATGTCATCGGCATATAACAATATATATAAATTTAACATGCCAATATTTATACCTTCGATGCCCTTCACTGCTAATTCAGCTTCGAAGTCATTTACATACATGGCGAAAAGAAATGGCGACAAACACTCACCTTGCCTTACTCCAATATTGCACGTGAAGGGCTCGCTGAGTGTGTTGTCATGCTTTACTCTCGATTTGACACTACTGTAGATTGATTTTATTATGTTCAGCATCTTGCCTCTAACCCCAAGCCGTATCAGTTTGAACCATAAAATATCTCTGACTACAAAGTCGAATGCTTTTGTAAAATCGACAAAGGCGCAGTAAAGGCGTTCGTTTTGGTTAATTGAATGAGTAATGAGGCTATTCAGAATAAAAATATTGTCTGTCGTACCCATACCTTTACGAAACCCCGCCTGCGCCTCTACATAAATATTATATTCCTCTGCCCATGCATTTAATCGGCTATTCAGAATGCGAGTAAAAAGTTTACCGATAATGCTCAATAACGTTATGCCTCGGTAATTAGACACCTCGTTTTTGTCACCTTTTTTTAAAAATCGGAATAATATGGCCCTCAGTCCAGCTTTCGGGAAAATAACCTATTTCATACAATTTATTAAATAAGCCATGTATATAAGAAAGCAACCCGTTCGTTCCCTTCTTCAGAAACTCGTTTAGAAAAAGATCTGGCCCCGCGCTTGCTCCGTTTCGTAATTCACTGACCCCCTTTTTGATTTCCTCAAAAGAAATCGGTAAATTTAATTCTTCGAACATGACTTGAATTTCTCCCTGCGCATATCTCTCATTAAAATATAAAACATCTTCATCGGGCTGATAAAATATGTCGTTTGGGTCGTTAACAGCCTGGAAATATTCAGCAAATCGTTTTGCGTCTACTGAGCATTTAGTTTTTATATTCGCAGCTTGTTTAAGTAATCGCCAATATTCTTTTACATTTTTCGACTTAGAAACAATTAACTTTGCAGTTTTTTCTTTTACAAAATAAAGGCGTTTCTGACGTAACATTTTCTTATAAACTGACCTTGTCTTTGCAAGGTCTGACTGGTTAAAAGGTGACTTATCACTCCTATACGCATTTAGGGCAGAATAAAAGAGTTTACGGTAATTGCGACATTCATCGTCAAACCAAGGCTGGTTTGAATTATCGTTGATATCAGTATTTTTTGAAGGAGTAACCTTTTTAGAGAAAAGTGGGTCACAGACATTTTCCATTAAACTTGTAAATTTCTGAATATTACCGTCTATTTCTTGAGATGTTGTAAGTCGCGTTAAGTCTAAGCTTAAGTCGCGTAAACCGTTTTCTTGTTCACCGAGTTGAAAAATATACTCATCGGCTCGTTCGTCACGCCAAACATACTTCCTATCTACCGTTTCAAAAGTTACCTGTTCTTCTGAGCTTTCAGTTTCAAGAAAATTCTTGCATTGCAAAGAAAACCCGATTGTACAATGGTCGGATAATATATTTGGGTCACCCACGTGAAAATCACATATCAAGTCAAATAAATAAGAATTAATCAGCAGATAATCAACAACGCTGCGACCCGTGCTGCCAACATAGGTATACTGTCCGACCCCTCTGTCAGAGCCCATTCGCCCGTTGGCTATGCGTAAGCTGTTTAACTTGCAGAAGTCTAACAATTTACGGCCATTTGTATTTACTATGCTATCTTGTGAAAAACGTGGAATATGTACATCGATATTATAATCAATCGGTAGTATCTCTATGTTGGCATCATTGTCAAAAACAACGTAATCTTTTTCATTTCCAACACGGCTGTTTAAGTCTCCACAAATTAAAATGTTGTAGCAATCGTTTGTATCATTAGCTATTTTGATAATATAATTGGAAATTCTGTCAAGTACGTCCATCTCAACTAAAGCCGCACGACTTGAAGACACGGGAATAATGTAGCATAAGCATAAATACAGATCATGGGGTAAGTTGAATAATTGACCTTTAATTTTAATCCATATTATGTCGTCAGAGTCTTTCGCAGATAAAGTGCAATATCTGTAGAACGACTGCCTAATGTACAGAGCAATACCGCCTGAATCGCGCTTAGCAGTTCTCTTTTTCTCTACCCGGTTTAACTGAATCAAATTAAAATCTGGAACCGAGATATCTGTAAACTCCCCAGCCCAGGTTTCAACTAAGAGCACAAAATCGTTGTGGCTAAAAACTGCTTGTAATTCTTGAGAATGCAGCTTATTGGTAAACTTTGTCACAAGACCTTGAATATTCAGTAGAGTAAAACGAGCCTGCACACTCTCCCTGTTGTCCTAGTCAAGATTCGTGTAAGTAGGAGTGTCACGGGACAAAGCACCGTTAGTGTTCCGATTTGTTGAAGATGGTGAGTTGTTAACAGTAGTATTGTACGTTGAATTTTGACTTAGATTTGTAGTATTATCAGCTGTACGAGACGACCCATATCCACGACCTTGGTTCTCTGAATTAGGCGCTGTATATCGTGGCACGTTTGCTGGCCCTGGTGCAGACGCGGGATTACTCGTAGAAGCTCTTGTTAACGGGTTGATCGGTTGACCATTAGACTGCTGTTGATTTACTGATGAAGCAACATGTGCGTAGGTTCTAACTGGGCTCCCTGGTCTATCACCTACATTGCTGGTTCCGCTATAAACATCATGGTTACTTGGCCTAATGTGACGAGGTGGTACTAAATGATCGTTTTGTTGTGGCCTGTCTATTTGCGGCGAGTAATCTCCACAGGCCAGTTTATAACTGTCGTGTTCAAGGACCTGGTACCAGTCAGGGAATTCATCGGCAGTTCAGCATTGTGCGACCTCACATCGAACGTTCATACCAAGCCCCTGGTAATCAGAAGAATTTAAAGGTTAATACCATATACGGGATTGGTAGCATTTTAGTTTTCTGGTTCCAGAGAATAATTAAAGAGGTTTTATCTTTTTTGAGCATGGTGGCATCTTGGTATCAGGACCGAGAAGTTAGTGAGTATGATCAGGAAATACAACAATCATTAACTCCAGACCAGCTCACTACATCATGTGGAAAAGCCACTGAACATTTACAGTAGCAAGATATCCGTAAGACAATAAAAGCAAAGCTACCAGCTTTCTCTTCCTCTTCAAGATGATTTCAAAACTAGGAAGGGCACAAAGTAATGCACAACAAAACAAAGACAAAAACAGAACCCCCATATTGAGAAGTACATTAAACAATAGATCAACAACAATAGAATCACTGCCTCAGAACAGACAGCAGCCTAAACAACAGGTGGGGACTTAACTGCATTTTAAGATCATTTGAATAACTACCATCCCTCCATCCTAAGTAGTCTCCATATTAAATTCGATTGTCATTGTGGTTTCAAAGGAGATGTTTGAAAAAGCTGACGAACAGACAGACGGATGGAGGCTGGAGTCATTTGTATACTATTAGCTCACCTTGGAGCCTTCAGCTTTGGTACGTTTAAAACGTCATTTTATTTGACCATGTATGATATGTGACTTACACTTTGTCAGAC